>CM053762.1:3970654-4054560 GCA_028658305.1 Pachyuromys duprasi | reverse complement strand
ATTCCTCTGTTGTGACCTTGGACCTGGGAAATCGGTTTCCAGAGTCTCAGTTTCCTAATTCTACAACAGGAAGAGACCAGCAAACTACCAAGGAATAGGAAGAAAGAAATGCAGGGAGTGGACAGAGAGAGCAGGAAGAAGGTGTCTTTCTTTGGGAAAACTCCACCTTAACCCTAAGAGAGACATTTCCTCACCAAATCCTTGACCTAGTTGGGGTCATCCAGAGAGGAGATGGAGGTTCTCTGTGACTCTTCTGTTATTTTGAGACAAGGTCTCCTGCAGCCCAGGCTGGCCCTTGGGTTCTTGATCACCCTGCCTCCATCTTTCTAGTTCTGAGACCACAAGCAAATGCTTTACCTCCACAGGAATGTCTCTGTGTACTGGCTGGCTTTTCTCTATTGGTGTATGATATTCAGTATCCTGTTTGAAAAGCCTGGCTTAGAGAGATCTGACCTCTAGTATAAATAACGAATATCAAAATTTAGGGGTTACAATTACACCTTCAGTTTCAGAGCCAGTCAAATATCAGAAATCAACTTGAGTCAAACTCCAGCCTCACTGCCGAGTGTTCTATGAGGGCAGCATGCAGGGTCCTATGTTGTGTGTTCTGGCCTTTGATTCCCAGCTCTTGGCCTCTGATCTCTCTTTCTCTCTCCTTTCCCTTTCTCTTTGTATCCTCAGGGCCCCTCCGATTTTTGAGATGGGCTGGCTGCTTAGCCCTAGGTGGCCTGGAACTCACAGAGATCCTGCCTCTGCCTTAAAGTCCTGTGATAAAGAGGGATGTGCCTCCATAGGGCTTGTTTTGTGTGTTTGAGACAAAACGTCTTCTGTTGTCCAGGCTGGCTTCAAATGTACTACATAGCCAAGGATGACCTTGCCCTCCGGACCCTCCTGCCTCTGTGTCCCGAGGGCTGTGGTTGCAGGGGACGGAACTCAGACCCTGCTACGCTAAGCAAGCACCCTGTCAACTTCTTGCCCACCCTCGCTTGTCTAGCTCTGTAGTCCAGGCTGCTCTTGAAACTGAAGCAATTCTCCTGCCTCAGCCTCACAGTGCTGGGATCACCGGGTATGGAACGGCTGTGCCTGGCTTCTGCCTCCGTTCACTTCTTTCCTGCCCCTCCCCACGTCCTTAAGTCTCCGTGTAGGGCTGTGGCTGTGTTCTTTGGTCCTCCCCTCCTCCCCCCAACGCGTCTGGCTGTTCTTTCCTCCCCCGTCCCAGGCTCCCTCGCCTCCATCTGTTCTCTCCCCTTCCTGGGATCCAGCCCGATCCCATGGCTGCCAACCCACCTCAGTGGGGCCACACTGAAAATTAAACGTCCCCATACTCCAGGCACGTCATGGCATGAGCCCTCGGTGTCTCCTCATCTCTCCATTTTCTGACTTCAGAGCCTTTCTGTCTACTGCCCTCACTCCTCATCTGCGTCTCTTGAGTGTCAGTTTCTACTTTCTTACCCAAGACTCTGTCTCCTGCTCTCTCATTCTCCGACCTCTCTCCGTCTGTTTGTCTATCTCTCCCAGTTTCTGTCTCTGAGTCTTTAGCCTTTCACTTGGCTACCCCCCGTTTCTGGCCCACTCCTGATATCTCCCTGTCTCTCTGCAGTCTTCCTACTCCACTGGTCTCTCTCCCGCTGTCCTGGGGTCGGCTCTCCTGTCTCCAGCAGCCTCTTTCTGGCTGGGAGACAGCCCCTCTGAGAGCCCTATCCATCATCACAGACTCAATCCTGGACGCAGATCGGGCGGAGGCGAGAGTCACGCTGGGGAAGGAATGCGCCAATCTCCCTACCAGGGCCATCTGTCCCCTGCCAGGACACCAGCTATCAGCCCTCCTCCCTGCCCCCGAGGCTGACTGTCTCAACCCCAGATTCCCCAGCGGTGCCTAAGCCAGACTGCTGAATCCTGCACCCCCCCCCAGGGACTCCCCAAAACCACATCTGTGGGAATGGGCTTTAGGCAGCATCGGCTGGACTTCAGCCCCACATCTGGGGCCTGGAAGCAGGACGGGGGAGGGGGAGGGGAAGGGGGGGGTCGGTATATATAGCCGAGATGGCTCGGAAGCATCTGCTCTGTTGACACCTTTGCGCAATCCTCTCCTTTGTACCTTTGCTGACTCAAATAGATGCAGATCTGCATCTGCTGGAGGGGGCTGGGGGCTGGGACAGTCATGGAGCCTCGCGGTGGGGGCTTGCTGGCACCTGCTCTTTGATTCCGAAGGGTAGTGTGGAGTCTGTAACTCCCTAGCGGAGAGAGACAGAGACGAGAGGGCAGGGAGGAGATGATTGACGATCTTGATCCGAGAGTCGAGGCTGGAGAGAGCTGGTGGCCTGAACTCCTGGGCTGGAAGGAATTCGGACTCAGATTCTGGCTCTGGGAAAAGACGTGGGTTTTGCCGTGCACTCCTGTATCACAGGCGGGAGAGGGAAGTCTGAGTTCTCGGACGGAGGGAGGGAAACGCAGGCCTGCATCCTGGCGAAGGCAGCCAGGCAAGGTTAATCGGAGACCCCTGCGTGGCTGGGAGGGCCTAGACTGCCGTGTCCCTGCTTCTGGCTGCCCTGCAGGCTCCTGGAGAAGCGGCAGGAAGGCGCGGAGACCCTGGAGCTGAGCGCCGACGGGCGCCCAGTGACCACGCACACGCGGGACCCGCCCGTGGTGGACTGCACCTGCTTTGGCCTCCCTCGCCGTTACATCATCGCCATCATGAGCGGTCTGGGTTTCTGCATCAGCTTTGGCATTCGCTGCAACCTGGGCGTGGCCATTGTGTCCATGGTCAACAACAGCACGACCCACCGCGGGGGCCACGTGGTGGTGCAGGTAGCCGCTCTAGCGGGCCCAGCCCACGCCCGGCCAGCGGGCCAGGCCACACTCCTTCCCAGCCACAATCCTGCCCATCTGTGCTTCCCTACAGATCTGACCTCACTCCCTGCTCCTGGCTTCCTCTCCTTCCTGATGTAAAGAAAGCTCCGCCTCCTTTTCATCATCAGATTACACCAGCATTAGGTTCACTGCTCATGGTCCCTTTTGGACTTTCTAGATTTTTCACTTACGGCTGTGCCCCACCCTTGTGTTCCTAGGTCACACTCTTAGATAATTTCACTCCTATCTCAAGCTCCTTTCCAAATTTACCCCCGCCGTATATCCGCCTAATTAGTTCTGGCCCACAACTAAAGCCACATCCAAGCTCAGATTTATGCTGTTCTAACTTGGGTATTTAAGAAGCCATGTCCCTGACTGGGAAAAGAAAAAAAACAAATCTTAGCTTGGTCTACGGTTTACCTGAAACCCTATCCTTTGCTCCATTGCAATGAGGAACACCCCTAACTTAGCTGCTTCTTGGCCCTGCCTAGACCCCATACAGGTCTGTCCACAAACAGGAGGCAGTCACCCCAACACTTGGGGGTTTACAGGGAGGGGATACTGAGGTAAGCAAGCAAGTAGAACCAGGCTTCTAGGCAGCTGCGCTTATAGCTAAAGTGGTAGGGCTGGCCTGGCCCTAGCAACGTAGAAGGGCTCCAGTGAGCTCTGATCGGCAGGTTTGGGCAGAGGGAGGGGGATCTTGCTGCTGATTGGCTGAGGCGCTAACTCTCTAGGTGCTGATTGGCGGAGGGTAGAGTCTGGAGGGCCGCTAGTTTGACGTGTATTTTGACCCGCAGAAAGCCCAGTTCAACTGGGACCCAGAGACGGTCGGCCTCATACATGGCTCCTTTTTCTGGGGCTACATTGTCACTCAGATTCCTGGAGGATTTATCTGCCAAAAATTCGCAGCCAACAGGTACAGTGGCGGAGTCTCAAGGGGGCTGAGTTTGCCCCTGTGTGCGGTGGAGCCGGAGGGTGTGGTCTTGGGTTTGGCTCTGGGAATTTGGGAGGGCATGTTTTAAAGTTCTGTTGTGGGCAGGAAGGGCGAAATCCTAGGAACACTGGGAGGCTGGATAGGTAGGGCCACACTCCCATCTCACCATTTCCCGCCAGGCTAGACTCTTTTTCCCCCAACCTTTTCCAACAGGGTCTTTGGCTTTGCCATTGTGGCTACCTCTACCCTCAACATGTTGATCCCGTCAGCAGCCCGTGTCCACTATGGCTGTGTCATCTTCGTGAGGATCCTGCAGGGATTGGTGGAGGTAAAGCTGTTTCCTAAGCCGCTTCCCCACCCTGACCTCACCTCTCCTTGTTGACCTGGTGCTCCCTCCCTAGGGGGTCACCTACCCTGCTTGCCACGGCATCTGGAGCAAATGGGCCCCTCCCTTAGAACGGAGTCGCCTGGCCACGACAGCCTTTTGCGGTGAGAGGAAGGGGCTGGGGCCCAGCTCCTGTGTGGGGGCTTGAGCCGTGCGGGTTCCGGGGCTGGGGGTCCGCTCTCCTGGATCTAGGGGAGATTGACCCGTCCCCACCTTCCCGGTCTCCTCAGGTTCCTACGCCGGGGCAGTGGTCGCCATGCCCCTCGCTGGGGTCCTGGTGCAGTACTCAGGATGGAGCTCTGTCTTCTACGTCTATGGTGAGGGCCTCAGATGTCTGGTTCTGGGTGGCACCGGGGCTGCCCGAGTCTGGATGTCACTCTACTCCCACCGCCCTCCTGACCCCTCAGGCAGCTTCGGGATCTTTTGGTACTTGTTCTGGTTGCTCGTCTCCTATGAGTCCCCCGCACTGCACCCCAGCATCTCAGAGGAGGAGCGCAAGTACATCGAAGATGCCATCGGGGAGAGCGCCAAGCTCATGAACCCTGTCACGGTTGGTCATGAGCTCTGGACTGGGCAGGGAGAGGAGGGGTGTGCAAGGCTCAAACCTGGGCAGAAGCCCAGGGAAGGTGGGACTGCCCAGCAAAAGGGGCCAAGTGGGGTGTGGTGAAGCCTCCAAGCTACTTGAGGGGCTGAGGCAGGAGGATTGCAAGTTCAAAGCCAGGCTAGGCAAATTAGTGAAGCTTAGTTTCAGAATTGGATAGTGGGTTAGAGGTTTGGCCCGTGGTCTCTAATTTGCCCAGAATCTCCTAGTGAGGGGCTGGGATGTGGCACAATGACAGAGTGCTTGCCTAGAACGCATGAAATCCTGGGTTATAGTCCTACTACTAAAAAGGGGTGGGGGATGGCTGGGCTAGCTTTCATATGAGGCAGGATGGAGTTTAGGAATGGCAGGTAGAGGTAGGCCATTTTAGAGCCACCCATGAGGCCTGGCCGAAAACAGCAGAGGGGGATTAGAATGTGAGATTTTGCTAGATACTGTTGTGGGTGCGGCTAGACTTTGGGTCGTGATCCAATAGATGTTTCCCTGGGCTCACCATTCATGGGTTATCATGGGGATCAACATCTGAACCTGAGGAACCTCTTGGGAGTCAGGACCCATCCTTCACCCTTGCAATGGGACCTAAGTCTGGATTTTCCCAAGTCCTCAGGGAAAAAACATGTGGCTGGCGCTAGAGGGTTCAGGGAGCTGTCACGGGGTCGCTGAAGGGCGCGGCGTCTCCAGGCCCTGTTATCTGTCTTAGCGTAGTCTGCTCTCGTCTCCTGTCTACGCCCCCACAGAAGTTTAACACACCCTGGAGGCGCTTTTTTACGTCCATGCCAGTGTATGCCATCATCGTGGCCAACTTTTGCCGCAGCTGGACCTTCTACCTGCTCCTCATCTCCCAGCCCGCCTACTTTGAAGAAGTGTTTGGCTTTGAGATCAGCAAGGTGTGTGTGTGTGGAGGGGCAGTTCAGGAGTGGGGGACTCAGCGGGGTGAGGGTGGCTGTGCCCCTAGGCCTGGGTGGAGGAGGAGGTGGTGGTCACCTAAGAGGCGGCTGCCCTCACAGGTGGGCCTGGTGTCCGCGCTGCCTCACCTGGTCATGACCATCATCGTACCCATTGGAGGCCAGATTGCTGACTTCCTGCGCAGTCGACATATAATGTCTACCACCAATGTGCGGAAGCTGATGAACTGCGGGGGTGAGTGGGTGGGGCCCGGGTGGAGCAGATCTCAGAGAGGGTCTGATGGGCAGGGCGGAGGTGGGATCAAGGGCGTGGTCCACGCTGAGTGAGTAAGGGCAGTGTGCTGGTTTCACAAGGCCAGGTTTGAAGTCCACCTTGCAGAAGGATAGGCAGACAGGCGCAGCCTCGGGTGGTGTGAGAAGACAGTGAACCTGAACTTAAAGGGTGGGGCCTCCACAAGGCCAGCTGGAACCAGACTTAAACTAGGCTGGGAGCAGGGGGCTGTGGATGGGGAACTGAGTAGACAGGAGACAGGCTCTAACGGTGGTTTTAGGGAAGCAGGTCATGGGTAGGGACTTGGGAGCAGGCTGTGCGGGTGGGAATTGGGAGAGATGGAGTCATGAGTGGGGTCTTGGTTTTCCTTATATGACAGGGACAGAGAAGTGAGGTTTGAAGGTCCAGAGATGGGGCACTGGATCTTAGGAGTATGGCCTAATTAGGAGGTGGGGCCACAATGGGCCCTTTTGAGGGCAGAGCAGCCAAAGGCCGTGAACTGGGTTGGGTACTTGGGGAGCAGGGCCTGTTCTGGTTTGGTCAAACCAGAGTCAGGTCTGCTGCAGGTCAGGGGTGGCCAGAAGGGGTCAACAGAATGGGCTGGGGCGAGATCAAGGCTGGGGGCAGGGTGAACAATGGGGTCATGACGGGCCCTTGGAAGATGTGGCCTCTTCAGGTTTCGGAATGGAAGCCACACTGCTGCTGGTGGTCGGATACTCACACTCCAAGGGAGTGGCCATCTCCTTCCTGGTCCTGGCTGTAGGCTTCAGCGGCTTTGCCATCTCTGGTGAGAACCCAGATGGGCATCTTGGGGTCCTGGAGTCAGCTTGGGTCCTGAAATGGGCTTCTTGGGAACTAGAGAGATGTCTCAGCACTTAAAAAGCACTTGCTGCTCTTGCAAAGGACCTGAATTTGGTTCCCAACATCTACCCTCCTGCTGGCCAATCCAGCTCTGGTGGATCAGGCGCCCTCTTCTGGACTCTGTGGGCACTGCGCTCACATAGGCATACACAGACATAGGAGTTGCCTCTGGGGTGGGTGTGGCGCTGCAGTCGGCTGAGTTGGGGACTTGGTGTGACATCTGCTGCCTTGATGCCCCCCCCCAGGGTTTAATGTGAACCACTTGGACATCGCCCCTCGCTACGCCAGCATCTTGATGGGTATCTCCAATGGCGTGGGCACGCTGTCGGGGATGGTGTGCCCCATCATCGTGGGTGCAATGACCAAGCACAAGGTTGGCACAGCCCTCCCAGTGGCTCCCAGGGCTCCTCCTGCCCCTTTCTTCCATTTCTCCCTTTCTTTCTTTCTTTCTTTCTTTCTTTCTTTCTTTCTTTCTTTCTTTCTTTCTTTCTTTCTTTCTTTCTTTCTTTCTAGTCAGAGTTTCTCTGTGCAGCCCTGGCTGTCCTGGAACTCGCTTTGTAGACCAGGCTGGCTTGAACTCAGAGATTTTCTTCTATCTCTTAAAAAATCTGTTTTCATTAATTTAATTTTTATTAACTTCATGTGTTTGAGCTAACTCGTGCCATGGAATGTGTGTACGGGTCAGGGACAACGGTTGGTTTCCTCTCTCCATCCTGTGTGTCCCGGGGATGGAACTCAGGTCATCAGCATTGGCTGCACCTCCACCGGCTGGGTCGTCTCACCAACTCTATTTTGTTTTGTTTTTTAGTCAGAGCCTCGCTCTGTAGAGCAGGCTGGCCCTGGGCTCACAGAGCTTCCCCTGCCTCTGCCTCTGTGTCTGGATGAAAAGTGTGTGCTCTTATGTCTGTGTGTGTCCGTGCGTGAGAGCTGAGCCCGCAGAGGCTGCCTGATAGGGGTGCCGGGACCCGAACTTCTGCGAAAGCAGTAAGACGCCCCCTAATACGCTGTTTCCAAGGGCAGCGTCCCCTCAGCCGCGCTGGCTGTCCCCGCGTCTTCTGAGCGTCGGCCTTGCCTCCCCAGACTCGGGAGGAGTGGCAGTATGTGTTCCTCATAGCCTCCCTGGTGCACTACGGGGGCGTCATCTTCTACGCGGTCTTTGCTTCGGGGGAGAAGCAGCCGTGGGCCGAGCCCGAGGAGATGAGCGAGGAGAAGTGTGGCTTCGTGGGCCACGACCAGCTGGCTGGCAGTGATGAGAGCGAAATGGAAGACGAGGCTGAGCCCCCGGGGGCGCCCCCTGCGCCGCCGCCTTCCTACGGGGCCACACACAGCACGGTTCAGCCTCCGAGGCCCCCGCCGCCCGTCCGGGACTACTGACCACGTGCCTCCCACTGATTGGCAGTTTCCAGGACCTCCGCTCGACTGCCTCTAGCCTGGGCGGCAGTGTGGAGGGGCCCCTCTCCTCTCTGTTCTGCCTCAGGCTTAAGATGCAAGTCTCCTTGTTCCCAGTGCTGTCCAGCCAAGTGCTGTCCCCTCTTTCCTTCTCAACTGCCTCTCACGGGGGTGAAGCTGCCCACTAGCAGTTTCAAGGATACCCAAACAGCCCTCAAAGCTGTTCTCCGCTTGTTCCGCCTGTGTGGTTTCAACTCTCTTCTTCCAGGGCTTTATTTGGATGGACAGTTCAACCTTTTTCTCTCTTGTGGTTTTGAGGTTTCACCCCTTTTCCTAGGACCCCAGGGATTCTCGGGCTACCCCGAAGTTATTCAGTGGTCTCCAACTCAGAAAAAGTCATGGTCGTTCTATATTAGTTCCAAGGCTCCAGTTTCAAGGCTATTCTGCATTTCCCAAGTTGGTTCAACCAACCATCAACCCCGCCATTCCCAGGACTGATTCTCACCAGCGTTTCTGAGGGGAAATGGCGGTTTCAAGTTTCCCCACTCCTTACTTCCCTCCTCCCCTCACCAGCACATGTTGCGGACCTTGTCCTTAGCTTATACGATGTCCAGGGAAGTGGCCAAAATGGCCCCGCTCCCCTCGGCTCCTTCTGACTCAGTTTTCAGGTCTAAGTAGCGGCTGCTCAAGGCTATTCATTCAGCGGCTCAGCGCCACCTCTCCCCCTTCCCGTGGTGGTTTCAGGGTCTCCCACTCCCCCAAATCCTTGCACTTTATTCTCTTGGGTGGTTTCAGACTGCCCTCAGTTTCTCAGTGGCCATTTGTTGTGTCCCTCAGGGGCTAACTGACTCCAAATCTGGGGTGCTTCCCCTCATAGACACCCCTCTTTCAGCTTAGAAATCTGGGGAAGGTACGTGAGAGAAGCTACAGAATCCCAGGAAGGGGAGTGGCTGGGAGAAGGGGGTTGTTCCTGGGGCAGGTTGTGTCTTGGTGTCTGTCTCTGTGACGTAAATCCTGCCCTGCCCCACTCCACTCCCAATAAACGCTTTGGTGTACAGATTGGGTTGTCACCTGCTGCGGGTCACAGGAATGGAGAAGGCCCCCAGCCTAGGGTTTCCCCTTGCTGGCCCGGCCTGCCATGCGGACCTCGGCTCTCACCTCCCCCTGCACCTCCGCCAGCACTCAGTGCAGACTTGTGTTCTTGCCCGTTTATTGGGAAGCTCTGCGGGCCTCTGGGGGTCCCTCTAGGCGGTGAGGCTGAGTCAGACGAAGTTGGGGGACAGCGCAGCGGGCGACAGGGCTTCCAGGCGCTGCGGCCCGCGGGGCGGAGGGGGCAGCTTGGGCGGCAGCGGGGGCGTGGGAGGTGGCTGCTGTGTGGCGATGTGCGAGGGCACCCACGCATCGGGGGCATAGAAGTAGAGATCCAGCGGCTCCTTTGGGGCGTCCAGGTGCGAGACTGCAAGGGCGAGGGTCGGGTCAGGCCACTGGCTTGGGCCCGCGCGGGGCTGGCTGGGTGGGTGGGTTGAGTTTGAGGATTTGGGGCGTGGTGCAGAACCAGGCAGGGCATGAGGGAGCTGAGGAAGTTTCTGGACAGCTGGGAGAGGGCGAGAGAGACAGACGGACAGGCAGGGAGAGAGAGACAGACAGAGAGCATGCCTCTGTGTGTGTGTGTGTGTGTGTGTGTGTGTGTGTTGGGAATCTGGGATACATAGATCCTTTCTCAGGGGAGGAGGAAGTGAGACTGCAGGGGCAGGGGGTGGGGAGGAAGAATTTCAGATCAGGGGCCTGGGCCCAGACCGTGGAGGAGTCAAGCCTTACACTTACCTCGGACAGGGGTCTTTGTTCTTTAGAGGGGTATCCATAGTCCCCTGTAAGGCCTGGAGAGGGTCTTTCTAGGGTGAGCAAGCACTCACCTGGTTCATCTCCGCTGTCCCGGAGCCGGTGGTGTGCAAAGGACCTGTGTCTGGAGGCCCGGCGGTACAGGCACCACATCAGGAGGAAGATGCCAATTAGCATCCCTGTCCCCGCGAAGAACAGGCACAGAGCCCCACCGATGGAGCCTCTCGGGCGGCTGACCAGAGCTACCCCTGAGGGACAATACAGCCATCTAAGCAGAAGGCCTCCTCCCTCAGGCCCAGCCTCCACACTCAGCCCTCCTCCCTCAGACCCAGCCTCCTCCCTCACACCTTTCCTCCACACTCAGCCCTCCTCCCTCAGACCCAGCCCTCCTCCCTCAGGCCCAGCCTCCACACTCAGCCCTCCTCCCTCAGGCCCAGCCCTCCTCCCCCAGGCCCAGCCTCCACACCCAGCCCTCCTCCCCCAGGCCCGCGGCCAGGCCCTCACCAGTCTCCTTCACTCGTTCCACCAGGATGATAGTGTTGACTGTCTCTCCTCGGCTATGTCTCTGAGGGGCCTGAGGCACGGCAGGGGCTATCTGATTGGGGTGCTCTGGAGGAGCAGGGGGCCCAGCAATCCTTGCGGAGGGAGGAGGGATATCTGGCCCTTTAGGGCCTGAGTTCCGGGGTACATTGAAGTCTTTGGTCCCAAGGAAACCTGAGGTGGGGAGGCCAGCGCTGGCAGCTTGGGTGGCTGCAGGGGCTCCTGGGCTCCAGCCTGGCCTGGCAGGAGTGGAGGCTTCCTCTCTCCAGGCTGTTGTCGGGTGGGCGGGAAGACTAGCGGAGACTTCCAAGGCAGAGGTCATAGCCCTCTCTGTTACATTTTGGTTGGGGGTTGTGAGGAGTTGTGTTTGGGGGATGTCAGTGGGGTTGGAGTTGTGGGTGATGAGAAATGTTGACTGTGGAGTTTCTGTGGGGTCAGGGTGGCTGGTTGGTAGTGATACAGAATTTAGTTTTCTGGTGGCACCAGGGTCATAGGCCTCTAGGGATTTGGAGCTGAGGAGTTGGGTGGGGCTAGGACTTGATATCTTGGGCCCTTCACCAGGTGAGAGTTTGGGGGTGTCACCTTTGGGGATTTCTGGAGATTCATAGTGTATAGTTGGTGTAGGGTCAGTGTGTACATTCTCAGGAGAGACTGGGAGGGAAGAGTTAGAAGGATTAGGTTTGGAGGTTTCAGGAGCTCCAGACTGGGAAATTCCAGTCAGGTCAGGTTTGGGGGTCTCAGAGGATTTCAGGAGTGTTGCTTTGGAGGAGCTCATTTGTGAGGCATCTTGGAATTCTGTTCCTGAGGGTGTGAGCTGGTCAGGCATGGGAGTCTCTGGAGAATATGAGAGGTTGGGGCTGGGGGTCTCACTTAGGTTTTGTATGGAGGTGTGAGGGGAGTCTGAGGGTGGGGTCTTGGATGGCTCCAGGGTGGTGGGTGCAGGGTACCCTGGGGTAGGCTCCTCTCTAGTAGAATTTTCTACAGCACCAGTGGGCATCTCAGAGGGCTGGACTGTCCCCTGGAGGTCGGAGCCCAGAGGCAGAGAGGCTGAGGGAGCAGCCCTGGAACCCAGACCATGGAGGAGGAAGGGGAGGAGGAAGAGGAAGGGGCTGACGGGCTTCATGGTTCAGAGATGCTTGTAGCTGTGGAAGGAGTGGGGAGGAACCATTAAGCCAAATCCTGTCACTGCCCCCACCCAGAGGCCACACCCGCTGGCTCCCAGAGGACCAGGTCTGTCCAGGGACCCTGGCAAAAGTCACTTGCAACTCCCTGGAGGCTGTGGGGTGGTAACTGGTCGCCAAGGAAACGGGAGCTAGGGATTCTCGGGAGTGGTAGCGCATTTCCCACTAGGTTCCCTGAAAAATTGGCACATAATGACACCTTTCCAAGGTCCCACAAACATTAGCTTCACCTTCAGAGGATGTCAAATGGCCAAGGGGATATGGGACAACCTTCCCCCAGGGTTCTTAGGAGGCCAGGACTGCCCAGGCTTTAACACTAGAGGAGGGTGCAAATGAAGAGCCGGGGCCAGGCTGAGTCGGGGTGGGGGGCGGGGGGGAGTAAGAAGACTCTGGTCCTGGAAGGAAGCTTGGGCTCTGAGTCCCAAGGTGGACAGCAAAGGGTCTGTGTCTATGGTTCTTGCCAGAAATTAGGAACTTAAGAGATTTTGAATATTGGGGGCTTAAAGGTCACAGGGGGAAAAGACACAGGGTCAGTGGACCTCGGGTTAGATGGCATCTGGATCTCAGAGTTCCAGGTCTTCAAGACATATATAGGGATGTGAGGTGTAGACTCCTCGGTTGATGCCGATGGACACAGGGTAGTAAGCGCAGCTCCTGTCTACAGAGGATGGAGCTAGGGACCTGGTAACTTCTGTGGTGGATTGGAGCTTGGGTGGGTCAGGGTCACTAGGGGTCATGGGGTCTCTTACCTGTTCAGTGGTGTTCAAGACAACAGCAGATGATCAGCACTGGACAAAGAGACAGGCAGGGAGTGTTGCTGAATGGCGCTGGAAGGGGCAGTCGCTACTGTTCCAGAGGCACACAGGTGACGGGTGACGCACCTGACCCCCTCCCTGGGGAACTCTGAGAGCCTAGCGACAGGCTGATGTTCTTAAAGAAACAGAGACATAGGGTATCATCTCTGGGACAGAGAAGGAAGTTAGGATTTAACCAAGCTGTGTTCTCTTGAAGCCAAGGTTTGGCCAGGTAAGATGGCACAGGCTCTTGGAATGATAAGGTAGACGGGGTATGAGTGCAAAGCCAGCCTGAGTGACAAACATGGTGAGACCCAGGCCAGCAACTCTAAAACAGGAATAAAAGCCAAGCAAACACAAAACACACTCACCCAAACTACCAACCCAACAGACACAAGACAGTCTCTGTCTCTGTCTGTCTCTCTGGTCCCATCTGTGCAGTGGTGGTGCCCGCCTTTAATCCCAGCACTTCAGACTCGGAGGCAACTTCAAAGCCAACCTGGTCTATAGAGTGAGTTCCAGGACAGCCAGGGCAACACAGGGAAAACCTGTGTCAAAAGACAAAATGAGTCCTCGGACTTCTCCCATTCCCCCCACCAAATCCAAGGATCTAAGTCCCTGGTACCTTCCTACTTTAATCCCACGAGGCCACTCTGTTCCCTTCAGACTGAAGAACCCAGGGGTCTGGGGTTCTGTCTTGACCACCTTTAGGTTTGGGATTCCAAATTTGGTCCTCTCCTCTCTGTGGAGGTAGGAGTCCAGGCCCGTGTCCACCTCCTTTGCCCATGGTGTGGGAGGAGGCGTCCCCTTTTCTTCCCCAGTCCTCTTTGAGACAATCTCATATTTGCAGTGATCCTCCTGGAGTCCTGGGATGACAGGCCTACTGCACCCTGGGTGGCCTTGGGAGCCCCCTTTAAACGGGCAGGGTGTGGTGGATTGGACCTTACTTCACCATGCCCCAGTGTCTCTTGTGGTGAGGGGAAAGCCATCCCTGCGGAAGCCCAGGGCCTCCTGTGTCCCACTTCACTGTGGTGACTTCACCTGTTTGCACAGGGCCGCCTCTTCTCTCTCCTTCCCAGCCTCTCTGCTGGGCCTGCCTGTCCTCTCCATTTCCAGAGCCCCCATCTTTCTTCCTTCATGTTATTCCCTTCCGAGGCACCTAGTCATTGTCCTTCTGTCTGGAGGTTATTCCTTCCCTCCGTCTCTTCCTCCTCTTGGATCTCTCTGCTCTTTCCTGCCTGTGTCCCCGACTTGTGCTGATGGTCCCCCTCTGCAGTCTCTATTTTTATCCCTCTGACACACCCCTTGTGTCCACCTCTCTGTCTGCACTCCCCTTCTTCAGTACCAGCTCCGGGTCCCAATTAGTTGGTGGCGGCCACGGCAGCACAGGGCCCCACCAGGCTTCTCATTACCGCTGGCGGCTCCTAATGAGCGTGGGGTGGAGTGACCCCGCGCCCCCAGCCCGGCCTGCGTCACTGCTGCCGCGGGGGCTGTGCGGGTATATAAGGAGGGGCGTGAGCATCGCTGCCAGCGCCCACTGCACGGTAGGGGGGCCTGCGGGAGGCGCTGGGGGATTGGGCGGTGGGCGCTCGGCTTCTGGGCGGGATAGTGACATCCAGATCCTGTTCCCTGTGTCCACAGGTGATGGAGACCTGCCAGGTGTCCAGGAGCCCCCGAGAGCGGCTGCTGCTGCTTTTGCTGCTGCTGCTGCTTGTGCCCTGGGGCACTGGCCCTGCCTCAGGTGTTGCGCTGCCCCTCGCTGGTGTGTTCAGGTAGGTGTGAGGTCCCGGATACCCAGGGGAGGGAGGAGGCGCCCCAAGGGAAGGCGAGGTGCCGAGCGGGGCGGGGGCAGGTGTGCTTGGCGTCAGTCTGCAGTGGGGACCCGCGGCGGCCCGTGGGGGCCTGGCGCACAGTCACCGCATCTCTCTCCCCGCAGCCTCCGCGCCCCGAGCCGCGCCTGGGCGGACTTGGGTACTCCCCTGTCTCGGCGCAGCCTGGCGCTGGCGGACGACGCGGCGTTTCGGGAGCGCGCGCGCCTGCTGGCCGCCCTGGAGCGCCGCCGCTGGCTGGACTCCTACATGCAGAAGCTGTTGCTGCTGGACGCGCCCTGAGCCCAGTAAAGAGCCCGCGCGCCGCGGCCGCGCCTCTTGGCTGCAGCCCTCGCGTGGGGGTGTGGGGAGGGCCCCGGCGGGCGCTCGGCCCCACAGCAACCAGACCCCCGCGTCCTTGCCGCTCGCCGCCGCCTTCCTGGGCCCTCTGGGGTGTCCGTCCCGAATCTCTCCTCCAGATCGCCTCCGCCTGTGAGGCGTCTGGTCCAGCTCTGAGACGGGTGGGGTTTTCCTTTCCGAGACAGAGTTTCTCTGTGTAGTCCTGGCTGTCCTGGGAAATACTCTGTGGACCGGGCTGGCCTCGAACGTAGAGATTAGCCTGCCTCTGCTCTCCCCTAGCCCCTGCGATGGGACTAAAGGCGTGTCGCCACGCCCTGTTGTGTCGTGTCTGCGTTTCTTTTTAAAAAATTTTATGTGCATTAGTGTGAAAGTGTCAGATCCCTTGGGACTGGCGGTATAGACAGTTGTGTGCTGCCGCGTGGGTGCTGGGAATTGAACCTGGGTCCTTTGGACCCACTGAGCCGTCTCTCCAGGCCCCGGGTCGGGGCTTCTTAACCTTTCTGGGGAAGGTCTCCAGGAGTCGGGAGCAGGCAGTTTCTCAGAGCCCGGGGCCCCCGGGGCTCAGCCCCCCACCCACAGCTGTCAACTCCGCCAGCCGCGGGGCGAGCGGACCGCACCCTGATTGGTCTGCAGGGGAGGGTGGGGCCTGGGAGACCGCCCTCACACATTTGCATTTTCTGGAGGCGGACCGAGCTCTCACTGGTTTTTAGTTTGAGGGCGGAGCTTACGCCCTAGGGCTCCTAAGCCCCGGCTACTGCGCAGCAGCAGTTGGCAGGCGGCGCCCACAGCAGCCCAGGCTTCCGGGAGGCGGCCCGCCCCGCCCCGAGATCCCGCTCTGACCGCAGTCTCCTACGGACCACCAGGCCGCTTCGCCTTGGCGCTCACCTTTCTCCAGACCCCTCCCCGGCGGGGCCCCTCCCCGCCCCCTCCTCCAACTCTCCTCCCGCCCACCTCAGGCCCGCCCCGCCCCGCACGTGCCCTGGCTCAGCCGGCCGCTCCACCGGCGCCCGGGGGCTTGTTCGCCAATGGCTGGGTCTGCCTAACCAGCCGGCTCCTGGGCCCCGGGCCTGCCCATTCCGAACCACCACACGTGGGTGTGTTGGGCTGACTCGTCAGCCTGTATCCCAACTACACCGCCGCCCAAAATGAACGCAGGTGACACCTACGTGGAGCTCTCTAAACAGCTCCAGGGCCAGACCCACGGAATATCGCGCTGGCTCACACGCGGTGGTGGTGGTGGGGTGTTCTCAGGCTGCCCCCCACCCCCGCCTTGGTCCAGTCTGTGTTCGAAGAGGTTCCTAGCGTGGTTGACGAGGGAAACCTCTGAGGGAAGGCGAGGATGTAGCAAGATCCTGGTGTGGAGCGGCAATCCTAGAGCTCACAGGCTGCAAGCCGTGTTTTGTGGAGTTGCCACTGAGGAACTGTGAGAGAAGCCTCTCGCTTGCCAGCCCTGGCCTACCCACCCCCAACCCGCAGCAAAGAGGCTGCCACACAGACACATCTTACGGACAGCGAGCAGGAAAGGATGGAGAAAGCCCAGGGACCTTGGGTCCCCTCTTGACTCAGCTGAGGCCCAGTTGCCCTCCTCCCCCAAACTTGTTTGGTGAGGAAATTATCCTGTGCTGAAGTCATTACCGCGTGATTCATTATTGTTTAGAAACAGGAGAAAGCCAGGAGAGCTCCTGGTAACATAAAAGTTGGGGATGTGGGCCCCCGTGTCCTGACTCTGAGTCAGTGACACCAGGAGGTACAGTGGCGGCACGGGTAGGCTGTCTGCTGGGAAGGGTGCCTCACACTGGTGGGGGCTGTAGGTAGTAGAGCTGCAGATGTGGCCAGGTGGGTGTTGGTGACTGGCTGAGCAGCAGGATGGAGAGCAGCAGCAGCAGCAGCAGGCCCAAGATGGGTGTGGGGACCAGCGGGTACTGGCCGATTCTGGAGGGGGGGCAGGAGAGGCTGAAGGTGGCCCCAGGGAAATGGGGCTCAAAACCTGTGGCATGCGCACCCACTTCTGGAGACATCTAAAGAGCACACCTGACCCCTGGGGAGCGCTGGGGGCGCAGACGGTGGTGGGTACGGGACCCCTCAACAGGCACCAATTCCCTCACCACAGGCACAAGGGCTTGCTGCACCTCTGGCATGACCTGGCGACTAGAAAGCAGATGGGAAGGGCATTATTAAGTTTGGTCTGTCCTAAGTCCCTTTCCAGTTCCCATGTGTCCCTTTACCTCTCAGAAAAGCTTCCTGGAGTGAGTTCATGGTGAGGGGTTCCCAGAGGGCTGGAGGGGTCAGCCTGGGTAGAGAAAGGACAGGACACACCCACTCACTGAATTTGCAGAGTCCTTGGTCAGCACTTGGATGCAGACTACAGAGGCCACATGTCCAGTCAGGGATGAGGACAGTCTCCCCTTCACAGGGCTGACTGACTGTGAGTGCATGGGGAAAGACAGCGGGCTACAGCAGGGCCTGCACAGTGGTCAGTAATGGCGCGAGCATTTTAGCACTTATCTCTCCCTGCCAATTGACTGTGCATGCCTCTAGCCCCCAGGGCAAGGGTGTACAGGTGCCTGTCCTTGTGCCAATTCTGAAGGCTCTGCCAACCTGTCACCCCTCCTGTTTCTCTGGAAGGGACACCTATTTAAAGTCAGGACCTATTTAAAGATATGGACATAGGGTCTTCCTATGTCCACATCTGCTCCAAATACAATGATAAAACAACCAACAATGATGAGCCAACTAGCATGGCACTCCCAACTGCCAGATCTTGAACCCACATTGCCCAAGCCCTGAACTGAGAGCAGAGAGAAGGGCAGGGCTTCCTCAACGAAGGGCCTGATGACAGGGCAGGTGAGGAGTCCAGAGCCCCCCTACATTCCTCAGCAGACCCTAGACTCATCTCTCAAGCTCCTTTACCTGCTCTTAACAAGAGCTGGGCCGAGACCTCCACCTTATCCTGCCACAGAGAAGGGTAAAGGAGTCCAGACCCACGCAGTATGGCCAGATCACTGAGGCCACCAGTTCCTTGTTGAGTGGGAGTGTGGGGAGTTTGTGATGCAGTTGGTGTGTGGCCACATCTGTGAGTATGGAGCCTGCCGCCTGTACATATGTGGCTGGGGTCTCTGGGGAACATCCTGGCTGTCAACTGTCTCCAGCCTCCCCCTTCCACCCCGCCTCTCATTAAGCGGCAGCGAGGGCCTTGTTAGCTCCTGACCAAATGATTTTTCCATCTGTTCCTGAGGAGTTAAAGCTGTGGGAAAGCTGGGGTTATTTCCTCAGCTTCTGAAGATAGGAAGGGTGCTGGGGATTGCCTACCTGGACCCAGCTCTCATCTTCTGCCTCTTCCTGTCTTCTGGATAACCTACAGCAAACAGTCACTGTAAACCCTAACTCCCTTACTTCTCTTTTCCAGCTGGAAGCTGCAGATACAGTACACTTCAGATCTGATGGCCCCTGCTGCGTATGCTTTTCAGATATTAAGAAAAAATAGGATCTTGGAGTTTGTGATCCCCAAAATGCTCAGAAACCCTTGCCCTAGGCCTTCCTAATTGTCCCCTTCTAGTGATCCCCAGAGAGAACCAAGGCTCCCTGCTTTACCCCCATACCAGATACCCAGCCTTGGTCTTTCAAGTCTTGTTGGACACTGGGTATCCAGCTCCCTTCTCCCAGCACCGGAGCCTCACTATTTGGGCTCCCCTATGTCCAAGTCACTACTCTGGGTGTGCCAAACATCACGCCTCCTATCCCCAACCTATGTTTCAGGGAGGCCCTGGTATCAAGCACCAGCCTATGCCTCATTGAGGATCAGGGATCTAATCCTGCAGCTGCCATCAAGCCGGCAGCCTCAGGCACACAGCCCAGTCCCACTGCTGTGTGATCCCCTGAAATGCTCACTTGGGTTGTAGGCTTTTTGAGGTCCCAGCTTGAGGTCAAACCCCAGCCCATCCTGGGCCCCAGCGTTTGTCATCCCCTGCCCTCTGCTTCCTAGAGGAAGGCGGGCTAGGTGCCACCCAGGAAATGTGTTGGTAGCAGTCCCACCCAGAGGCATAAGTCCCTTCTTCCCTCCATCCTGATGACGTAGGAGGAGGTCACATTGTTCAGAGCCCTCAGCCAGCCCAATCTCAGCTCTGCCCAGACAAGTCCAATTAGAGGTTGTGTAGGGGCCTCATTAGCTGTGGCAGCAGGAGTCTGGAGGAGGGGTGCACCACAGGAAGCTGAGGCGCTGTGACCAGACATCTCGCACTTTCCATCCTCACACAGAGCCTGAGTAAGGCTCAAAACACACCCCCATCAGTCACAGAGCAGGGTTCTGAGGGCCCATGGAGGCTCACACCAGCCCCTCAAGGCAGTGGTGCCCAAGACTGGTTCTGAAGCCTCCAAAAAAGGTCCCCATCAACCTTTTTCCTGCACCTGTGGCTCACAGAAGGGTGACACCTGGAAAGCCAGCCTGGTTTTTGGGGTGCCCACAGAGCTTCTGAAAGCCTCCCTGGGGTCCAGGTGCCCACCTCCTCTTGGAATGGGCTGAGAGCAGGCCCAGGGTTCTGAGGATTGGGAAGGAAGGGTATGTGACTCCTGCGCAGTGCCTTTAGTCCCTGTCCGCTAACAGGACCCGCATCGCCTGTGGAGAGGGAAGACTGTCAACCTGCTCCTTACCTCCAGGGCAGTGTTCGGCTTCCTTCTAGAGCATGTACTGCCTCTCTCTGCAAGTTTCTCTGCAGAACATGAAGGTTTGGTGTCCTCAACTCTTTGCACCAGAAACCCTCTCTGGGCTTGTGACCCAGCTCCAACAAGGATCCCTCTACCTGGGGTCCAGACTGATGGGGATGGCTTCCAGGTACACAGGCTGCTAAACTTTCCTTGGGGCTCCCTCTCAGCACCCAGGAAAGCCAGATATGTTATGGACACTGGTGACTTATTTAACTCCTGAAGACCAGAGATCAATGTTCCCAGGAGGTCCCGGTTCACCAGCCTGTGCCAAGAGGGGGCTCAGTACTTTCTCCCTTCTTCCCTCTGGGGGTCTCTGGAAGGCTCCTGCTCCTCTCCACAGCCCACTCTCCAGACATCTTTGTGCCTGTGACCTCAGCTGTCACCTCTATCAACCTGGCCTTTTTGTTACTGTTACTGTGTTTTAGACAGTCTCTTGTAGTCCAGGCTGGTGTGAACCCAATATGTTGCAGAGGATGATGCTAACCTTGACTCCTATCCTGCTGCTTCCAATTCCCGGAGCTGAGACAGAATTGTGGACACCTGGCCCACACTTTCTACTTTCTTTTCCTCTTTTTTAAAGTCGGGTCTAACTCAGTAGCTCTGGTTGGCTTTAAACTCATGGCAAACCTCCTACTTCAGCGTTCCCAGTTCTAGGATTGCAGTGAGAGTCACTACATTTCATTCCTAACAATTGGTGACCTCCAGGCTTGTTCACCTGGTGTACTCTGGGAGCCCCTGGATGTCCTACAGGACTTCATCTCACCAATAAACTTAACATCTTCTCCCACATCCCTTCTCAGCACTGCCCTCCTGCACTGTCCATCCTTGTTCACAGACCTTTACCAAGTCACCTCCTCACCCAAGTCACCTATGGATCCTAAGACCATTGTGTGGTTTTATGTCCCAAGCTTCTCAGGTCCTAAGACAAGGTCAGTTTCCCTTTGCTGCCTCCCACATCAAACAGACACCCTCTCTGTTCCAGGCGAATGGCCACCTGAACTGGCTGGCCTATTTGGGGTTCTTCTGTCTTGGGTGACTCAGCTGTATACAGGACCAGCACATGGTATACAGGGCTTTTGTTCCACTTGCCTAGCATAATACAGACCTTGAGTTGCACTCTCAGGGAAAGGGATCTCATGATCTTGCTAAGCTGTCAAGTTTGCCTTACTGCTGCTCCCTCACACGCCCTTCTTTTTGGAGACAGGATCTCTCTCTCTGTGCAGCTCAGATTCAGATTCACGTCAGTGCTAGCCTTTGCTTGCCTCTGCCTACCAGAGTGCTGGGATTGCAGGCGTCTGCCACCACTGCCATGCATCTTAAAGACATTATGTCTTTCACAGAATGCACAGTTGTAAATAACGGCATCCAGAAGGTTTTCTATAGGGCTGCTTAAGATTGCCTGTCCCTTGAGGGCAAGGGTGTGTCCTGTTGGTTGGGGCTGCATACCCAGCAGCAGGCTCTCTGTAAGCTCAATGAGTAGATGACACAGCAAAGGGTCAGAGAGGGTCAGTGGGATCCCTAAAAACTCTTGGGAGCCTCTGGACTCCTGTGGCTCAGAGCTTCTCTGTGCTCACCTGTCCTCTAGCAGGGTCTTCAGCCTCCTCATATGGCTCAGCCTCAGCCTCCTCCCACTGCCACACTCCACAAAGTGGACTGGAGAGGCCAGTACCTGCTGTGTCCTGCTCCTGGAAGAAGAAGCTGTATCTGAACCTGGAAGGGCCAGAGCAAGGTGGAGCCCAGGCAGAACACAGGTGGAGGAGGGCACAAGTGTGGGGCTGGGACAAGATGACAGGTGGAAAGAGGCTGGGAAGGCATGGAAGAGATTCAGAGGAAATTAGTGATGGGACCATCGATGGTGGGAGATGATGTTAAGGGACATGGCCACAGAGGAGTTTTCAGGACTGGATCTGAGGCAGAGCAAGCTGGAGAAGGGCAGGGGGCTGGGAGGCGCTGCTCTGGCCACAGTGTGAGCTGAAGTCACCAAGTATCAAGCACCCAGACTTCTAGGTCTGTGGGCCAGAAGTAAGGGTCTGCACAGGGACATATGGACAGTTTGTGCCTTGGTGTCCAGAGCCTACCTGCCGGATAGCCTGGATCTCCAAGTCTAGTGTTGGAGGCAGTGCCATGACCCAGTGCACTCTTCCTGCCTCAGCCCCTTCCAGCAGCCTGGCCACACAGAGGGGAGACCTACCTTTTGGGATACAGTCTGCAGCCTTCACCCTGTGGCTCAGCCCCCTCCTGCCCCTTTCATGCCTGACCATCCACTTGATCCTCCCCTCCCGTATGACCCATCACTCACTCATCCCTGTCCCCCTCTTGACTATTCACTCACTCCTCTGGGCGCTCCTGGCTCTGACTCAACTGCTCCTCCAGGTTTGAGATTTCTTGCCTTAGTTCCTGCAAGGAGAGTAGAGCATGAGCCCTGGTGGAGCCCAAAGTACTCCTCTTCCCAGACACATACAGCCAATGGACCAGGATGAAGAAGCAATGTCAAAAAGTCAGACTAAGAGCACAGAAGCCCAGAGCATAGGGCACTGCAGGAACATCACAAAGGCAGAGGCCACGGCCACTCTCCTAAGGTAGGCAGACTCCCAGAAAACAGGATGGAGTCACCCAGACAGACTCTGCCCAAGGGGAGACAGGAGCTCCCACAGAGGTGAGTGCTGTGGGAAAGACACCCACAGAAAAACAGAACTAGTAGAGGACAAGGATGCAGAATGAGGAGGGAAGGAGCAGGGAGATGCAGTGGTCTCATGGGGAGGGAAAGCAGCAGATGCGAAGACCCCATAAAGATGGGTTGAAAAGGTGCAAGGGTGCTTGTTACCTGGGTGGTGGCTCTGTACTCCTCCAGGGTCTGGGCCAGACTCTCTGCGTGTCGGGTACGCTGGGGTAGGGAACACAAAGCCACTTGAGCCAGAACTCGGTACCCCAAGACATGAGGCTGCTGAAGGGGTGGGGCGTCTGGGAAAGCCTAGACCTTGTAGGTCACTGTGACCTGGGAGAATCTCGCAGGCCAGTCTGGGTTGTTTGGCCCCAAAGCTGGGTGGGCTCCTGCTACATAAGGCAGGGACTAGGAAGGCATGCTAAGGGCAGGTCTGTCCCCTCCCTGTCCCTCACCTCTGAGAGGACTGCTTCACGCTGGCAAATGAGTTGTTCACACTCACAGAGCTGCCGCTGCCAAGGAAGGAACCTATCCATCTCTTCCTGGGCCTTCCACCAGCCTCCCACATCTCCCCTCACCCTCCTATTGTGCAGTTCACCCCCTTCCCTCCCAGCCAGGTCTCCCCTCAGCCTCCAGTGACATCCATGGATGTCAGCTGCTCTGAAGGGCCCCAGCTGAGCTGCCTGGGCAGCCCTGCAGCTTGTGGATTCTTAGCAGCTCGCAGTGCTGACTTGGGTGCCGGGAGGTGAGCAGTCCTCAGGCCTTAGACAAACGCTGCACCTTCAAAGCATCTTTCTCTGTGGCCAGCTCCTCACTCCGCCTCTTCACTCCGTCTCGCTCTGCTAGCAGCTTCCCATTCTGGAGTGGGGACAGCTATGCTCACTGGTCTGCAGCGCAAATGCTAACACTGACATTCATTGCCACGCACACACCTTGGCCAGCCCTTTAATTCTGCCGCCACCCTGCTGGGACGTCAGCTGGCATTTCTCCAGAGGTGGTTTCCCCACTATGATAAGGTGATTAACAGGATTTCCAAGGCCCTGTATGTTAAATGAGTGAATAATAACTTGCAAGTACTTGGCATTTATTTCTTTTCCCATTTTTAAAAATAAAGGCAACTCAGGCACAGAGGGGTTGAGTAGTTTGCTCCAGATCACACAGCTTTTACTCATGCTAACACAGGCTATAATGACTATAGACATTTAGAGGAGTCAGAAGTGCTTAGCATGCATCAGATAGAAATATTAGAGATGAAGTCGGGTGCAGTGGGCACATGCCAGAAATCCCAGCATTCAGGGAGGCAGACACAGGTGGATCTCTGTGAGTTTGAGGCCAGCCTGGTCTACAAAGTGAATCCAGGACAGCCAGGGCCACACAGAGAAGCCCTGTCTCGAAAAAAAAATGTTAGAGACAAACAGTTACAGAATTATAATTAAAGAAACTCAGATTTCCTAACACACAAAACTGTAGTGAACCCAGAACACACACAGTCTCAGTATATAGCTTGAGCTAGCTTTGAACCTGTGATCCTCCTGCTTCAGCAGGTATGGGCCACCACACCTAATTCTCACCGCCAGCTGCAATAATTATACTTTGGTTTCTTCTTTTCTCCCTATCTCTTACTCTCCTGTCTAACTCAGTTATTTTAAAGCAAATCTCCCATTTTCTCTGGAGCAACTCCAGTGTTTACCTACTCATAACTTATTTCCTTTAGCAAGTTTATAATTATAGAATTGGCAACAAAATCAAGCAGTTTTCTTGTGCACCTGGGGTGTGGAGGACTGGTGGTAGACACCATGCCCCAGAGCTGGAGGCCTGTGGGGACCTGCGGTTTGTCTTCCCTCCCTGCCAGCAGGTGGGTAGAGCCTGGGCGGCACCGTGTGGCTGGAGAGCCATTAGCAGCACCCTGTCAGCTGTACAGAAGAAACTGACTAGAGGGCCAAGAGACTTGGAAGGTCACCCTGTGTGACGCCCCGTCCCACTGCTAACACTCAGCCTCTTCCAGGGGGCTGATGAAAGCCTGGATGACAAAAGGCATGTGAGAAGTGGGGCACTCTAGGCACAAGGTGCACAGGAGCCAGAAATGGTGACTAGGGGGAAGCAGATAATGCGAAGCTCAAGGCTTACTGATGAGGTCCAGCTGGGCAGTGAGGTAGCCACAGGGCTTGGTAAGGAGGTGGTGCCTGGGCTTAGCCTTCCAAGGGGAAGCTGTGAGGTCAGGAGAAGGCATCCACAACAGCTGCCCAGTGGGACCTAAGAATAAAATGGCCCAAAGCTGGGTATGAGGAAACACACCTATCACCTCAGCACCAAGAAAGCTGAGGGAGGAGGACTGCTTTGAGTATCAGGCCAGCCTAGGCTACATAACAAGAACCAAACCAAACAACCAAATCAGACAAAAAAACAAAAATTCAAAAAAAAAAAAAGGCAATTCAATATGGAGGAACCCTGTTTTGAAAAACAAAGAAAAGAATATGACAAAGTCCAAGGTCCCAGGCCCCTGAAGTCTGGCTAGTGACATCCTCCTCCAGAGGCCAGCTCTTCTGGTCTCCAGCCTTGTCCCTGATTCAGGTCATCAGTGCGTCACTCACCTCAGCAGCTTGGGCTGCTGGGTGAAGGGCGGAGGAAGGACAGCTGGGAGTGCTGTGTCAACACCTGTCTACCTGGTGGGACCCAAAAGCCATCTCAGCACCTGCAGCTTCCTGCAGAAGCACCCGCTGTGGGTCCCTGGGCTTCAGCCAGCAGCTAGACCTTAGGAGACTGAGTGTCCCATTACTCCACCAGGCCCTGCTGTAACCTGAGCTCTCAACCTCTAGATCTCAGTGGGCAGCTGCTGCAGGCCAGCAAGGGGCTGAGAATAGCTACTGCTCTGTTTGAGCTAGCAAGCCTAGAAGTCCCTCTGCAGGGCACAGGGCCTGAGGTAGGAGGCAGGGCTGCTGCCTCTGTCTGCATGACATCCTCTGGAGGCAAGAAAACCTGGCTAGCTGGCTTAGTTCCAAGCTGAAGGTGAGACACCCTCCAGGCTCCCTTGCAGGTTAAGGGACCCTCCCCAGCCGATGATGTGGTGGGGCTTGCTGTTGAAATGACCCAGAGAGAGGCAGGAGTGTCTGCGCGGAGGGAGGTTCTGGTACCTCCCCACCTGCCTTGAGCCATCTGTGACGATGAGGCCACAAGAGGAAAAAAAAATGCTGGTGAGGAACTGGGTATGGAGGAATTTGTGTGCTTTGAGTTTGAAGCCATCATTGACAGTGCGAGACCCTGTTACAAAACCTAGGGCTGGGGATGTTGCTTGTCCAACACATGCAAGACTCTGAGTTTCATTCTCAGCATACTTTCACTTAAGAGAAAAAGCCACCAAGCCACCAGACAATCCAGTTCTGCCCAAAGCAGAACTGGTCCATGTTCCCTTGGAGCCATCATGTTGTAGCCCACCCACGCTACAGCCCGACAGCCACCACAGCTGGGTTGCTGGGGGCTCCTTCGTGTGTGTGTGTGTGTGTGTATGAGAGAGAGAGAGAGAGAGAGAGAGAGAGAGAGAGAGAGAGAGAGAGAGAGAGAGAGAGAGAGAGAGAGAGAGAGAGAGACTGACTCTATATAATCCTAGTTGTCCTGGAACTCACTATTTAGATCAGGCTAGCTTTGAACTCATAGAGATCTGCCTGCCTCTGACTCTGCCTCCCAGATGCTGGGATTAAACAGGGTTTCTCTGTGTAGCCCTGGATATCCTGGACCTAGCGCTGCAGACCAGGCTGGCCTCAAAGAGATTCACCTGCCTCTGCCTCCCCAGTGCTGGGATTAAAGGTGTGCGTGTCACCATAGCCTGGCAATCTCCTTCATTCTTAAAGAAGATGTTCCGGGGTTTGGAGAGTGGCTCAGCGGTTAAGAGCACTGGGTGCTCTTCCAGAGGACCAGGTTCAAGTGGCAGCTCCCACACGGTGACTCACAACCATCTGTTCCAACTGACCCAATACCCTCCCCTGGTGTCCACAGGCACTAGGCACTCCATTGTGCACAGACATTTATATAAGCAAAGCACTCATAGACATAAAACAAATTCTTAAAACAATATTCTGCGGACTGGGGGCATGGTGGCACATGCCTTTAATTTCAGCACTTAGGAGTCAGAGGCAGGTGGTTTTCTGTGAGTTCAAGGCTAGCCTGGTCTACATAGTGAGTTCCAGGACAGCCAGGGCTACACAGAAAAAAAAATTCTGCAAGGTATTATACCTGACTGAAGGCTTGAAGCAGCGGCCATCCTGCCCTGGGCTCCCACTGTCCTGGAAAGAGGGTAACTGTTCACAAAGGAGCCACACAACAGTGAAGAAGAGAAACTTAGAATTTCAGCAAAGAACCCAGTGCAGACACAGGGCAGAGGTCCACGAGGCAGGGAACTGTGAGCCGGGGCTGAAGAGCTAGAGACTGGCTCCAAGGCCCTGAGCCTGGCTGGCCAGGAGGGGAACCTTAGAAGCAGGGGATACCTGGGAGTCTGAGTGAGCTCCCTCCCAGCTCCCAGCAACAGAGGTAGGCCACACAGGTGCCAAAGCCCAGGAGAACAACAGCCATCAGCAGGTGGAGCCAGGGCTGAGCCCAGAGTTGAAGGCAATTGTGGCCTCCCCGTGATGGCTAAGTAGAAGGAACAAAGGTCTGATAGGACAGCAGAAGATGAGTGTAAAGCGAGGAGCAATGCTGCCTGGGATGTGAGGCCCCTCATGGAGCTGCAGCTGATCTGCCACCTTGGGGCAGGAGGGACAAAAGCAGTGTTATTTAACAGTTGATGGATTTCAATGTGCACAAGAGTTCAGAGTGAACAGCGACTTAGACAGATCTGAGTTGTAGGGGCTGGCCCTCAGGTAAGCACCAGCACTTCACCCTTTCCACAACCTAACCATGCAGGCTCCTGCTGGCTCCTGGACAACACCCAGGCCTGGTGGCTGCTTGCCCAGCATGCTCAAGGCCAGAGCTCCACCTCCAGCGCCACCAAAATGAAAAGCAGAAACAAAAGCTAAGAAAGGAAAGGTGGCTGTCATGCTCATGGGAGTGGCTTCAATATCTAGTCTAAAAAATGTTTTACAAGTTTTTGCAGCTTCATTTGCACTGCCAGGGATCAAACCATGAACAACATACTGATGTAGACAATGATTCTGACATTTTCTTTCAAACAGTCCTGTTATATAGCCCAGGCTGGCCTTGCACTCAAAATCTTCTTGCTTCAAACTCCCAAATAACGGGATGAAGGCATGGAAGCAGGCTTGCTGAATTTTTCTGTGCATACCCTACATATCCTACCTTGTGTTAGGAACTTTCTAAGCATCTTCATTTAAACCTCATATTGTCCCACAAGGTGAGGCCATTGGCTTGACGCCCTGATGCCCTGATGGTGAGGGTATCATGCCGCAGACAAGGGAAGAACTGGCCAGGGCCAATCACAGCTCGAGGGATGTGGGGTCCCTTTGGTCATAGGACAGGGGCAGGAACCCTTGATGATGGGCACTCAGCTCACCTCCTCCTGTAGCGTCTCCACCTCAGCCACCAAGTGCTGCTGCTCCTTCTCCTGGCCCACCCCAAAGAGAGGACAGGCTTGGTTCCAGTCCCTGCCTTTCACCCTCTCCGACCCAGAAATGCAGTCAGGGTCTGTATCACTGAAGATTTGGGTGGAGGAGTGCCTTTGACACCCTCTTATTATGAGGGATGGCAGGTAGGCCTGGGGGGATGTGGGGTGAGCAGGACCTAGAAGTCAGGTAGCCTTTGCCCCTTCACTGCTGTTCTTTCTCTGCAGCCAGATGTGCCCCAACAGCACTCACTGTATGCCGGGCCTGGGCAATCAGGCTGCGATTCTGCTCTTCCAGGCTCTTGGCCAAAGTCTTCAGGTCCTCTAGCTCCTCATCCAAAGCCTTGGCCACCTGCAGGGCCTGCTGGGTACTGAAAGGTGGCGCAGATGTGAGAGGAGGCAGGCAGAGAAGCAGAACCGAATATCCTAGACTATGAGGGGCAACTGCGACCAGACACAGGTAGGCCAAGGGGCACAGGGAACAGAGAGCAAGGGACACGGAAGTGGAGTGTGGGGTGGAGATAGCGTTCACTTTTCACCTGAGGAAGGGAGCATGGGGCCATACAGCAAAGAAAGTGGGTAGAGGACAGAGAAAGTGAGCACAACTGATCCGAAGGCCAGGAGACAAGACCCAGGCAGAGGAAGAGACCCAGAAGAGAGGGGTTGGGTGGTGGAGTGCCTGCCTGTAACTGAGGCCCAGGCTCCTTGACAGCCAGAGGGGGGTCAGCAAAGAAGGCATAGCCACTCACCTTCGCAGCTGCTTGCGCAGGGCTGCGATCTCCTCCCCTAGGCGAGCGGAACTCTCCTCTGCAGTCTCCACACTGCGCTGCAGCTTGGCATTCTCGCCAGCCAGGCGCCGGTTGCTGAGCTCTAGATCCTCCAGGCTGCTCAGCAGCTCAGCCGTGGCAGGCCTGAGGGCAGCAAGGGCCTGGTCACCAGTTTTGCTCCTGCTCCCACTCCCCCCAGCTTCCTAGGTGGTGCAGTTGCTAGAAGCCAGGAAAAGGGCTTCTCTGAGGACAAATCACAATGAAACTCCAAGGCTCTCCTGAGGCAAAGACATCAGTCTCCCAGCTCCCACGCCCAGAGAGGCTGAAGAAAATGGAACGGGGAGGGGGTGAAAAGGACAGGCACCCCTCAGGCCTGGGGTCTTCTCCTCCAAAGCTCTCTAAGTTGGCTGGCTCCTCAGCTTCTGGGCATGCTAGAAAGAGACAGATAAAAGGAGGTTGAACTCTCTGGTGGTTTTAAATGCTGGGATGTCCAAGGACCCTGGGATTGTCCCAGGACTGGCCTACCAGTTTAACTGTGTAGCTCTGGGCTTCCCAGGGCTAAATTTACTCTTATTACATAGGCCGCTTGCTCATGTCTGCCTGGTCTTCAGAACCAGTCACCAGGGACACCTCCACTGCCCCAAGCCTCTCCTGTTTCCAGCTTTCTCCAAGTCTATGGCGCCTCAGGCCCTCCTCACTACCAGTCTGCCATTTGTTGGAGTTCAGCCAGTTTGACTGTAAGCTCCACCACATCTGTCCTCACTCTACCTTTCTCTGTCTCCCTGGGCACTCCCCAGCCTCTGCCTCAGAGTCCTTTCTCTCTTTCCCTCTGAGACTTAGAGCTGGCCCACCCCAGCTGTTCATAGTCCTCCCTGAAGATGCCTTAAGGTTTGAAAGAACGCCAAAAGAATGGTGGCACACGCCCTTAATCCCAGCAGTCAGGGTGATCTCTGAGAGTTCAAGGCCAGCTCAGTCTACATAGTGAGTTTCAGGACAGCCAGGGCTATATAGAGAGACCTTGTCTCAGAAAGAAAGAAAGAAAAAGAAAGAAAGAAAGAAAGAAAGAAAGAAAGAAAGAAAGAAAGAAAGAAAGCAAAACCAAGAGAATGCCAAGAGAGCTGCAGTTCTGTAAAACCACTTTTCAGCAGTACACCTCTGAGATGTAAGGTCCTGGGCACCCAGCACCCCAGCATAGGGCCTGGACACAGCTGGGCAGATGCCTGCTCGAAAAGAAAGGAAAGCGGGTGTAAGAGGCGGGAGATGATGGGGTGGAACATGAAGTGGGGGAAGCCTGGCAGGCCAAGACTGCCCTGAGCCATGTGAAGATTTCAATAATGTAGGTGCCCTCAGCTGGAGAGCAAGAAGGTTACTCTCCTTTATACTAGGGCTGGAGCTGGAAGGGATAGAAAACCTGACCCCAAAGTCTAAGATGAGGGGACTGTCCTAGAGGTCCCAGAAGGCCACCACAGCTGCAGCGCAAGCAAAAGCCCCAGTTCTCTTTAGCCCTTGCTGTGTGGAGCGGGTAGATGAGAAGTCCCTGCTAACCCCCGCTGACCCCTGCCACCCATCTCCTTCTATAAATAGTCTCACCAGATGGCAGGTGTGGAGAAGCCAGGGCTCCCCGGAAGGCAGTCTCCTCTGTCTGCTCTAATCCCCTGTATCAAAGGCAAGAGGCTCAGGTCCCCTGCAGCCACCAGACCCATGACCTGTGCTTGCAGGGGTCCGGGGGATGAAGGGAGGGCAGTTGTGTAATAGTGGCTCTATGGGAGAAGGGTGAGGCCAGATGGCAGGGCCTGGCTGTGAAGGGCAGCCCTTGCTACTGCCAGCCCTTCTAGTTCTACTTGGACCCCTGCACCATCATCCAAGGCATCTGGTCCCAGACACCTTTACCCCTCCATATCTTTTCACATGTCTCTCCTTAGTCTCAAGCCAGCCTAACTGGTTCCTGGGCCTAACTGGTACTGGCTGCAGAGCAGTTTTGAAGAAAGACTTCCCCGTGAGAGGCTGGTGGTGTAAGGACTTACCCCTGCAGCTGACAGGTAGCGATCCAGTCCCGCATGACCACCAGAAAGGTGTCCAATTCCACAGTGGCTCCAGCACCCTCCCCGTAAGGGTCCAAGCTTTGGGCCAGTGTTTGGAGGCGCACATCCTGGGGGCTTTGTCCTGTCACAGCCTCCAGATAGGCCAGGAGGTGGGCCACAGAGACAGTGCCTGAGACAGAGCATGGTGGGGAGGACCGGACTTGGCAATGGCCAGTGGGACAAGGCCATGGCTTGGGAATAGTGTCTGTCATCAGTGGGTTGGTGACATGCCCACCCTAGAGCATGCAGTCACCTGAAGCAAGTCCCTCCCCCGAGTCAAGTTTTCTAGTCCATCTCAAAATGGACCAGAGGGGATGAGGAGCCAAGGCAGCACCTACTGCTGCCTACTGCCTACTGCCGGCCAGAGGCTAAATACCTACCAGGGCCCTAAGCCCTTCCTACTCCAGCCCCTTCCTCATGTCATTATCTTGCTCCTGTAGGATGCTCTAAAGAAAAGCCATAGATAGCCCAGCCCTCCTTGTGGTTCCCCAGCCCCCACCTGTCTTGTGAGGGTCACAGGCTTCAAATGTGGAGTTAAGGATTTGTTCTTCTAGGCTGAGCAGTGGTTCTGAATTCACTTCCTCAGGCTGCTCCCAGAGGTACACTGTAGAGAAAGAGGACCCACCCTATATGAGGAGACACCAGGATCTAGCGGCCTAATGCCAGGCTCTGCTGAGTTGGGGGAAAATTTATTCAGAGCTACCTGTGGTTGGGACTGGTGAGGGAAAGCAGGAGGTTTCCAGTAAGATGGCAACATGAGAGTTTTTGAGTCACTGCCCTCAAGTAGGTCCCATCTCTCAGGCCAGAGAGTGCCCCCTACTGTCTGTCTAATGTTTTATATCCAATGGGCTCAGGAGCTGTTAATGAGCTCTGAGATGACCCTCACCTCCTCCCTTCTCCAGCCTCCCAGCCTATGGGCAGGGGGGACCAGGCTTGAGGAAAGCAAGGACGAGCCAGGATGAAGGTGGCTGAGGAGCCAGGAACAATCCGATAAGGCGTGGGCAGCCTGCATCGATCCCCAGCCATAGCCCTTTTTCCACTTGCCCCAGGGACCAAGTCTCTCCTCTCCACATCCTCAGCATGGCGTCATCAGAGCTGGAGGAGCTCAGTCAGGGCCAGTACCAGGATGAAGAGGAGGGATGCAGCTGTCTAAACAGGGCTGGCAGGGGACTGGTTAGGAGCTGAGCATCCTGCCAGCCTCCCCTGAGTCAGCAGCTCCACAGCATGTCTGTGGCAAGCTTATTCTATGGGAGCTCTGTCTTCATGCCAATAAAATCCCCCTCAAGAGGACTGAGAGCGTTGCTCTGCCCGCTTATGTGAAGAAGTACCTGCATGCATCTGTGTGGGTGGGTGTGATACGTTCAGGGTGTGTACAGTGTGTAATATATATGTGCATGTGTGTCTATGTATATGTGGTGTATGTCTGTCTATATATGTGTATGATGTGCATATATGTATATGTGCAAATGTAGACTGTTTATGGGTGGTGTTTATGTGTTCGTATATGTGTATGTGCCTGTCTTCCAGGGTATGTTGGCCTGCAGCTATATTCACATTGCATGAACACAGCAGACACTCAGTAAACAAAGCTCCTCCAAGCTGGAGGTGGCTTTCATACCTCTCACTGGCTGGCCTGCTGCACATGGCTGCGGGGTTAGAGTCTGAGCTGGGGGTAGAGTGAAACAACCTGTCATGTCATTGTTCCCCTCCCTCCCCCCTTCCCCATTCAGCAAGCTCAGCTGTCAACCTCTGAGCTTCAGCAGTATCCTTAGGAAAGCTACCTCTGTCCTAGGGAAAGATGGGGAAGAAATGTGGATGGGCCTCCGCTTGGCACATAACTACAGGCACTTACAGGGCCTTGGAACCATGCAACTACTGTTCCTACAGCTAAGGAGGCAGAGGCATCGGCAGCTGCCACAGCTGCCTTCAGCAGAGTCCCCTTCTCACCTGGACTCTTCCAAGGGCTCTTGACCCCACTTTGACTTGGATCTTTATGGTTCCCAGGAGGACATTCAGGAACCAGGCTAGTTAGGGAGGTGGACTTCAGCTGGACAGCTGCTCTCCATCCTCCTGTGTTATAGGGGAGACTTTGTGCTGTAGCTTGATAAGGCCACTGCTACATAGTCCCTTCCCAAGGTCCTGAAGAAAGACACTGTTTCTGCCCTCTCCTTCCTTCTTTATGTCCCAGCTCTACCCCTGCCTCTACCTGGCTGTCCTGTCACTGTGTAGATCAGATATCTGCCTGCCTCTGTCTCTGAGTGCTGGATTAAAGGTGATTGTCACCACAGCCCGGCTCTACTTTCCTTCTGGATCTTTCTTCCCACTTTCACCCCAACTTCCTCACATGTCCAGCCTCTGCCCCGTGATCCGCAATCCTGTTTTCTCCCATCCTCCATCTCGTCACTGCTGCAAGCGCCTTCTCTCTCCTTTGCCACCCCTGTCTCTCAGCCCTTGCTTTTCCATGTGGGTGTACTCTTCCTTTTCCTTTCGCAGTCTCGGGAGTCGACCTGGCTACAGTCAGAGTTCCCGGTGGCCGCACGCCCTCTGCTGGTGCAGGTGAAATCTAGATGGCAGTCATCCCCCAAGCCAGCCAGCCTTCTCTAATCTTGGCATGCAGCCTGTAAAACCCTGTTTGCAGAGGTTAGCCTTGAGGCTGGCGGCAGAGCTCAGCTTTGGATCAAAGCTGCAGGTCCACCTGTGAACATGCAGGAGCCTGGAAGACAGGGTGTTCTTGCATTGACTGTTAAATGCCTATGTAAACGCAGGAACTTCCCACCCCATCAGACTGGCTCTGTTAGCACACTATCAGGAGATGGAGACAGAGGAAGAGTCTGGGACAGTGGAGGAAGGAGAGACAGAGATAGGCAGGAACGAAACAGGAGTGAGGAACACAGAGTCAGAGGCTGGCTCATAGGAGAGGGGCAGTGAGCCAGCACCTTCCTCCCCAAGCGATGTGTGCTGGCTCCCACACCCACGTGTCTGCATCTGCCCAAGATGAAGCAGGCATTGCTCTGGGGCAGCAGTATCAGTGGGCAGAGGCTGGCTACACTTGCTTCTCTTGCAACTGAGCAGGCCAAGCTGGAACAGAGTGTCTGTTAGTGTAAAGCACATACTAGTTCTCAAAGATGTCTGAAAACACACCATAACTCAGCAGAAAAGAGTCTGTTAAATAAATTCAGCTAATGACACTTGCATCGCCTGCTTGATTTGACCTTGAACTTTCTATCTTCTTGCCTCAGCTCCCCAGTTCCAGGGCTACAGGTGTGACCTCCTTGTCACATTTTCTCTCTCTCTTTTGAGACAGGATTTCTCTGCATAGCCCTGGCTGTCCTGGAACTCACTCTGTAGACCAGGCTGGCCTTGAACTCAGAGATCCACCTGCCTCTGCCTCCCAAATGCTGGATTAAGCTGTGTGCCACTGCAGCCCAGCCAGCTTGTCTCTTTTAAAAAATTAAGTGCCAAGTTCAAAACAGCCAAGGCTACACAGAGAAACCCTGTCTCACAAAACAAAACAAAACAAAACAAAACAAAACACCCCAAAATTAAAAGTTACTTATGTGAGCTGAGCATGATGGAGCACACATATGCAGTCTCAGCACTCAGAAGGCCGAGTCAGGAGGGGCGAGAGGTCAAAACACAAAAACAAAACCCAGAGATGGGGACACAACTCAGTAGTGATTGGTCGCCTTGCACACACAAAACCCATTCCATTTCTTAGACTGCGTGTGTGCATTTGTATACATACAGACACACATACATAAGTGGATCACATTCACCATGCCCCAGGAGAGTCTTAGACTAAGCAGGTGGTAGACAGATGCCAGTGTTGGGAAGAGAAGTGAAGCAGGAGGGACAGAGACAAGGCACCTGTTTTACCCAAAGTAAGAGGTGGATGTGCATACACTGTGTAGAGCCCTCTGTCCCGAACAACCCTCCGGAGATGGGGACAGACATGTGGCCAGCACACAACTGACACTCATCCCACCTTTCGCCCACCCAAACATCTCTCCTGTCTGCAGCCTGACCCACAAGACCCCTCTTCCGCCTCCAGGCAGACACCTACTTTGTGCAGTGGGACCACTAGCCTCGCCCTCGGGCAGGTCCATGGGCCACTCCTGCTGCTCTACAGCTGCGGGCGAAGCTCTCAGTTTCCCTCCACTGCTAGGAGGGTTGGCAAAGGGACAGACTGCCCAGATAGCTCCTAGAAGGACAAGCAGAGAGATGGCTTCCTCAGACTAGCCATGCTAGGTCCGGACTCACCTGCTCTATCTGCTCCAGGCCCTCGGGGTTCTCAGAACCTGTTTGCCATCCCCATCCCAACTCCAACCTGTTTTTATGGATTTGAGGTGTGGGATGGCAACCTGAGGACCAAAGAGCAGGCAGCAAGATCAAAGTGGAAGGCAAGAGGGTGGGTCAACTGCTGCCCCTGGGGCTTGTGGCTTCCTCTCTTCTCCATAACCCACCACTCCTGTCCTAGGGACCCCACCACATGCTCTCACAGCCTTACCGGAGGCCCACCTTGTTCTGTGTGGGCCATGTCCCAGCTTCCTCCCAGGTTCCAGTCCATCCCCACAGGCTGCAGTTTTGACCTGCCTGATCATGACTTCCTTGGGCCAGAGCCTGCTTAGGTCTAGCAACAGCACAGTGTGGCCTGGGCCAGCTGTTTTCTCTCCAAATCATGCTGTCTTCTAGCAACTCTAATCTGCATGCTATTTTGTAAGGTGGACTGTGGTCTCTGTCTGGGACTGTCCTTTCTTCCTACCTCCTGTTCTCTAGAAACATCTCTCACTCCACCTGGAGCTGAATGCCAAGCTGAACAGGCTTCCTTATTGCCAGGAGGTAGACCATTTGATATTGTGTTTGGACTGCTGTTCTTTGAGCACTTTCAGCCTTGCTCTCCTTTGCTTCCAATCACTTTTTTTTTAAGTTATTTATTTATGTACGAGTGTTCTATCTGCATGTATACCTGCATGACAGACAGGGCATCAGAATCCAGTACAGATGGTTGTTAGCCACTGTGGTTCCGAGAAATTGAACTCAGGACCGTTCGAAGAACAGACAGTGCTCGTGACCGCCGAGCCCCTCTCCAGCCCCACTTTCAGTCGCTTTTATCACAAAGCCACACTGTCCGTCTCTAACTGGCTGAGTCTAGGTCAGTGCTCCACTGCTGAACCCACCCTACTCCCCAGTTATGAATTCTAGACAGGTGCTCTGTTGCTGAGCTACACCCTGGCCATAAGATGGCCAGGCTCACCTTGAATTTGTGATCTCTTTGCCTCCGCAGGAATGTGCACCATCAGGACTGCTTCCTTGCTTTTTTTATTTTTAAGGTTTATTTTTATTTTATGTGAATTCTTTGCATGTGTGTCTGGTGCCCATGGGGGCCAAAAGAGAGCATCAGATCCCCTGGAACTGGAGTTAGAGATGGTTGCGAGCTGCCCTGTGTGTTCTGGGAATCAATGCTGGGTCATTTGCAAGAGTAGTTAAGTGTATCAGTATTTCAATATTTCTCTCTCTCTTTTTTCTTTTCCAAACAGACACTCTGTGTAGCCCTGACTGGCCAAGAACTCAGGATTCTACCTGCTTCAGAGTGCTGGGATTAGAGGCATGTGCCATCAAGCTGACACACAGCAAGTTCTCTTAACCACCATCAGCGGTCTCCTTATCCCTTACTCTCTGTGGTCCTGGGACTCAGAATCATCTTAGGCTTGCTGCTCCCTGGGTTCCCAGCTCCTGAGGCCTGTTCTTATCTGTGGGCCTGCTTTCACAGGTGGATGTGCTCACAGGGACTCCCTCCTCTGCACCCTGACAGTGCTGTCTTGCTCTATTACAGCCATGTCAGCCAAAACAAGTTGTGTTCAAGAGAGAAGGAGGCATGATCAGTAATTCCTCCAGGTGCGAAGCAACAGTGAGGGGCACCTGGGCCAAGAGGCAGAGGATTCGGGTTTCCACCTGCCTGACTCTCCTTTTCTCATGAAATGCAGCCAACATTGCTTGCTTTGTCTGTATTCCACCAGCTGCATGTTTTCTGCAGACATTATTATTTGGCTTTTGGAGACAGGGTCTCATTATGTAGCTGTAGCTTCAGTGGGCCTCTTGTGTAAATGACGCTGGTCTTCAGCTAGTGGTCATCCTCCTGCTGTCCACCCCAGCTGCTTTTAGAAGGCACCAGGGAAGGGAGATGTTTTCAGAGACTTTTTTAGGAACACTGAGGGAGGAAAGGGACCAGGGGAAAGGATCTCTCGAACTTGGACAAACTCTTGAGGAACGAAGGACATCAGGTTGCTGGTGGGTGTCTGAGGGGCCTTGGACATGGATAGGTCCCCAAACTAGAATTCAAGAGCCGCATTTCTGGGGTGTCACGAAATTTTAGGATCCCTAGTAGAACTTATAGGGGCTTCAGTACATATTTCTAGAGTATCAATTAAGATTTGAATACAGAATCTCCACCAGGATTTTGCAGGAAAAGCCTCTCGCAAGTCTTGAGAAACCTGAAGGGCTATCTAAAAGATCCTAGTTGATGACACGGTGATCTACACCTGTGATGCCAAGGCAGTAGGACCCAAGTTTTGAGTACACTGGGCAATTTAATGAGGCCCTGGAGGGCCCCAGGAGAGGGTCTTAGTGGTTAAGAGGTCTGGCAGTTTACTCTTCCAGATGGACCCGGGTTAGATTCCCTCCACCCAGACAGCAACTCTCAACCATCTGTAATTTTAGTACCAGGGCAGACAACACCCTCTTCTGGTCTCTTCAGGCACATACATACACGAATGTGCATACATACATGTCAGCAAAACATAAAAACACACACACAAACCAAAACAATAAGCTAGGAGGTGGTGGTGTACACCTTTAAAAGCCAGCACTCGGGAGGTAGCGGCAGGTGAGTTCCAGGCCAGCTAGTTCCAGGCCAGTCAAGGCTGCCAGAGAAACCCTGTATCAAAACCAAATACCTGCCCCACCCACAGAACCTAAGCCAAACCTGTTAGGTCCCCAACGCTCTGGAAGACTGTGGCTGGGGGAGCCACAGTCCTAAAACTGAGGCGTGAGGATCGAAAATGTGTGGCCAGCCTGGGCGACGGGAGCTTGTCTCGAACAAAAACACAAAAGAAGCAAGAAAAAGCCACCCGAAGTTTCAAGGTTCTGACAGGATTTCAAAAGTTGCCGCTAAACTTTCCCAGGGGGCCAGGGCCCGGGGCGCACCAGCCTGCAAGCCCCGCGCTCGGGAGGCCGAGGCGGGCGGCTCTGCGAGCTCCAGGCCCGGCGAGCGAGGGCCACAGCCAGGCCTGCTCAAGAAAGCCTGTCCTGGACCCAGACAACGCGAAATTCCCCGAGGGCTCCTGCGGCCGTTCCGGAGGGGATGTGGTCAGAACTTGGGGCGCCTTTTGAAGGCAGGTGGTGTCGCTGGGGTCCTGCCGCGGAAGTCGCCGCACGCAGGCGTACCTGGAGACGGGACTCTCGGGGCACAGCTGAGGGAAACCAGCGACGAGCGACGGTTGAGGGCAGCACCGGGGAGGCGTGCTCGCTCGCACTTTTCCCGCCAAAACCGCAAATGAGCGGGCCTCCTCTAAGTCCCGCCCCTCTCGGGCTTCTGTGTCCACGCAAGCGCACACCGGGTTGAAGGCGCCAACCGCTCCCTTACCCTGAACCCTGCGGTCGCGCATGCGCAGAACTTCCCGAGAGGCTCGCCTTGACCAGAGGACTGAGCGCATGCCCACAGGTGGAGCTGGCGGCGATGGTGTTGGTTACCGGCTGAGCTCTTCTGTGGTACAGGATCCTTCCCATCCGCTTGGCGAAATAGGGCCAGGCAGGGTAGAGGTCAACTGAAGAACCCTCTGTTCACCCCTCTCTTTTTGTCTGTCACTGTCTTTTGGGTCTGGCCCGCCTGCCACCGTCACAATGAAGCGTAGCCTGGTCCAGCCTCACTTCCGCTCTGTGCCCTGTGGCATTTGTATGTTCCCAAGCTACTTTTCTAAACAGTCATTTAGTTTATTGAGGTTGGCCTCGGACTTGAAGCAATCACCCTGCCTCTGCCCATCACTCTGAGCTACTCAAACATTTTCATTCTTGAGGAAGGAGGGACATACTTTATTTTTAAGTGGCAGTAAGGATATTTGGAGCAGAAGACTGCAATCTCTCGTCCATTTGGTACTTCAGAAACCGAGATCCTCTTGTACTTTCCATCTCGTCTCCATCTGCTTCCTCTGTTTAGGGTCCAGCACTCAGTAAAGTCTATGCGATTTGTTAAGTCGGGCGTGGTCAGCACAAGAGGCAGGGGCAGGAGGATGGAGGAAAGTGAAGCTAGCCTGGTCTACATAGTCCTAGACTGGCCAGGATCACATAGTGAAAAAAGGCTGGTGAGGTGACTGAGTAAAGACACTTGGCAGACCTGAGATGAGTCCTCAGGACCCACATGGTAGGAAGAGGCCCTCTGAAGCCCACGTGCATACCATGTCATGTGTGCACCTTTCTACCCCTTGCCGTTTAAAAACACATAAATGTAGCTAATGAGGAGGAGCTGGGCGTGTGCCTCAGCTGGCACAGTGTTTGACTAAGGTGCCCTCATGAACTGGGCATGGTGGTGTACCAGCACTCAGGAGGGAGAGGCAAAAAGTTCAAGGTCTTTCTCAACTTACATGAGACCATTGTGTGCTGGTTAGTTTTTGTTACCTTGATAAAAACTAGGGCCATCTGGAAAGAGTAAACCTCAACTGAGAAAATGTCTTGTCAGATTGCCCTGTAGGCAAGTCTATAGGGATATTTTCTTGGTTAACAAGGATGGCCCAGCCCACTGTGGGCAAAACCACCCCTGGGAAGATATGAAATGAGTGAGGTATCATCTTCAGCACCTGCTTTGAGCTCCTGCCTTGACTTCCTGAGGTGACAGAATGTGAGCTGAGACTTGTGAGATGAAGCAAACCTGTTATTCTCCAACTTGGTTTTGATCATGGTGTTCATTTATCACAGCAGCAGAAAACAAACTAGGACACCTGGTCTTGGGGGTAAAAAAAAAAAAAAGGCATGCCGAGAGTTTTCAGGACAGGTTGTGGCATGTGGTGGACCCTGGTAGCTTTGTCTCTCTCTTCTGCCTCAGTTTCTCTCCCCCTCTCCCTTTCTCTCTTGGGGGGGGCACCATCCCTCTTTCTCTTCTTCCATGCTCTCCCACTGTTCTCTCTCTCTCTCCAACCCTGTACAATAAATCTCTTCATTCCAGATCTATTGAGTGGCATTTTTTTGAACGTATTATTATAGCTACCCTGGCCTGTTTGGGAACAGATGCCAAAATGAGGTAGTGCTAGATGTAAGAAAAAACTTTATTTCCATATGGTGCTGGGGCAGGGTATGGGACATGCAGGGGCATCTGGTTCCCACCCTATAGCTGCTGGGACGGCCTGAGGATGTAGAGAAAGTGTGTCTTTCGGATAGGCACTTTGACGTGTTGTGGGACATGGACCCCTTCCTCCAGGTTGCCCTCATGAGAGCCTCCACGAAGCCCATCCCGGATGGCCTGCAGGCGATGTCGTTTTTCTATGAGCCAGCGGCTCCCATCCTGGACATCTGGCTGGGTCCTCCGCCTCGGCATCTTCATGATCCAGAAAGCCACCCGCCTGGGCTCTGGATGCAAGCTGTCTGTGGCTTTCTGCTCGGGCACCAGAGCCTCTCTCTCCTCCACTCTGGGCACCTGTGAATGAGGCACAGGTAGATCCTCAGATGCCACACAGCACATCTAAGATGCTTGGTCGCTGCTGGGCCACCTCAACCTCCATCTCGGCTCACTTAGTACTTTTAGCTTAAAAAACACTTGTTGGGCAGACGGTTCTGTTTTCTGTCTGCCATGCTGCATTCTTTGTGTAGTAAAATTTGTTTTACTTATTTTTAAAGATTCATTTATTTTTATGTGCACTGGTGTTTTGCCTGCATGCATGTGTGAGGGTGTCAGATCCTATGGAACTGGAGTTACAGAATTGTGAACTACCATGTGGTTGACTGGAAATTGAACCCAGATCCTCTGGAAGAGCAGTCAGTACTCTTAACCACTGAGCTATCTTTCTAGCACCCAAATCTGGTTGTTTTTAAACTTCCATGGTTGCCTTAGACATTTATTTTACCGTGTGTCTATATGGGTGTGCCTGAGTGTTAAATACGTGTACCACTTGTATGCATTAGTCATGCCCTGGCAGAGCATGTTAGCTGGAGTCCCAACACCCATGTCCAGTATCTCACAGGCTCCTGTAACTCCAGCCCTAGGGGAATCTGATGGCCTCTTCTAGCTATTGTGTTCATCTGTATTCATATGCTCACACAATTTTTAAAAATTAAAAAAGAAAGCAAAAAAAAAATTAGCTGAGTGGTGAAGACACATCTTTACAGCCAGCACGCCAGAGGCAGAGGCCAGCCTGGTCTACAGAGTGAGTCCAGCCCATCCAGAATACACAAAAAATCCTGTCTTGAAAAATCGAAACACAAGCGAACAAAGAAAGCAGAAAAAGCAAGCAAGCAGTAAGTTTGGTGCGGTGGTTCACATTTGGAATCCCAATGTTTGTGAGGTGGAGGCAAGAGTATTGGGTCATCCTAAATCAAAAGCCTTAAGTTATGCCAGGTGTGGTGGCAGACACCTTTAAACTCAGCACTCAGGAGGCAGAGGCAGGCTGATCTTAGAGTTGAAGGCCAGCCTGTAATACAAAGCAAGTTCCAGGATAGCCAAAGAGAGCCTGTCTCAAAACCCAAAACCCAAAACCAAACCAAATCAAAATACCCAAACTAAAATAAAGCAAACCACAAATACAAAAAAACACGGTATATTACCATTCCTTGGATGCCTATGCCAAATTCCCATTTTGAAATTACCCCAACCTCAGTTGGGCCTGATGATGCAGGCCTGTTTTCCCAGCTACCTGTAGGTTGAGGCACGGGCATTGAAAGCTCAGGGTCAGCCTAGGTTACAAAGGAAGATCCTAGCTCAAAAAGACTCTGTAAGCAAAGTGCCTGTGCCCAGCTGTGAGAACTTGGCTTCCATTCCCAGAATTCACTTAATGGCCATACTGAGGAGGCAGACTGGAGGATCCTGGGGGCTTGCTGGCCAGCCAGCTTAACTGAATGGATGACCTTCAGATACAGTGAGAATCCCCATTTCAAAAAACAAGGTAGAGGCCTGTTGTGGCACCCCACACCTTCAATCCCAGCACTCAGGGGGTTGGGAATCTCTGTGAGTTCAAGGCCAGCCAGGATGATATAGTGAGGCCCTGTCTCAGGAACAATAAAAATAAAGATAGGTGGAGAGTTAATGAATAGGAGGATTGGGGAAGACAATACCTACTTGGGCATTCTCATGTGTGAACACAGGCAGATACACAAACCCCAAACAAAACCAAAACAGAAAACCTCCGAGATGTGACCTGTACTTCTGGAACTGGTGGAGTTTCTGGAATGAGCAAAACGCTTTCTTTTACACTTTTTTTCTTTTTGGGATTTTTTTTTTGAAACAGGGTTTCTCTGAGTAGCACTAGCTGTCCTGGACTTGATTTGTAGTCCAGGCTGGCCTTGAACTCACAGGGATCCATCTGCTTCTAACTCCCAAGTGCTGGAATTAAAGGTGTGCTCCATTGCCTGGCTACAAGTAGAGTTTTTGTATTTGTTTTGAGGCAGGATCCTGATATGTAGTCCTGGATGGCCTCTTGCTTAAAACTGGAAATCATCCTGCCTTAGCCTTTTAGTACCGGAAACCTGTCGACTTGTCCCTTTTGACACGTCACACTGAGCCCCAGATTTTAAGGGTATTCCATGTAGAGAGTGTGTGCTGGCTAATTTTAAATGCCAACTTACCAGAGCCTAGAACCACCTGGAAAGAGAGCCTGAATGGGGGATTAACTAGATTAAGTTTGTTATGATGTAGACATAACCAGACCCAGCCTATTATGGGCAGAACTATTCCCTAGTTAGTAGGTTCTGAACCACTACAGGACAAGGCAAGGAAAGATGCCCCATAGTAGAAATGATGCTGTGAGTTCCCCTAAGTGATGGACTGTACCCCAGAGAAACCCCTTCCTTCCTACACTGCTTTTGGCTGAAGTATTTTGTTACAATAATAGGAAGGAAACTGGAAGAGTAGGGCATGCTGGACTTCCTCAACTATAGAAAAATGCTGGTTCCTGGATACCTGGGCGCAAAGCAGGTCCTTACCTTCCAGTCACCTTCCTGGTTCCTTTCTGGTTCGATGGATGCCACCACCTTCTCAGAGAAGAGCACCTCGCCTGTCTTGTTGTCAGTCATCTGTGAGGGTTATATAAGAGAGTCAGAGCACACCTGTCTTCCTCCCTCGCCCTCCTCCCGTCAGGTAAAGCAGCTTGATGGGTGGTGGGAGAATTCAGGAAGGACTGCCTGGCCTGGCACCTTGTCTATCTGCAGGTGGCTGGAGAGGGTGTGGTTTCCCATTCTGTGCTCCTGGTTCTCTTCCTGATGGAAGTTCCTAGGAAGGTCCCGGAAGTCCATGGGAGAGGAGAAGAAGTTGTCCAGGTCTCGTAGTAGGTCATCCTAGGGTCAGAGGGAAACAGTGGGTACACTTGCTCCCCTTCCAGACAGTCTCATTCCCTGCCCCTTCAGTCCTCTCACCCCCGAGCCCCTTGCCACCGGACCCTATCTGTCTTTCTGTCCCAATGCCTTGCTGTTCCTGCTTCCACCTCTCCTCTTCTCTCCGCCCCTTACCCCACAAATACTGGTCAAGCCCTGCACTCCCTAACTATGCCCTCAGAACCCCTGCTTGGGCGCTCTCCCTCCGAGCCACACCCTCAGCCAGTACAACCCAGCCCTCCTTTTCTTTCTTTATTTTGACTGGGTCTCGCCAGAGAGCGCTGGCTGACCTGGATGGTCTGAACTTGATATGCAGAACAGCCTGGCCTCAAATTCACAGATGTCATGACTCTACCTCTCAAGCCAGAGTTTGAGTAAAGCTGCCTAGGCCAACCTTGAACGTTTTTTTTTTTCCCTCACTTTGGAATTTCATATGAGCCCCGGCCACATCCAGGACCTGCTGGCTGGGGTGATGGGCTTTCAGCCCCAGGCCCAGTTTCTCTTCTGATTTGCTGTTGTCATGTTCCCAGTCGGTCTCTTCAACCCATCACCTTATAGTCCTGCTTTTCTTTGAGACAAAGTGTGGTGTCCCAGGCAGGACTCAAACTTCCTATGTAGGGGAAGGTGGCTTTGGACTCCTGTTCTTCCTGCCCCCACCTCCTGAGTGCTGGTATAACTGGTGCCGGGAATCAAGCCTAGCACTTTGTACATGCTAGGCAACCACTCGACCATCTGACACACAACTCCCGCTCTGTCTGTTGACTCCTTATCTGTCTCCTGCCTGATCCATCTCTCTGTCCCATCACTCACTTTTAGGAACAGTCGGCTAAAGCTTTGGAGAAGACTCTGAAGGCCCAGAAAGCCGGAGGAGCCCTCCTGAGGGTCGGCGTCATGGATCGGGGCAGCAGACGACGCCACGAAGGCCGAAGGGAGCAGCAGCAGCAGGACACCCAGTCGACACATTGCGGGTGGTGGGAGGCTGTGACAACGGTAACTTCAGATTCCACAATCACCCCTCTGTGGTCCCTTCCCAGGCCCGGCTCTCTGGGAGGGCCCCGCCCACCTGCCCTGCATCCCTTGGGTTCTGTCCACACTCTCCCTCCAGTTCAGGCGCTGCTCATCCGGGTTTGGCCTCACTCAGATCCCGTTCCTCACCTTTGCCTACATCCGCTTCTCCTGGACGACAGGTCGGCCACCCGGCTCTGGACACCGCTGGACACGGACAGTTAATATCCAGTTCTGGCCTCGAGCCTGAGCAGATCACTGGAGCGTTGGTTGGTGGCACCGCTCCGCGAGACTGGCCACGCCCCAATGGTCTCGCCACGCCCACCTCCCGCCGGTCGCTTTAGAATCTTCAGTCCAGCGTCACGCCTCTGGCATAGCCACACCTCTATTGTTCATTAACCACACCTCTTAAATCAGAGCCCTAATGAACGACCACTTCCCCAGCTAGTGACTTTGCCCACGAACTAGGCATTTATTCTACGTCATGCCTGAGGAACACCTTTTCTTTTTCGGCTAACAACGTCCTTTGAGTCAGATTTTCCTCTCTGACCCAGCCTCATCAAAGGGGCACGCCCTCTTTTCCTGACCACGCCTCCACGCGCTGACCTACCTAAATTCTCCCTGATTTCTAGAAGGTACACGCCTTTCACGCCCCTTAAGGCACAGCCACCTCTCTCCCTGCCCTCGCCCACAGCTGAGGATCATACGGATGAACTAGGCCTTCCTTCCGTGGTCATGCCTCTGCATATAGTCACGCCTCCATGTTCACGAACTACGTCCCTTAAGTCACTAGGTCCTCTCCTGATGACGTTCCTATTCTATAGCTAACCTCTTACCCTCCAACCTCTGTCTCCCGTTGGCCATGCTCTTATCACTGACCTCAAACCTTAGAAACGTCAGTCTTGATCACTGTTCTCGCTCCAGGGAATCAACCATCAATCACGATGGCCACGCCCTTTAAACTAGAGCAATGATCTGCCCAGGTCACGCTTCTGTATCCCAGAACTCATCCCGTATCTGGGCCTAAGATAACTTTATTTATTCAGAGTGTTTGCGCAGAAGAACATGGTGCAGATGTGGAGGTCAGAGGGCGGCTTTCAAGAGGTGGTTCTTGCCTGCCACTGCGTAGGCCTCCTGGACCGAACATGTGCCTTCAGAACCAAGCCATGAGGTTTGCCCTCCTGCATTGACTGCCTCTGAGCATAACTGTAGATGTCATATCATCTTCCAGCTGGTTTCATTTAAGAAGCACAACTATCTCCAAAAACCCAATTACAGTCCTGTGTTGTATTTTTCAAGAAATCCCAAATCCAAGCTTCTCTTTCAGACCCACAAAGCCCATATGCCCGGCACCCTTGGCTACGCATTTGTAGCCAGCCAGCACCCCCCCTTTTTTTTTTTTTTGCTTTTAAAATTTAGGAATAGGGTGTTATGCATCCTAGACTGGCCTTAAACTATGCAGAGGAGGATGACCTTAAGTGTGCATGCGTGCATGCGTGTGTGTGTGTGTGTGTGTGTGTGTGTGTGTGTGTGTAAACAAGCAGGTATGGAGGTCAGATCCAACTTCCAGGAAGGAGTCTGTTCTCCGTTCCACCATGTGGGAACTGGACATTCAAAACTCGTCAGGGTTGACAGTTGTGCCTTTTCCCTGAGCTGTCTGTCCAGCCCATAGCCCTGCTTTCTCTTTCTTTCTCTCTCTTTCTTCCTTTCTTTTTTTCTTTCCATTTCTAAGTTGTTTTTTGAGATAGGGTTTCTCTGTGTGGCCCTGGCAGTCCTAGAACTCCATAGACCAGGCTGGCCTCAAACTCAGAGATCTGCCTGCCTCTGCCTTCTGAGTGCTGAGGTTAAAGGTGTGCACCACCGTAGGGCTGTTTCGGGGTTTTTGTCTGTTTTCTGCTTTAATGTGCTGGTCAGGTTTTGTTTTTGTTTTGTTTTCTGTTAACCTGACACAGCTGACACAGGCCAGAGTCATCTGGGAAGAGGGACCGTCAGTTTAGAAAGTATCCCTATCAGACTGGCCTGTAGGCAAGTCTGCAGGGTACTGTCTTGATTAATCATTGAAGTTGGATGGCTCCCTGGGGTGGTTCCAGCTCTGGGCCACTGTTTGTAGGTGCTATGTGACTGAGCAAGTCATGGGGAGTAGGCCAGTGAACAGCACTTCTCCAGTGGTCTGGGCTTCAGTTCCTGCCTCCAGGTTCTTCTTTGGGTTCCTGCTCTGACTTCCTTTCATGATGGGCTACAGCTGGAATCTTAAGACAGGGTGTTGGTGTTTTTTCTGCATGTATGTCTGTGCGAGGGAGTCAGAGCTGCCATGTGGGTGTTGGGAATTGAACCTGGGAGCTCTGGAAAAGCAGACAGTGCTTAAAAAATATATATATATATATATTATACAGCATTCTGCCTGCATATGTGCCTATGCACCAGAAGAGGGCACCAGATCTCAATATGGATGGTTATAAGCCACCATGTGGTTGCCGGGAATTAAACTCAGGGCATTTAGAAGGAGACCTGGGTCTCTGAACCTTCCTTCCAGCCCCCCAGCTGTAGCCTTAAACAAGCCCCCTCCTCCCCAATTTACTTTGGTCATGGTGTTCATCACAGCAGCGGGACAACAAAAACACAAACCCAGGGGATCCAGGCCAGTCCCAACCTCCCAAAAGACACAGAGAGATTATCGATGTGTGAATACAGGACCTTCAATTTTAAGACAGCAATACCCAGGACCTTATCTCTCTGCCCTCAGGCACCCAGGCTCTGTCTCTACCCCGGGACAGGGGCCGCTTGCAGCCACTAGTGCCTATGTAATTGTGGAGTCTGCATTTCTGTGGACCTTCAGAAACACTTGGGGTCCAGCCCAAGGCTTCTCTCTGGCCAGGTCACAAGGAAGCTGTATCCTCACCAGAAGCAAACAAACCCACTCCAACACTTTATTTATGAAACAGAAACAGATTGGATGAGAGACAGCTCCGACGTGGAACTTCCACCTAGCACTTGTGAAGCCCCGGGTTCTGACCTTCATTTCCAGTTACAGACCCTTCCACGGCTGGAGAGACGACTCAGTGGCTTAGAGTGCTGGCTGTCCTTCTGGAGGTCCTGGATTTGATTCACAACATCCACACGGCGGACCACAACCATCTGTTAGCTCCAGTTGCAAGGGATCCAGCACCCTCTCCTGTATGTATGCATTATGCGTACATGCTGACCAAGCATACAGAATAAAATTAAAAAGCACATATAAAATTCGTAAGGACTATTTTGTTTCTGTCAGTTCTACATCAACAGCAAACACATACAGTACAGGGCGACCCACGTCACGTCCCCTCCTCCACTTTTCTACTCCCTTCCCTCAACTCCTAGTACTTTTCCCTCAGTCCCAGGGTCCAGATCCCAACATTCCTCGTTCAGACCCAGAGGTACAGACCCCAGCCTACTACCCCACATCCAGGCCCCCATAACCACCTCCCCTCCCAGGGACCCCATCATCCGAATCCCGTCCTTAGAAGGGCTCACGTCTCGCAAAGCAAGCACCTCTCCGGGAGTGGGATCCCGAGCCTGCCGCCGGGCCCGCCCCCCCTGCGGTCCCTCCCACTTTTCCCAAACAAAGCTCCCGGCAACTTTCTCCCGGTCTCGCCCCGCCCGCCCGCGGCTCCCCTGCCCAGGCCGGGAGGTAGGAAGGCGCCGGCGGGAATCGGGATCCGGCTTGGGGTGTGTGAGTTGGGGTGGGAAGCTTCGCGCGATGAGGTGAGGTGCGTGTCCCTGGGACCGCGTGGGAACTGCCCGCCGCCCTCTTTCCGCCCTGGGGCCCGAGTTAGCGCTGGGGACGCAGCCGAAATGTTGGAGTTGGAACTTTCTCCCGAGTTAGGGGCCTGGAGATGGTCTGCAGCTGGGAACGCGCGCGGGATGGCCGGAGCTGGCAGGACGTGGGAGCGAAGGGGCGGCCACGGCTCTCCTGTTAGCGCGAGGCGCGCGCCTCCCGGGCCATCCTTCCAGCAAGTGTCCGCCCAGCGGGCATGTGGCCCCTCACGGAGCAGGGCAGGCGCGGGGGTGGCCGAGGGAGAGCCACGGGGGCCCTCGGACCTTCGTCCGTGGCTCTTCCGAGGATTGGAGACCCGGGCAGGAGATTAGGGATGTCTGTCTTGCCCGGCTCGCCTGTCTCTTTGTCTGGCCACATGGGGGTGGGCTGGGTTGGGATTTCGGCCTACAGGGGGTCCTGGACGTCGCTGCGACCTTGGGCAAGGCCTGGGGTCTTTGTTCTCCTAACCTCCACCAGGTCAAGAGTCCAGAGGAGGAGGGGTGGGACTCAGAACTTTGGGGTCCTGGGAAAGTTCTGGAAGAGATGAAACCTCCAGGGAGGCGGTATCGGACTGTATGGGAAAACTTTTTCCCTGTTCTTGGCCTCCGGAAAGTCGATGGGAACTTGGGCTGGAGCCGAGCCCGGGGAGGGGGCGGGGCCTGCGAGGCTCCGCCCACAGCGGGGGTTGCGGGGAACTGGGGGAGGGGATGCCTGGGCTCTTTGTTCTGTCCTCCAGATGGCTGGGCGACTGAGTCCCAAGGCCTGAGGCTTGCTGGGCGCCCCGCCTCCGCCGGGTTCTGTGGTTACTCTCTGGTCTCCAGAAAGCACTGACTATGCCCCTTCTCTGTGCCTATCTGGGTCCATGTCCCTGGATCTTTCTGCCCCACCATCTCTCTTCCCCTGCTTTCTGGGTCTTGGTGTTGGACACAACCTCTGCTTTGCTAGCAGCTGCTGCTCTCTTCTTAGCACCTGTTCTTTCTTAATGGCTCTGGAGGGTCTCTTCCTGGCAATTAACCAGACTTGGTCTTCCCTGAAGTCATTGATTCCAATCCAGCGTTGGCCCAAATGGCCTCAAGCACCATCCTCTGGTGGTCAGGTGACTAACTGAACGCAGGTTCCTCTGAAAGCTCAGGAAGAACAGCCTACCAGATGCCAGGCTTAGATTTCTGTCTTCTCTCAGACCCAAGGGTCCAGAACCGGACCCTCTTCCCTCAGACCCAGGAATTCAGGTCCAGGCACCTCCCCTGTTCTTGCGGCACCATATGTAGCTGCTGATCGTGTCTCTGCAGGCCCAGATGGGGGATCCCCGGACTGGGGCCCCCCTAGATGATGGCGGGGGATGGACGGGCAGTGAGGAAGGCAGCGAGGAGGGCACCGGAGGCAGTGAGGGTGTCGGCGGTGACGGAGGCCCTGACGCAGAGGGTGTGTGGAGCCCCGACATTGAGCAGAGTTTTCAAGAGGCCCTGGCCATCTACCCTCCCTGTGGCCGTCGCAAGATCATCCTGTCAGATGAGGGCAAGATGTATGGTGAGTCCCCTGTGGTGGCTGTCCTGACCCCAGTGAGGACAGTCACGCTAACCAACATGTGTAGAGTCTCTAGCCAGCTGTTGTGGCACCCACCTCAAGAGTTCGAGGTCATCCTTAGCTACATACTGAGCTCTACATTACATTTTTATTATTATTACATTTTTTGAGACTCTGTCTCAAAATAATAAAAATGAGGCCAGGTGTGTTGGTGGCAGAAGTGGATCTCTGTGAGTTCGAGGCCAGACTGATTTACATGGAGTTCCAGGACAGCTAGGGCTATGTAGAGAGACCCTGTCTCAAAAAACCAAAAATAAATAAACAAAAGTAAATGAAAACAAACAAAGAAAAGGATTATATCCTTTCCATTACTTAGACTGTAACATTCTTTCTGGCCAAATGAGGGAAACTGAGGCACAGGAAGACTAATTGATTTATCGGTGGCCACATAGCTCTATGTAGCTGCGCTGGTGAGCCTGTGGCTGAGGAGCCCCCAGCCCAGCTTGGCTGTAGTCGAGTGGAGATTGTTGCCTTGTTGACTCCCTCATCCCTGTCTTCTCTGGCAGGAAGCTCTGTTGATAGTCTTACTCTTTTTCCATTTTGACTTTTCCAGGCCGGAATGAACTTATTGCCCGTTACATCAAGCTGAGGACAGGGAAGACAAGAACTCGCAAGCAGGTCTCAGGGCTGATGTTTTGGGGCTTCGGGCAGGGGCAGGGCTTATCCTGAGGGCCATCTTCATGTGGGCTGGCTCAGGTTCAAGGCAGATGTGGTTCATGTGATTAGAAGAGAAAGAAAGCTTGTATGTGTGTGGTATGTCTGTGCATGGGTTTGCGTGAGTGTGTGGAGGTCAGTGTATGACCTCAGCTTCCATCTCAGCAGCTGCCCACTACTGTGAGACTGGGTCTCTTGCTGGCCTGGAGCTTGCTGATTTGACCAGACTGGGTAGTCCGTGAGTGCCAGGCTATACCTGCCTGTACCCCCTAATGCTGAAGTTACGGAACTCCACACACCCAGAACTGAAGTCCTCATGCAGGGAGGGCAAGCTTTATCGACCGAGCACCTTCCTGGCCTGTGGCTCATGTGGTTTCCCACATGTTGTAGGCATGCCAGATATAGCTGTAAGTTTTTTATATTACATGCCTGTAAAATGGCTCAGTGAGCAAAGGGCCTTGCCGCTAAACCTGATTACTTTAGCTCAATCCCAGGGACCCACATGGTAGGAAAACTCTGCATGTGTACCATGGTGCACTTGAACCCACCTGTATACATAAAATGTAATTCAGAAAGTTTTAAGTACTTTTTTTTTTTTTTTTGTCTGTGTGTGTGTGCCCGTGGCCGTGTGCTATGGTATACGTGCAGAAATCAGAAGACAACATTTAGGAGTTGCTTCTCTTCTCCCACCACGTAGTCTCAGGGATGGAACCCAGGACATTAGGCTTGCTGCCCAGTGCTTTTCCCTGCTGAGCCATCCTGTCAGTCCTGATATTTCTGTACAAAGCTCAGAAGGAAGGACAGGAGGGCCTGGGCCTACAGGATCAGGCTGTGTTCCCTGTGGAAGAACAGCATGTGCAGCTACGGGGAGGAAGGGAAGGGTAGGAGACAGAGGGGAGAGGACGGTGTCCAAACCTCCTTTTCATCCCTCCAGGTCTCCAGTCACATCCAGGTGTTGGCTCGAAGGAAATCGAGGGAAATTCAGTCCAAGCTGAAGGTGAGGGTAAAGGCAGGAGGACAGGCATGGAGGGAGGCTGGGCGGGGATCCGGACAGGTGTGAGAGAGACGGACGCATGGGGCGATCTAGAGAGGGACAAGAAGGGTGACAGCGACTCAAGGAGAGAGAAACACATACATGTGAGGTGGGGCTGGACAGAGCCCCAGAGAGAGAGAAAGAGAAATCCATGGGAGCCAGAGACCCTGAGGGGAGTGGCCTGGCACAGGTCTGCTCACCAAGTGGAGTTTGTACTTGTTTGGCTGACATCTCTATCCCTCTCTGCTACAGCCCTTCCCTCCCACTGTCCCTGCTGGTTTCCGTTCTTTCCTCTGTGGGCCTCTATTTCGTCCTTGCCTGCGGTGGCCTGTGAGAGAGTATACTCTATATTCCTCTTCTCCACCGTGAGTCCCCTGTGCCCTGCAGCCTGAACTTCTGTCACTGTCCCTCTGTGTGTGACTTCTTTTCTTTTAGCCTCCGGGGTGGTTACTTCCTGATCTTTTACCTGGAAATGGTCCCTTCCTTTTCTGTAGGTCTGAAACCCTCAAGTTCCAGTCTTTTCTGTTCTTTCTCAGTCCTCTCTGTGTGGAATACAAAACACCCCCTTCCTGTTCCCAGGGGAATCAGGAAAGTCTCATTTCCTGTAGTCTATATCCGAAATACTATGTCTAGCCCTTTCTTGACTTAGAGAACCTTTTTCCCTCTGAAGTTGAGGTACAGCCCCCACTCTTGCTCCTTGCTGACTCAGGGCAGTGTCTGCTGCTAAGGGAAATGAAGTCCAAGTCTGTCTTTCCTTTCTTCCCTTGGCACCTGCCCCCACCCTGGGTCACCCCTGCCCATCTTCCCACATGTGGACCTCACACTGCCCTTCCGGAGGAGGCCAGCAGAGGCAGATGGTTGTGGGGAGCTCACACCTCCCTGACCCTGTGTCACAGCTCCTCATGTCTTAATTCCTACCCCAACCCTGACATTATCCTGCCCTGGCTATCTTAATTTAGAACTCCCCACTAACCCGGACTTCAACCTTTCCCCAGGACCAGGTCTCCAAGGACAAGGCCTTCCAGACGATGGCTACCATGTCTTCTGCACAGCTCATCTCTGCACCTTCCCTGCAGGCCAAGCTGGGTCCTTCTGGCCCTCAGGTGGCCTGGGTTGGGAACTGTGGAGATCTGGGATGAAAAGATGGGGCTGCAAGGGCCAATGGAGGATGTCTGACCCTCAACTGTGTCTCCTCTCTAGGCTACCGAGCTTTTCCAGTTCTGGTCAGGGAGTTCTGGGCCACCATGGAATGTTCCAGAGTGAGTACTTTGTATCCCCTCCACTTCCCCCTTTCCTCCCACCTGTATCCATTTTAGGCATAGAATGTGGAACCATACCAAGAGGCTTTGAAGTCTAGCACTACATCTTGCCACTTAGGGTCTTGCTGGAGGTGACCTCTTTCTATGCTTAGGGCTCCCTTACTCCATCTCTGTAAAGGGGGACATGTACATGGGAATAATGGCTCCTAAGTGAGAACGTCACTCCCGGAGGCTGCTGGAGGGACATGTGAGTTCTAAAGCATGGTGGGAGGGCCATTGTTTGGCCATGTGCTCCTGGGAGGGATGTAGGGGATGATGGGAAGGCAGTTGTGGAACCAGAAGCTCCTGCAAGAGACAAACGAAGCCATAGAGTTTTGTGGGGAGACAGTTACGGATGCAGATGGTTTGGGGAGAGACAAGAAGGGCTCAGAAGCTTATGAGGAGAAAGTTTTAAGGCTCCTTGGGAAGACATGGGGACTCCTAAGTATTATAGGAAGGGAGGCTTAAAGCTCAAGGATGGATGAAGGGTTCCCAAGAGGCTTATGGGAAGATAATAATAGACCTAGAGGCATCTTGGAAGAGTGAGTGGGTCTCAGAGGGCACTGGGAGGACAGTTGTAGATCAAGAAGCTCCTGGGAGAGGCTATGAATGCCTGGGAAGGCTGTTTTCCAGACCCCTGAGGTGGCTCTGGAGCTTAAGAGTGGGGAAGGGGTTACTTTATTCTTTGATACTTGGGAGGGAGAAAATGAGTCCTCAGCTCTGCGAGCCCTGGGCCCTGAGGCTCTAGGAGCAGCCTGGCCAGGCTGGATATTGGTAGCCCACTGTGGCTGCGTAAGGACAGCATGGGGGTATGTGGTGAGAATGAGAGATTAGGCTGTAGGATCTGGTCACCAGGGACGCTGGAAAGATTGTAACAAGTGCCCAGGGGCTGAAGGGACCACAGGTGTGCTGCTGAGGAGGAATGGCTGGGTGCTGGTGAGCTATGGTCAAATGGAGGAGACCAGTGCTGACTAAGCTGTGACTTTCAGAAATACAAAATGGAAATGTGTGCAGCGTTGTGAGGAACCACTGTGGGTTTTCTGGCAAGGGAGAAAGTTCTGGGGTTTTCTCTGAGATTAGTAGGGTTTGGCCAGGTGAAGGGTGGGGGTAGAAATTTCTAGGCAGATAAACAACATGTGTAAGGCCGTTGGCAGGAAACTGAGGTGAGCCTCTGCAATGACAGGAGGCTTAGTTTTTTGTTTGTGTGTGTGTATGTGTGTGTTTTGAGACAGGGTTTCTCTGTGTAGCCCTGGCTGTCCTGGACTCACTTTGTAGACCAAGCTGGCCTCGAACTCACAGAGATCTGCCTGTCTCTGCCTCCCATATCCTTGGGATTACAGGCGTGTGCCACTGTGACAAGCCAGGAGGTCTGTTTTAAGCAGTTGGGACACCAGATACTTACTGGACACCTACGAAGTGTCTGGTTTGTGCTCTTATTAAGGAAAAAAGTAGAAGGCTACAATTTTCCTGGACCTGTGTGTGTGTGTGTGTGTGTGTGTGTGTATGGAACCTGTGTGTATATATATATATGGAAGATATATATATATGGAACAGGTTCAATGCAGGGCATTACGCATGCAAGTCAAGTATTCTACCATTGGGGTCTACTTCTAGCCTCAAGGGTCTCTTTTGTTTTTATTTACTAAGACGGGCTCTCAGCCTCTTAGCCCAGACTAGCCCCTGCCTCAGCCCCCGACATCCCAGACATTCTGTGGTGTTGATGTGTGCCACCACACCCAATAAGAACTCTGTTTTAGAAGGTCAGGTGGTGACATTTGAGTGATGGCCAGATATAGATCATGGCATTGTGGAAAATCTGTTGAAGTATAAATTTGAGAGCTGAGTAAAGGAGACCCTGGGGCTGATTGGAAGGTCTCTGGGGTTTGTCTTTCTCATCTTGGTCTGTTGACCCTTGACCTCTTCTGACTTCTGGCTTCCCAGTCTCCTGAGCTATCTCTAGGCCTCTGGAGTGAGTCTTCAATGATTATTTGTTTTTTTTTTGTTTGTTTTTTATTTAATTTATTTTTATTATTAGTTATTTTTTTAATTCTGTATTCCAGCTGTATCCCGTTCCCTCATTCCCTCCCAATCCCACCCTCCCTCATCTCCTCCCTGCCCCTTTCCAAGTCCACTGATGGGGAGGACCTCCTCCCCTTTCATCCGACCCTGTTTTATCAGGTCTCTTCAGGACTGGCTGCAAAGCTCTCCTCTGTGGCCTAGCAGGGCTGCTCCTCTCTTGGTGGGTGGGGAGGTCAAAGAGCCTGCCGTTGAGTTCATGTAGAAATAGTCCCTGTTCCCCTTACTAGGGAAACCCACTTGGTTACTGAGCTACCACAGGCTACATCCAAGCAGAGGTTCTAGGTTATATCCATACATGGTCCTTGGTTGGAGAAACAGTCTCATATAAGATCCTTGTGCCCTGATATATTTGGTCCTTGTGGAGCTCCTATCCTCTCCATGTCATATTTTTTTTCTTTTTTTTTTAAAATTTTTATTAATTATACTTTATTCACTTTGATTCCCCCCATAAACCCTTCTCTCCTCCCCTTCCAATCCTATCTTCCCTCCCTCTTCTCCACATATGCCCCTCCCCACATCCACTGATAGGGGAGGTCTTCCTTTCCTTCCTTTTGCTCCTAGTCTATCAGCTCTTATCAGGAGTGGTTGCATTGTCTTCCTCTGTGGCCTGGTAAGGCTGCTCCCCCATCATGGTGAGGTGATCAGTAAGCAGGCCAATCAGTTCATGTCAGAGGCAGTCCCTGTTCCCATTACTATGGAACCCACTTGGATACTGAACTGCCATGGGTACATCTGTGCAGGGGTTCTAGGTTTTCTCCATGCATGGTACTTGGTTGGAGTATTAGTCTCAGGAAAAATCCCTGTGTTCAGATTTTTTGGTTCTGTTGCTCTCCTTGTGGAGCTCCTGTCCTCTCCCTATCTTACTATTTCCCACATCTTTTGTAAGATTCCATGCACTCTGCCCAACAGTTGGCCATAAGTCTCAGCATCTGTTTTGATCTCCATGTCATATTAACTACAATGATTATTTGTGAGTGGCCAGTTAAGTTAGAGTTAATTAAATTTACAGCTGGGCATGGTGGCACACACCTTTAGTCCCAGCTCTTGGGAGGCAGAAGCAGTTGCTGGCCTTTGTGAGTTCCAGGACAGCCAGGGCTACATGGTGAGACCCTGTTTAAAAAACAAATGAGTTAAATTTACATAAAAGTCCCATTTCTTAGGTATGTCAGCCAGACTAGTGCTAAGTGGCAACGTGGCCAGTGACCACTTCTTGGGATAGTACAGAGATAGAACATTTCGGTCACAGAGAACAGGTATAGTGGCTCATTCCTGTCACGAGTACTCTAGAGGCTGCAAAAACCTGGGAGCTGGGGGTGCAGCTTAGTGATAAAGCTTCTGCCTAGAGTGTCCCAGTGAGGGGCCCGGGTGTGGCACAGTGATGGAGCACTGGCTCTGTGGAGGCCATGCCTAGTGTTCTTGAAGCACTAGGTTCAGTTCTAGTATTGCGAAAACAACAAAAATCCTGGTCCTCATGGTTGGGACTGGCTAGGGTTGGAGTCCAGGCTGTATGGCACCCTTGCTGTGTGGCTGTGGGCTGCTCAATTGACATCAACCTCAGTCTCAGGTGAGAAACCTGGAGTGGTCATTGCACCCACTGCGTCATCATTCATGGGATGCTGTGCTGGGGGCACCTGGCTTCTCAGGGTCACAGGTCAATGCCGGCAGCATCATTCTACTGCACTCACAGGGTTCCCTTTGTCCTGCAGCGTGAAGCCATTCTCACAGACCCCGTTCTCCGTGTCACTGAGTCCCCCGTCCACTGACTTACCAGGTGAGAGTCTGCTTCCCGTCCTCACCGCTGTCTCCCCTCTTCCTCTGCTCCTGGCCCCATGAGAATTCCTTCACCTTTTTGTCAACTGGGCACAACCAAGTGGTCAAAACCCAAAGCAAATTAGCAAAAGGAGAAGGAGGAAGGAAAGGTGAGGACAGAAAGGTGGTTCAGGCATGGCTGGATCTAGCAGCTCAGTGTGACCATTAGGCCTTGCTTTCCTTTATTGGCTTCATTTCTGTGTAGAGTCTGCCAACAGCCCAGAATTCTAACCAGTGTGGCTGTGGAATACCCACCTCGATTGGTGAGGGAATTCCTAGTTCCCTCGGTCTTACCACCTTTCTGTTGCTGTGACCTCTAACAGCACGGGCAAGGTAAACCGTAGAGGAGTTTATTTGGGGTTCCAGAGGCTTAAGAGGCCATCCATAACAGCAGCGTGGAGGCATGGTGTGCAAGTGGGAAGCACACCTTTTTTCATTCATTGAGACAGGGTCTTGCTGTGTAGCCCCTACTGTCTTGTCACTCGCTCTGTAGACTAGGCTGGGCAAGAACTCAGAGATCCACCTGCCTCCGCCTCCCGAGTGCTGGGGTTGAAGCTGAGAGTGCAGACTGAGAATAGCACAGTGACTTACTTCCTCTGGCAAGGCCACACCTCCTACACCGGCTGAGAGGGCTGTGAGAGACGGCTCGTGCAGGCCACCACACTCAGGTTTTATAATCCATCGATTATATGTAACGTCTGTCTGCTGTAAATAGCAGAATATCCAAGTCAGTACCCAGAAAAGTAAGAGCTTTAAGGATTCCAGCTGGTGCAGGGTCAGAAGTGAGCTTGCCAACTCAGCCGCTCAGGCCAGTGTCCCCGGAGTTCACTGGCCTCCGCCTCATTGTGTCGGCAGAGTTGTAGCTCTGCTTTGCCCCTTGCAAACTCGACTTGGACAGGCCCAAAAGCTTTCTTCTCCCAAATATTTGCCTTTTGAATTCCTTTCCGGTAGATTCCCTCTAACACATTGGCAAGAACTGTCTCCTGGCCACTGTTAACTGCATGGGAGCCTGGGGAAAAAAATGTTTTTCTAAGATGCATTCATTTTATTTGTATGAGTGATTTGCATGTATGTAAGTGTGCTGTGTGTGCCTGGTGCCCCTGGAGGCCAGAGGAGAGGGCATTGGATGCCCTGGAACTGGAGGAACAGACTCTTGAGAGTGCAGGTCTCCTCAAGGGCACACCGTACTCTAACAGCTGTGCCATCTCTCAGTGCCTTCCCCAACCTTATTTTTCTTTCTTGGGATTGCTTTGTAGCTGATTATGACCTTGGACTCATGTTCCTGCCTCCACCTCTCAAGTGCTAGGAGGATGTGTGCCCATATTCCTAGCTGATGTGGTACTAGGGAAAGCTCAGGCTTTCTTGCATGCAGGCCAGCTCTCTGCCAGATGAGCTGCCGCCATCCCTAGCCCTCATAGTGAAGGTGGCCAAGAGAAAACAGGGCCAGCCTAGCCATCATTTTGAGAATGTTTTCTTTCTTCTCCTTCAAGGGTACGAGCCGCCCCCAGCCCTCTCACCTGCTCCATCTCCCCCAGCCTGGCAGGCTCGGGCCCTGGGCACTGCACGCCTGCAGCTGGTAGAGTTCTCAGCATTTGTGGAACCGCCGGATGCAGTTGACTCGGTGAGTGGAAGAGTCGCCGGCTAACGCTGATGCTCAGGCAGTTGCCGGAGTGCGAAGAGCGAGCGGAGAGAATGCAGAACTCCTGTCCTCACACGCGGCCGCATCACTTGCTCACTCAGATGTCCTGCTTGGCTCCCTGGGTGGGATTTCTCTCGTATTTATGTGCAAGCCATAGGTCAACCTGAGGTGTGTCTACCTCGTTTTTTGAGACGGTCTCTCACTGAACTTGAGTTTAGCCAGTAGCCCATGCTGGCTGACTGGTAAGCCAGCCCCTCAACATCATTGAAGTTGAACTGAGCACAGGTTATTCATCTAACACCAAATTTCTGCTGTTGGGCAGGCTTCACAATAACACACTAAGGAAATGGGAAAGATCAACAGTTTTCCTTTTTCCTGATTTATTTCTTTATTGTTAAGGTAGCTCTGTAGCTCAGGCTAGCCTTGAACTCTCAGTGGTTTTCTGCCTCATCTTCCTGGAGCTGGGATGATAAGCATGCACCACGGTGCCCAGTTTTTCACGTGAGTTTTCAGGTATGCTGAGCGGATGTGTTGCCCCAGTGATTCAGGACCTAGACCCTTCCATTTTGTTGCTCTACCATTTTCTAGGGCTACAGGATCTCCTGGGTTCTCTGCATCTGGCCAGCAGAGGGAGAAAGGACTGTCTCTGCCCAGGGTTTTATGGGCCTGCTTGAATGAGGTGACTCACAGTTCTGCTCACATCTCATTGGCCAGGTCTTAGTCATGTGGTCACACCTATGTGCAGAGGCTGGTAAATGTGGTTCACTACATGCGGTGTGTCTGCAAGCCACACTAATGCCATCCTTCAGGTTGTCACGGTTACTAAAAAGGGTGATACCAGGTGAAACTCACATGGAAATCTGTGAGCCCAGCACCCTGGAGGCTGAAGTCAGTCTGAGGGCTGGGGATTTAGCTCAGCTGGTAGAGAGCGTGAATGAAACTCTGGGCTCCATCCTTAGGGTTGCAAATACTGGGTGTGGTGGTGCATGTGTGCAGTCTCAACACCCTGGCGGTGGAGGCAAGGGGGATGTAGAGTTCGTGGTTCTCCAATTTTACACTGGGAGCTTTGAGTCGAAGCAGGAATACACAAGACACTGTCTCAACAAAACAACCCAGGCATGCTGATACACGCTTTTAATCTCAGCACTTGGGAGGCAGAGGCAGGAGGATCTCTAAGAGTTTGAGGCCAGCCTGGTCTACATAGAGAGAATTCCAGGGGGTCTGGGGGTTCCTGCCTCAGGGCCTCTCTGTCTTCCCCACAGACTGGTAAGTGCCTTCCCTGGGTCTTGCTGTGAGTGCCTCTGGCTTACACAAGCTTAATTTTATCATGAGACTTTCACAAACCTCTTGCTAGAAAATACCATGTGCCATCTTTTTATTAGATTTGTGTGTGTGTGTATGTGTGTGTGTGTGTGTGTATTGCAAGGTGCTCAAAGAGACCAGAGGAGAGCATCAGATCCCCTGGAGCTGGAGTCACAGGTGGTTGTGAATGGCCTCTTGACAAAGTATGGTGGAGCTGGTGAGGTTGCAGAGAGAGGGCAGGCACTGGGTTCTGGGGACCAGATTAGCTCTAGAGCTGTGTGAGGAATGAAACAAATGTGGGCGAGGATAGACCAGAGCCTGGGAGAGGATTCGATCTGGGCAGGTTGGGACAGTAGGGACAGATGCTGGATGTGGCCCAAGGTGTGGCATTGTGGTAGCCAGTGGGTCTCCGGGGTGACGGTCTGGGTCCAGCCCACATCCCCTCAACCTCCCATTCTCCTGCAGTTCCAGAGGCACCTGTTTGTCCACATCAGTCAGCAGTGTCCCAGTCCTGGGGCGCCACCCCTGGAGAGCGTGGACGTTCGGCAGATCTATGACAAATTCCCCGAGAAAAAGGGCGGCCTCCGGGAGCTGTATGACCGAGGACCACCCCATGCCTTCTTCCTGGTCAAGTTCTGGGTGAGCACTCCCGGTCATGGCACTCTCAGTCAGGTCTGAGGGGGTTTGGGCCTGCCTGGGCCACACTTCAAAAACAAAAACTGCATGGGAGGGTATGTAGGCAGCATGCCAGCGCTTGCTGAAGCCTGTTCTGCGATGGAGTTGAGTATCTGCAGATTTGGGGGACATGGAGGGCCATCCATAGTTAACTGTGGCTAAGAGAGCACCTTCAGTCTTCTTAGGTCCATCTGGTATCCAGTTGTGTGGCAAGCACTGAAGAGATCAGGGTTGTGGAAGGGTCTGGTTCTCCAAAGGAAGTCTACAGGCCATTTCAGTCAGTTTGGTGTCCCTGGGTGTCTGGTTACAAAGCTTTCGAGCCTTGTGCTATGGTACATGCCTGTCACCTCAGTGCTCAGGCGTCAGAGGTAGGAGAATTCAGTATTCAAGGGCGGCCTGCACTACTTAGGGAGACCTTAGCTCAAACAAAACAAAATAAAGGGGCTGGAGGGATGGCTCGGCAGTTAAGAGCAGTGGCTGCTCTTCCAGAGGACCCAGGTTCAATTCTGAGCACCACATGTCAGACCACAAGTGTCTGTCACTGAAATCCAGAGCATCTCCTCTGGCCTCTGAGAGTCCTGCATGTCTGTGGTGCACAGGCAGGCAGGCAGAACACCATGCACATAAAAGTAAATAATCTTGCCAAAAAGACAAAAACAGCAGAACACCCAAGCTTTCTGGGTGGAGGCATGAGGTAAATGGGCAGCTGCAGGCGGGGCATTAGGGCTTCAGAGGCCCCTGAGGCAGCTGCTGAGAAACTGGCTGTCCTGGAACTTGCTCTGTAGACCAGGCTGGTCTCGAACTCCAGGGATCTGCCTGCCTCTGCCTCCAAGTGTTGGACTAAAGGTATGCACCAACACACGTGGCCTTCCATTTTGAGACAGATAGGCTGCTCACTTCTTGCCTCGGCCTCCTGGGGTTTCAGCTGTGAGCCACCACGGCCACAGGCCTAGGGATTTGCCCTTCGTGAAACTACCCTGTTGCTGGGGTGGAAGGTGGAGCCCTAGCCAAAGAGCTGCAGCCAGAGTCAGGGCAGAGAACAGCCCCAGGCTTCATGAGGCCTGCCCTGCCTCCCTGCCATTGGGGTGATAAGCATGGGTGCATCCCCGAGGACACAGTGCTCCAGGGAAGCGTCTGGCTCCACTGCTGCAGGTCATCACCCTTGCTTTCACAGCCGCCTTGGGGAGGGTTAAGGGACTATATGAAACCTTAACCATTTGCTAGGGGTAACTTGCCGGCTAGTAACCAGGCCCTTGGTAGGGGCTAAAGTCCATTTTTTCCACTTCATTTTCTTAGTTTTAACTCCCCCCCTCCCGTTTTTTCCTTTTGATTTTGTGACTGTCTTCCACTGTATGTAGACCATGCTGGTCTCAAACTCACAATCTTCCTACATCAGGTGCCCAAGTGCTGGCATTATAAGCTTGCACTGATATGCCTGCTAAAGGTGAACTCTAGAGCTAGGAGCTTCAGGCAAAAAAAAGCTGGGTTTTGTGGCTTCTGGAGTGAGGGTCAGGGCTATTCTGGGGACCCTGCCTTAGTTCTCCTGGGACAGTGGGAGGGGCTTCTGCGGAGCATGCCTCATGCTGACCTGGGGGCTTTGTTGTGGGATGGGACAGTGGGTGCACCTTGGGGAGCCAGGCTCTGGGTCAGAATTTTGTCGGTTTCCCCCAGCTCACCCGTGTCTCTCTGTCTCCTCTCAGGCGGACCTGAACTGGGGGCCAAGTGGTGAGGAGGCAGGGAGCAGCGGAGGCAGCGGTGGTTTTTACGGAGTGAGCAGCCAGTATGAGAGCCGGGAGCTCATGACACTTACCTGCTCCTCCAAAGTCTGCTCCTTTGGCAAGCAGGTGGTGGAGAAGGTGGAGGTGAGGCCCAGGGCTGGGGCACTGCGCGCATCAAGAGTCTAACGAGCATGTGGCTGTGTGTGAGTTTGGCCGTCCCAGCCTCTCTGGCAGTCAGTGTGTGCGTGAGGAATCAACCCGAGAATTTAAGGAAGGCTGAGGATGTAGTTTAGTTGCAGAGTGCTTGCCAGGCACCTTGTAAACAGAACATCAGGAATTCCAAATCCCTCCTAAGCTGCTTAAGGAGTTCCAGGCTAGCCAGGGCTCTATGAGACCCTGTCTCAAACCAAACACAAACAAATAATGGAAAGTCACAGCTAGGGCTCATTTCAGGGATTGAAAGGTGTAGAGATTGACTCCGAAAGATGAAGAAGGGTCTTGAGGGTGTGGGAGGAGTCTGGATGAGGTGGTCCAGATGTTATACTTGCAGGGCTGTGGGGTCTTGAAGCCTCACACTCAGCTTGGAGATGCTTTTGAGGGTGTTTGGAGGTCACTGGGGTTTCAGACCACGACTCTGAGGAGATGGAGGCTTCCTGGTTTGCAGGTTCAGAGGTCCAGAGTTGGTCACCCAGGGGCTCTGGTCACTAAAGGGGGGATGCTAATGGGGTGATGGTGGCCACTGCGTCCCTCACTGTGTTCCCCACTCCCAGACCGAGCGGGCACAGCTAGAGGACGGGCGTTTTGTGTACCGCCTGCTACGCTCCCCCATGTGTGAGTACTTGGTTAACTTCCTGCACAAGCTGCGGCAGCTGCCTGAGCGCTACATGATGAACAGCGTCCTGGAGAACTTCACCATCCTCCAGGTGACAGGCTGGGCCCTGGCGCTGCCAACCAGACGGTGGGGACTCCAAAGATGAGCTTTCCCTGCCTCCAGAACACGGCCATTCCCATGTGGAGTCCCTCTTCACTAGGGAACTGAGATACCTCAGCTTCTGGAGTCCAGAGCTGAAGGAGCCCCTTTGATTTGGGGGTTGTGCTAATATGGCCTGCTGATCCTTCTGGTGGCATGGGGGGACCCCTTTTCTCAGGAACATGATGTGATGGGGAGGCCCCTCCCTGCCAACTCTCAGCTTTGGGGTGTCCCCTATGCCCAAGGAACCTGACCTGCAGGGCATCCCCCTTGGGGTACATAGCATGGCAGGTTTCCCTTTCTTGGGAGATGGGAAGAGGCCAGAGATTTCCTTGATAACTATGGGTAAGTGGGGAGTCGCATATTGTGTGTCCCTTTCCTTGCCCTACAGTAAAAGTCTGTCCTCCTGGCAGGTGGTGACGAACAGGGACACTCAGGAACTGCTGCTGTGCACTGCCTACGTCTTTGAAGTCTCCACCAGTGAGCGTGGAGCCCAACACCACATCTACCGCCTGGTCAGGGACTGATGGGGCCCATTGCTGGTTTTTGGTTTTGTTTTTTCCACAACACCCCCTTCCCAGGAAGGGCCCTTTGGCTCTTCCTGTAACCCTCATTTGGAGAGGGGCCAATGATTAAAAAAAAAAAAGAAAAGAAAAAGAAAAGAAAAAAAAGCCTGATCTCAGAAGCATGAGCAATGGGGGATGGCTCCTGCTAGAGGGGAGCCGAAAACTTGGTTATTGAGCTGAGTTTGAGGTTAGAGCCCCAATACAAGGACCTCACAGGGAGCGATTGCCAGGACACATCACTCCTGAGCATCAGGGACTGGGGACAGGAGTGCACGCTCACAGGTACAGCCTGGCCTCTCACTTCTGCGAGGGCCCCTCCTCACTCCTCTAGAAATGGGGGCCAGGCTATGTTGGGGATGTTACTCATTGCCTTGTACACTTTCTGTTTTCCAGTTTTCCTCTATGCCTGCCTCTCCCCCACACCCTTTCTCTGTGATCTGTGATGTCACAAATTGAAGATAATGGTTTCCCAGCTGGGGGTAGAGTGAAGTGGGACCTGAAAAAATTTTTTAATATAAGGAGATATTTATACACAGTGTTAGGGATGTAATCGTATCTTAGCCCGGCAAGCGGTGGGGTGGGCCTTCTTAATCTCGTCCCCCTTTTCAAGTGAGCCACGGACCACCCTGCCACCTCCCTTCCCCGAGAGTGATGGTTTATGTTTGAAGGAGAATAAAACTATTTTTACCAAAACGAAGGGGATTTATTTGAGGTGTCATGTGGGAGGTGGCAGACAGATGGTGTGGTGAGGAGGGAGCGGGGAAGGGAAGGAAGCTGGGGACGGAAGTCCCTGGCCCTGTGGGGGAAGTGGTGGCTGTTGGTAGGGCAGACACCTGGGTCCCCAGGGGATGAGGCGTGAGGCATGGGCCTCCAAGCCTGTGGCCAGCCAGGACGGAAACAAGTATTTCCTGGCTACATGGAGGTGCGTGGGTGCCGACGGGGCGGGCTGTGGCCTAGTGGTACCGGGCCAACCGGTCGTAGACGTGGTCCAGATTTCTACACAGGAATATTGAGAGCGTCATGAAGCCGAGCTGGAAAAAAAGGAGATGCTTCAGGGTTGGAGAAGGGGTGGAGCCCGAAGGGAGAGGCAAAGAGTGAGCACGCATGGCAGCATTAGAGTGGTCTGCAAAGGAGAAAGCTCAGAGGCAAGCCCAGGGTCCTTTATTCTGGAGGCTCGGCCTTCCCCGCTTGTGCCTCGACCTCCACGTCAGCGCCTGCGGTCTCGGTCTCAGGTGGCTCCTCCTCAGCGTCCCACATGGGCCAGGGCCCCAACGCCATGGGTAGCTTGCCTTGTGGAGCCTTGTCCCCCCATGTGGGGCAGGCACCCGCCATGCCCCAGCTGCCCCAAGGGGTGCTGCTGCGTCCACTGCTGCTGCTTAGCCCGCCCCAGCGCCCGCCGCTGCCGTCAGCACTCGGCCCAGGCTTAAGGCTCGAACCCTCGGCTCCAGGCTGCAGCAGCGCGGGCTCTCGGCTGAGCGCTCTGCGGTGTAGCTGCAGACACAGCGCCATCCCGCTCACCTACGGGAGAAGGGAGCGGGCAGAGGGCAGGGCACCGCGTACAGAAGCCAGGTCTCCGCCCCATCCCAAGCGACTGCAGCAGCAGTTAACTACGCCTCCGCTAAGCAGGCTCGTTTCCTCGGCAACGGACAGACAAATCACCCATGGGGGCGCGGCCAAGTCACCTCAAGAAGACCGACTCCCAGACAGATTCCCACTATGGAGATGAGATTGTTGTGCAGCCACTTCCGGAGGCTGTGCGCGCAGCCCTGGGGATGCAGGAAACACGTGAAGGCGGCGTTGCTTCTGGAGCTCACCCTCAAGCCGAGGATCCCCTCAGATCCTCTTTTGGATTCCTAATGTCTAGGTAGCCGTCCACGTTTTACCCGAGCTTTGCCCTGTGCCAGGGTTCCGGGCTCTGCCCTTGTTCAGGCCACGCCCCTCGCCCGCAGAGAGATCCGCCCCTTTTGCTATTACCTTTCTAGTCCAGTTCAAGCTCCGGAGGCGTCCAGATACAATGCGCTTGAGAAGGTCTCTCGCTCTTTTCTAGTAGCCTCCCCCCCGCCCCCCAAAGCCTGCCGCCTGGTGCCACAGCAGAGGGCCTCAAACTCCGGCCCCGCCCATCTTTCCGCTCCAAATCCTGATGCCCTCCGGCCGTCCCGCCCCTTCAGTCTTTTTGTTGTTCGTTTTGTTTTGTTTTTCTGAGACAAGATTTCTCTGCGTATCATACGCTGGCTGTCCTGGAACTTAGTCCATAGAGCAGGCTGGCCTCGAACTCCCTTCCTGTCTTTTCTCCCACCCTCAGCCGCACCCCCCAAGCCCAGCCTTCCTCTGCTGAGACTCCGCCCCCTCACGGTCCCGCCCTCCCGATGGCTCACTTCCCCCAGTCAAGAGGTACCGGCTCCCACTGGTCCCACCTCACGGTAGATGTGGGCTTTTGCCGGGAGTACGCATAGGTCAGCAGTCTGCCTCAGCGTCGCCCGCGGCCCCAGCCGGCTTAGCTGGGAGAAGAAGAGCTTATCAAAGCCTGCGGAGTCATTGGTCGCCGTGGAGTTGTAGCAGGAGCAGGGCACGAAGAACTCCTCAGACTCGTTCCCTCTCAGCAGGCGGGCGCTGATCCAGTCCCGCGGAGAGTGCCAGCCGCAGCAGCGCAGCTGATGGGGTGGGGGACAGAGTCAGGGACACGGTGTCACGGATGTAGGTGTGGAGCCAGGCCTGGGGGCAGGGTAGGCATGATGGGTGTGTAAGTGGCAATGGACTGGAGTACGACGGGGCAAGGGATAGAGCACATGGCTCAGGGTGAACCTGAGATGGTGGGCGGCGTGACTGTCTCGGGATAGGTGGATGCGGGGACTGGACTCCACGTGTCGGGAGTCCCTCACATAGAAATTTTGGGACTAGGGGTGGAGCAACCCCAGGGTCTAGGGTCTGGGGACTTAGTTACATGGGGGTAGAAATGCTGTCATCTGGGGTGCCCAAGCGGTGTGGCAGGCGTGGGGAGAAGGAACAGGTGACCCGCGGCCCACACGGAGGCAGAGCCTCTCTAAACCCCAAGGCGTAGCTGAGATGTTAGAGGTCGAAGCCTAAGGAGTAGTCAACCTCCTTGAGACAGGAGGGGCTGTGAGCTCACACACCTGGAACTGCGCATAGTCCCAGCTCTCTTCCGCTGCTGTCTCATCCGGATTGGTGTGGTAGTTGTGGATTGTCTGCAACACCAACTCCTGCACCCTTCGCTCCAGCTGAGAGGGTGAGAAGAGGCTGGGCCCAGTCACTCCTGCTGCCCCCGCCCCGCCCACGGTACTGCTTAGGTTTCTTTTCCAATGACTGGCTGTGGCTCTCTTCCTCAGAATCTCAGAAGTGCTTCTAAGGCTCTTTAGGTTTCCATTGCATCTTCTCTCTCTCTCTTAATTTAAATTTGGAATGAAATTATTCGATAAAGTTCTTTTCTTGTAGCCCACTTTGGTCTGGAACTCCCTCTCCTCCTGCCTCTGACCTGAGTGCCGGGACTACAGCTACCCGGTGTTGGAGACCAAACCAACATCTTATGAGCACTAGACAACCACCCAACCAGCTGAATAAATGCTAGCAAGCGGAAGTCAGTTTGTGTACCTTTCTGTCTCCACCGCCCCCACCCCTCCAGGGTCTTCTGTGTAACCCTGGCTGTCCTGGAATTTGTTGTATAGACCAAGCTGGTCTTGCAGAGATCTGCCTGCACCTTCTTTCGCTGGGATTAAAGGTGTGTGCCATCACATGCCACCTTCTTTTTTAATAGATGAGGCCTCACTGTGTTGCCCAGACTAGCTTGATCTCTTGGGCTAATATGATTGTCCTCCTCAGCTCCTCCTGTGAGAAGCTAGGACCTCATGCAACAGTACACCAACTTTCTCTTTGCCTCTGTCCCTCTGTGTCCTTGTATCTGTCTGTCTCTGTGCGTGTGTGTTCTGTGGCCCAACTTCCTGGTTGATGGCAGTGCTCACCTGCCTTTTTTTTCTTCTTCTTCTCTCTCCACCCCTGACCCTCCACGGCTGGGTTAAGAGTGTTGGTTAACTCACCCGGATCCTCTGGGTGGAGATGAGGATCCCCAGTGTAATCTCTGTGGCAAACAGGAGCAGCAGCATCCCGAAATACTGAGGACAGAGTGGAGAGGACAGAGTGAGGACAGAGTGTTCACCCTCTCAGGCCTTGGAGGGACAGGACAGGAATGGGGAGTTTCACTCACCAGGGCCAGAAGACAACGAAGCTCCTTCAGAGCCCCAACACAACCCAGGAGAGCCAGGGCCATGGTGAGGACACCTGAGACAGCCAGGACCTTGGACCAGGTCTGCAGTGGCACGAAGGACAAGCCTGAGATGAGAAAGTCCGTGAGGGGACTAGGGAACAGCAGTTCCCTCGGCCACCTGGGCAGAGCTCTATCTCCTGCATCCCTGTGTCCCTTACTCTGCATCTGCCTGGGTGGGCCTCTGTCCACACCCTGAGTTGGTTTTTCTCCCTACATTTTTCTCTTTCTTTCTTTCTTTCTTTCTTTCTTTCTTTCTTTCTTTCTTTCTTTCTTTCTTTCTTTCTTTCCTTCTTTCTTTCTTGTATAACTCAGGCTGGCCTTGAACTCACTTTGTAGCCAGAACTGACCTGGAACTTCTGATCTTCTTGCCTATACCTCCCATGTGCCGGGATGACAGGTGACAGCCACCACACACACCCTAAAATTGTTCTGAGGCCTGCATGAGAACATTGTTCAACTCGGCGGTCAATGTGGTAAAAAGATGAGTTGCTATGGTTTTGACGTTCACCCCTTCAGTGGTTTCCTTGTTATTGCTGTTTTATTTCTGCTCTTCCCCTTCCCCTCTATGTGACACCCAGTAAGAGACCTACCTCCCTTCTCTGAACCTCAAGAAGGAAAGGTCTGTGAGCCCCTAAGATGTGACACAGAAAGTATTTAAGAAATGTTTATCATTTCTATTATTATTATAATGACTTCATTTTGTACTGGTTGTTTCTGAGGCAGGATCCCATAGTCCAGCTTAGTCTCCAACCCACTACTAGTCTAGGATAGCCTTGAACTCCTGACCCTCCACCTCCTGAATGCTGGGATGATAGGCATGCACAGCCACATCTGGTTTACATATCCTATTTGCTAGAGAAGACACAGCATACTAGAGGCACAGTGCCAGTGGCCAGTGGCTCCAGATCTTGAGAGAGCCCTGTCTGGGAATTTGATAACTTCTGAGGGCCTCTGGGACAAGGGAGAGAGATACCAGGAGGTGCCTTGTTGTGGGTTCTGGGTCTAGGTGCACCCCAGCAAGACCCTCCCCTACTGCCCAGCCCCCTCACCCACAAAGGACATGAAGCTGGTCTTGTCAATGAGGATCCAGGTGCCAAAGCAGAAAATCAGGCCGCCTAATACCTAGAGCAAGAGAAAAGAATGAGGCTTGGGCAAATCCACTGTGGCCCTAGGACCCGGGCTGGGTAGCCATGAGCAGACTCACAAAGAAGAAGAGGTTGAAAACGAAGAGGAAGTACTTGATGAGGCTGAGGCAACTCTCTTGGGCCGACATCTTCGCCTAGATGTGGAACGACCCGCTCAAGGAACCCAGACAGAAGAGGTGTTAGCCACGGGGGACAAGCGGGATAATGGACGAAGAAGGAGAGAGACTGAGAGGCACAAAGGAAGAGGGCAGAGAAAGAGGAAGTTCCGGGGTGGAGCTCCACCCTGCCCTCTTCATTTAGTGACTGTCAGCTGGGGCCCTAACTTTTTCAGGCGTTCCACAGGGCACACAGCAGTACCTGGGGGTCCGTGGAATATGTGGGCACCAAGGACACAATGGGGGGTTCCTCAGAGGTGTCCATGGCTCAGGCAGGGTGCACAGGGGCTCTTGATGGACTTCCACCCAGTTTGGTTCTGGGACCTCAGGGCTATCTCTGCAGAGGCCAACCTCACAGACACTCTGACCTCACTGCTCACTGGCTCCGCCCCCTGTGTCTTGTGGTCTTCTGCTTAGGACCTTAAGCCAGAGGGCTCTCTCTGTCTCAGTCTCTGGGTCTCTGCCTCTCACTGCCTGTCCTGTGAGTCTCTTCCTCTGCATCTCCTCCAACCCCTTCTAGCTCCCATGTGCTTGGGGCCCGGGCGGCAGGGTGGACACCTGGGGAAGTGAAAGTGGTACAGAGGAGGTGTGACAGTCCCAAGGGTGAGGAGGGCAGCTAGGCAATGTCTGAACATCCGGTGGAGGAAGGGAGCCTCAGGTGGCACTTCCTGCCTCTGTGGAGAAAACTGAGGGGCCCCAGAGGAGACAGACATCGTTAGCGAGGTTGTGTCACTTGAGCGCTCCTAGCATCTTTACTGTTTCCCATGAAGTGCCCAGGAGTTCCTCACAGATTTCTAGTGTTGTGTGTGTGTGTGTGGGGGGGGTGTCTCTGAGTTGACAGCACTCTGTCTTCTGAGGCATACTTCATCTACTTTTCTTCCTTCCTCTCTCCCTCCCTCCCTTCCTTCCTTCGTACCTGTGTATGTATGCGTTCATGTGTATGGATGCAGATGTGCATTTGCAAGCCAAAGGACATCAGGTGTCTGCTCAGAAGCTGTCCCCTTGTTTTCTTTTGAAGGGTGTGCGCCACATGGTGCTTACGGAGGACAGAAGAAAACTCTCGGGAGTTGTGTCTGTTCTGTCGCGTGCCCTAAGCCATGTTCAGCTACCCATCTCCAACTAAAAGAACCAAATTAAAGATTTACTTAATGAGGCCAGAGGGGAAGAGGACAAAGAGCCCCGGTGACCCCCCCCCCAGTCCATCTTCAGGGTCCTGAAGAGAGTTGAGGTGTAAACGGAGGGCTAATGTTATTCACGTCTAAGCAGTCCTAGACGTGCTCCTACCCACCACCACTGAGCCATCATGGTCTGGGCGGCAGGCTCCACCTGTAAGGGGGTCTGGCAAGCCCTCAGAACTGGCTGAAATCTCCTTCAGGGAGATGTTAACCTCTGGTCGGCACCTTTTTCTTCTCCCAGCAGGGAGATTCCCCATTTCTTTGGAGTACGTTGTTCCAATAATCTGATACACACGAGACACTTAGGATATCATCCCTTCCTCCATGTGGGATCTGGATGGAACACAGATGATCAGGTTCTCTTCAGCCACCCTTCAAGTTCCTAGCCAGCCTTTGTGGAGGGTATGGTGGCTCTGCGAATGAAAGGGGGCTTTCGGTAAATAGCGATGGTTTGATGTCCACACGGAATAAATGTGCAGATCAAGTCTTCCACCGCATTATTTCCGCCTATGGCAGCAAAGAAACAAAGCACACAGGGTATTAGGCTGAGCAGAGAGGAAAAGGGGACTGCTGCGCTCACGCAGTCAGAAATTGTGTGCACGCACACGTGCTCTGCAGCAGAATCGTTCTCCACGATGGTAGAGGAAGCTGGACGCGAGCGATGGCGCAATGGTGCGTAGGCACGGAAACAACAGGAAATGGGGACCAGCCTCTGCGAGCCAGGAAGGCCTGGGGACATTGCTAGGATTCCAAGCCTTCGCGACCTTTTCACCTGAACAGCCCCTGGAGAGCTAGGTCGGGCTCTCGAGGCCAGGAGACCGGCCCTGTGAGCCCTGATGCCCGTGGGTCTCTGGGTGGGCAGGGCGGCCATTTGCAGCCCCGGGGTCTCCACAGGAAGCAGGCAGGGAGTTAGGAGGTCAAGGGTCGCGGTTCCCTTCTCCCTCAGAACCCGGAAAACTGCCTCCTGGCTCCTGGGCTGTGCCTCCCTGAGGCAAGGCTGGAGAGTCAACCTCCCACAGCCTTTGAGGGCTGGTCTTTTGGGTAAAACACACGCGGTGGGAACCCTGCTCGCCTTCATTTTCAGCTCTGTGCGGACTTCCACTTCCTGTTTTGGAGGAGCCTGGACATCAGCTTGCTTTCCTTGGTTCCAGGGAAGGAGGTAAAATGAGAGAGCAAGGGGTGTTTCTGAGGAGGTTCCTAGAGGCCTGTGACTGCGCCAGGGCCAGCCCTGTGGCAGCAGATCTGAGGGTATCAGAAGTGACCAGCTGTCCACCGGGGCTGGAACTCAGAGGGAGAGCAAGTGCCTAGCAGGTGTAAGGCCCAAGTCCAAGTACGGAATAGAGAAATGAATAAGTAAAATAGAGAACCAAATCTAATGCTCAGTTCTGTCACTAAAAGTTCCAGTTGACTAAATTTTCCAGGAAACTTGTTTTCGGTTCCGCTAGTTTTGAATGTCTTCAAGAAAGGCAGATCTGTCTCTTTTTCACATTTATTAAATTATTTTCATAATTATAAATTTATAATTTATAAATTTCATAATTTAAAATTATTTTCATAATTATTAAATTATTACTACTATCTGATGGACTGCAAAGTCAGGGCCAATGAATGAATTATGAATTTTGAGATTCCAACCTTTTTATTTGGAGATATATCTCATTTTTGATATAGGCAAAATGCCCACAAGTATTGAAAATTTGCATGTCATGGGTAAACCTCTAGCTTTGTCAACATGCCTAACTTTGAAAAATTACCGCATGTGTTGGTTGACGCTTTGAATGTGACTTCTGGCGCTTGTGTAGGGGTCAGAGGACAACCTGGGGAGTTCTCTCTTCATGTGGGGTACAAGGATTGAACTTAGATCAAAATTCTTCCTCCTCATCCACAGGGCTCCCCAAGCTCTGGGGGAGGACCCTCTCTGCCTGATGAGTGGCTGGGGGTCTCTACATCCATTCTCATCAGCGGCTGGAGAAAGAATCTGTGATGAGCCGGGCACTGACCCATGAGTATACAGAACAGCACTAGGAAACATTTTATTGGTTTGGTTTGGTTTTTGCCAGTCGTGTTTGGTTCCAGCTCCCCGGGCTATCCAGCCTCTGGTTCCTGGCCGTCAAGGCAGTGTCAGGTATGGGCACTCTCTTAAGGTATGGGCCTCAGATTAGATGACTCATTGGCTGGCCACTCCCACAAGTCCTGTACTGCCCCAGCACATCTTGCAGGCAGGACAGATTATAGGTTGAAGGTTTTGGGCCTGGGTGGGTGTCCCAGGCACTAGGTTTCTACATACCCCGTCCCCTCCCTGTGCTGCCAATTCTAGTCGACTCTCCATGTTCTCTCTTCTTCCATCACTTCCCTCCAACTGATCCTTCCTGTTCCCATTCCCACCTGCCCCAGCCCACCCACAGAACCTATTCTATTTCCCCTCTTTGTGTTCCTTCTAGAATCCTCCTTGTTATTTAGCCTCTCTGGATTGTAGCATGATTGTCATTTGCTTTACAGGTAATATCTACTTATATGTGAGTACATACTGTGCTTGTCTTTCGAAGTCTGGATTACCTCACTCAGGATATTTTCTAGTTCTATTCATTTGCCTGCGTTTTGCGATATCATTTTTTTAACTGCTGAGTGATACTCTTTTATGTAAATATACTACATTTCATTTATCCATTCTTTGACTGAGGGACATCTAGGTTGTTTCCAGTTTCTGACTATTATGAATAAAGCTGCTATGAACATAGTTGAGCAAATGTCCTTGTGGTGGAATGGGGCATCCTTTGGGTATAATCCTAAGAGTATGATAGGTGGGTCTTGAGGTAGATCAATTTCCAGTTTTCTCAGGACCTGTTATATTGATTTCTATAGCAGCTGAACAAGTTTGCACTCCCACCAGCAATGGAGGAATGTTCCTTTTGCTCCACACCCTCACCAGCATGAGCTGTCACTTGTGTTATTGATCTTAGCCATTCTCACAGATGTCAGTAGTTTTGATTTGCATTTCCCTGATGGCTAGGAATGTTGAACATTTCTTTAAGTGTTTCTCAGCTATTTTAAATTCCTCTGTTGAGAAATCTCTGTTTAGATCATTTTTAATTGGATTATTTGGTTTGTTGAGGTCTAGTTTCTTGGGATTTTGTTGTTGTTTGTTTGTTTGTTGAGACAAGGTTTCTCTGTGTAGCCATGGCTGTCCCAGCCTCTCCTTGTAGACCCAGTTGGCCTCAAACTCAGAAATCCATCTGTCTCTGCCCCTCTAGTGCCCCCCAAAGCTTTCTTGAGTTCTTAATATATTTTAGATGTTAGCTCTCTGGCAGATGTAGATCTCTGGCTGGTGAAGATCTTTTCCCATTCTGTAGGCTGTCGTTTTGTCCTATTGAGAGTGTCCTTTTTTACAGAAAATTTTCAGTTTCATGAGGTTCTATTATTGATTGCTGAGCCTGTGTTATCAGTGTTCTGCTCAGGAAGTTGCCTCCTGTGCCAATGAGTTCAAGGCTCTTCCCCACTTTCTCTTTTATCAGGTTCAATGTATCCGGTTTTATGTTGAGGTCTTTGATCCACTTGGACTTGAGTTTTGTTCAGGGTGATAAATATGGATCTATTTGCATTCTTCTACATGCCAGCACCATTTGTTGAAGATGTCTTCTTTTAACCTGTCCATTTTTATGCCAATACTATGTGGTTTTATCACTATAGTTCTGTAATACAGCTTGAAATCAGGGATGGTGATACCTCCAGAAGTTCTTTCTTTATTCAGGATTGTTTTGCTATCGTGTTTTTTTGGGTTTTCCATATGAAGTAGAGTATTGTCCTTTCAAGGTCTGTAAGAATTGTGCTGAAATTTAGTTCAGGATTGTATTGAATCTGTAGATTGCTTTTGGCAGGATAGCCATTTTTACTATGTTTCTTCAAATCTTTTTTTTTTTTTTTTGTCTTTCAAGTCTTTCACTTGCTTGGTAGAGTTACCACATGATATTTTACATTATTTGTGTCTATGGTGTTTTTTCTCTGATTTCTTTCTCAGTCCATTTGTTATTTGTATATAGAAGGGCCACTTTTTGTTTTTTTGTTCTTTGTTTTAGTTAATCTTGTATCCAGCCACTTCGCTGAAGGTATTTATCATCTGTAGGAGTTCCCTGGTAGAATTTTTTTGGGGTCATTTGTATATATTATCATATCATCTGCAAATGATGTTTTGATTTCTTCCTTTCCTTTGTATCCCTTTGATCTCCTTCAGTTGACTTATAGCTGTAACTGTAACTTCAAGCACTAATTGAATAAATGTGGAGAGTGTGGGCAGCCTTGTCTTGTCCCTGATTTTAGTGAAATTGCTTTGAGTTTCTCTCCATTTAATTTGATGTTGGCTGTAGGCTTGCTGAATATTGCCTTTATTGTGTTTAGGTATGGGCCTTGTATACCTGATCTCTTTAAGACTTTTATCATGAAGGAGTGCTGGATTTTGTCAAAGGCTTTTCCAGTATCTAATGAGATGAATATGTGACTTTTTTCTTTCAGTTTGTTTATATGGTGGATTACATTGATGGATATTTGTATGTTGAACCACCCCTGAATCTCTGGGATGAAGCCTACATGGTCATGGTGGATGGATCTTTTTGATATGATCTTGGATTTGGTTGTGTGTATTTTATTGAGTATTTTTGCATCAATGTTCATGAGGGAAATTGGTCTGAAATTCTCTTTCTTTGTTGATCTTTGTGTGGTTTAGGTATCAGGGTGATTGTGGCCTCATAAACTGAATTGGAAAATATTACTTCTGTTTCTATTTTGTGGAATAATTTGGGGAGTGTTGGTATTAGCTCTTCTTTGAAAGTCTGGTAGAATTCTACACTAAAACCATCTGGCCCTGGGCTTTTTTGGTTGGGAGATTTTCATGATTGCTTCTATTTCCTTAGTGGTAGTAGGTGTATTAAATAGTTTATCTGATCTTGATTTAACTTTGGTAAGTGGTATCTGTTGAGAGAATTATCTGTTTTGTTTTGATTATCCAATTTGATGGTATACAGGTTTTTAAAGTATGTCCTTATGATTCTCTGGATTTCTTTAGTGTCTGTTGTTATGTCCCGCTTTTTGTTTCTGACTTTGTTAATTTGGATATCTTCTTTCCACCTTTTTATTAGTTTGGATAAGAGTTTGTCTATCTTGTTGATTTTTCTCAAAGAACCAATTCTTTGTTTTATTGATTCTTTATATTGTTCTCTTTGTATTTTATTGAAATCATCCCTGAGTTTGATTATTTCCTTTCTTCTATTCTTCTTGCTTCTTTTTGTTCTAGAGCTTCTTTTTGGTCTAGGTGTGCTGTTGAATTACTAGTGTAAGAGCCCCCCCCTCCCTTAAATGTAGGCATTCAGTGCCATGAACTTTCCTCTTAGCACAGCTTTCATTGTGTCACCGAAGTTTGGGTATGTTGTATATTCATTTTCATTGAATTCTAGGAACTCTTTAGTTTCTTTCTTTATTTCTGTCTTGACCCAGTTTTCATTGAGTAGAGAGTTCAGTTTCCATGAGTTTGTAGCTTTCTGTTGTTTCTGTTGTTGAAATCCAGTTTTAATCTTTGGTGGTCTGATAGTATGCAGGGGGTTATTTTAGTTATTTTGCATCTGTTGAAATTTGCTTTGTGACCTAGTATGTGGATAATTTTGAAGAATGTTCTGTGAGGTGCTGAGAGAAGGTATATTCTTTTGTGTTTGGATGAAATGTTTGGTTCATAACATCTGTTAGCTTCAGTATTTCTCTGTTTAGTTTTTGGCTGGATGACCAGTCTGTTGGTGAAAGTGGGCCATTGAAGTCTTCCGTTATCACAGTATGAGAGTTGATATATGATCTAAGTTTTAGAAATGTTTTCCTTAAAATTGTGTGTGCCCTTGCATTTGGGGCATAAATGTTAAGAATGGAAATATCATCCTGGTGGATTTTTACTTTGATGAGTATAGAGTGCCCTTCCCCATCTCTTTTGATTAACTTTGGTTTGAAGTCTGTTTTGTTAGATATTAGAATGGCTGCTCCAGCTTGCTTCTTGTTCTATTTATTTAAAAAATCTTTTTCCAACCTTTACTCTGAGGTAACTCTGATGTTGAGTTTTGTGTGCGTGTGTATTTTATATGCAGCAGAAGGATTGATTCTGTTTTTGAATACATTTTATAATATGTATCTTTTTATTGGGGAACTGGTCCATTGATACTGAAAGTTATCAATGACCAATGATTATTAATTCCTGTTACTTTGTTGTTGGTGGTGGTGGTAGTTGTGGTGGTGTGTGTGTGTGTTTCCTTTTTGGTTCTGTAGATGTGAGGTTATTTATTTCCTGTGTTTTCATGCATGTAATTAACCTCCTTGGGTTGGAGTTTTCTTTCTAGTACCTTCTGTAGGGTTTTATCATGGAATGTCTTGTTTTCTATAATATGATGATTGAAAGTTTTGTTGGGTATTGTAGTCTGGGCTGGCATTTGTGGTCTCTTAAGAGTCTGCCAGACATCTGTCCAGGCCCTTCTGGCTTATAGAGTTTCTACTGAGAAGTCAGGTATAATTCTAATAGGTGTTTTGTACCTTGGTTTCTGTTTCCTCTCTGGTCTTCTGGTTGGTGTGGCCTGTGGTTGAACAGGGGGTCACTACCTGAGTTGGGGGCTGGGACATGGTGACCAGGAGGGAATGGGGGATTGAGGATAGTGTTGGGGTCACCAAGAGAGTGGGAGAGATCTGCAGGTGGGCAGCCTGCCTGGAGTTCCGGTGGCTGGTGTGGCCTCTGGTCAAACAGGAGGTCTCCACTGAGTTGGGGGCAGGGATAGTGATGAGGAGGAGAGGGGGAATTGGGATTAGGATGGGGGAACACTAAGGAAGTGGGAGAGGTTTGAGCGTGAGCATCTTACCTGGAGTTCTGATACATATGTGTGCGTGTTTGCGTGGATGCATGCATGCATGTATGTGTGTACGTATGTATTTTGGTTTTTGCGACAGGGTTTCTCTGTGTAGTCCAGGCTGTCCTGGAACTTGCTCTGTGGACCAGGCTGGCCTTGAACTCAGAGATCTACCTACCTCTGAGTGCTGGGAGTAAAAGCCTGTGCCACAATGCCTGGCCTATGGTAGATACTTTTAAAAAAGAATTTATGATGTTTACAATCTCAGTCTATTTATTACTTTTTGTGGTTTTAATCTTTTTGTTTGCTTGTTATTTTTAAATTTATTGATATGTGCACATGTATTTCTGGAGGACAGGAGAGGATGTGTGATCATCTGGAACTAGAGTTACAGGTAGTTGTGAGTCATCCGGTGTGGGTGCTGGGAATTGAGTTTAGGCCCTCTGCAAGAGCAGCAAGTGGTTTTTATCCACTAAACAATCTCCCCAGCTCTTTTAAATTTTGATTGATTGATTGATTGATTGATTGATTGATTGATTTTGAGAAATGATGTGACTTGGAGCTCACACTGGGCTGGAACTCACATGCTCCTTCAGCTTCCTATGTGTTGGGATTACAGGTGTGACCCACTGTGCACTATTCAGTCTTTTGACACCATTTGCTTCTGGATATTTCTTTTGGCTATTTTATCTTATTTAAAAAAGTATTTTATCTTTAGTATTTTTAAATGGTGAAATAAAGTATGTGCCTGTAAGAACACAGCAGCTTAAACCCCCAATCTGTGTGCATTTTCTGTTACTATTAACAAAATATCCAAAGCCTTGAACTAAACAAAGAAAAGAGGTTTGTTTAGCTCATAGTATTGAGGCTCTACAAGCATGATGTCAATATCTGCACTGCTCTGTGAGGGTCACTTGGCTGTGTCACAGCAATTATGCTGGGAGCATGAGGAAGAGGAAAAGGTCACATAGCAAAAATAAATCCAGAAAGACTCAGTAGTCAAGCTTACTTTTGTGATAACTTCCTCACTGGTGTGCTTTTGTAGACATGTGAAGACAACTTGGGGGATATGAAGTCAGAAGGGAGCCAGGGTTATTCTTGGCTCCATAACTAGTTAGAGATCAACTTGGTCCACATGAGACCACGATTAATTTTTTCTAAAGGTGATGGCTTCAGAGACAAAATGTTTGTTACTGGATTTCTGAGAGTCAAACCTGGGCCTTGGACATGTTGGGCAAGAATTACTGTACTGATCTATACCTCCAGCCCTTGACCTAATTACTTTGCAATAATTGCCTCTTCCGAAAGGTTTTTCCACCTCTTAGCACCGTCATGCTGGGGTCTAAACTTCTAATAAATGAGTTCTTAAGGGACAATTCACATTCAATCAGCAGCATAACTGCTAACCCAATCAAGAAATAGAACATTACTTGTCAGTTGTGGTGGCTCCTTCCTATAATCCCAGGACTCAGGAATCTGAGGCAGGAGGGTTGCTACAAGTTTTAGGCCATACTGAGCTACAATATGAAGCGCTGTCTTAAAAAACAAAAACAAAAACCCAGAAAACAAAAACAAGAGAGCGAGGCATGGTGGTGCACACCTTTAATCCCAGCACTTGTGAGGCAGAAGCAGGCAGGTGAATCTTTGAGTTTGAAGCCAGTCTAGTCTACAAAGTGAGTTCCAGGACAGCCAGGGCTACACAGAGAAACCCTGTCTCAAAAAAATAAATAAACAAACAACAAAAAAACAAGAGAGACAGAACATTATCATGATTCTAGAGCACCCTTTTAGGTTACAATCCATGATCCTTCCTTTGCTGACATAACCGCGATGATCACCTCATTGCTTTTCTTTGTACTTTCCCCATGTATATGAACTCAGTGATATAGTTTAACTTTGCTAATTGTTTTTTAGCTTAGATATACAGACTTTGTCTATCTGGAATGTGTTACCTTGTGTATGTGCGCGCACACCCGCGAAGCCAGAGGATCGCACCTCTTGTGTGTTTCCTCAAGAGTTGTCCACCTTGTCTCATGAGACCATGTTTTACTGGTGTAGAGCTGGCCAGTTAGTCTGGGATGGCTTCTGTCTCCCTCTTTCCTACATGCATGCCACCATGCCTCGCCTTCATGTGTATCCTGGGATTGGACTCCCATCCTAGGCTCACCTGGCAAGCCCTTTTTCAACTGAGTCAGCCGTTGTTCTTTCCTTCTCTTTCACCTCTTTCACAGACCTTTCTTTCTTTCCTTTTCAGCACACTCCCTGACCTCTGTCTCTTGGAATATTGGAAGACCAACAAAGGTCAGAGTGACGTGATCCAATCAAGGACAAAAGTGGCCCCAGACATGAGGTGCAGGACCATCCTCTGGCTCAGGAGTTGGGGGTGAGGGATAGAGTGGGAAGCAGAGGTGACAGAGAATCAAGAATGAGAAGCGCCATGAAGAAGAACAAAAGTGGGTAGAGAAAAGTGGGAGGCAGCTTCTATGTGAATCAGGGGCAAGTGGGCTCCTCTCTGAGACTTTGTGAGTTGAACTTGAGTGCTGACAAATGGGAGACTTGCGGAGGTAAAGCAGGTTGTTCTAAGCCTTTCCTTTGGTGGCAGAGACAGGAGCATCATGACCTCCAGGTCAGCCTAGGCTTCACAGCAAGTGTCTTTCTCAAAATAGCAAGTAAAAGCCCACTGCAAAGAGAATCAGACTCTCCCTCTGTCTCTCTCTGTCTCTCTCTGTCTCTCTGTCTCTCTCTGTCTCTCTCTCTCTGTCTCTCTCCCTCTCTCTGACTGTCTCTTCCTCTGTCTCTCTCTCTCTCTGTCTCTTTCTGTCTCTCTGTCTCTGTCTCTCTCTCTGTGTGTGTGTGTGTGTGTGTCTGTCTGTCTCTCTGTGTGTGTCTCTCGCTCTCTCTGGCTGTCTCTTTCTCTGTCTCTGTCTCTCTCTCTCTGTCTCTCTGGCTGTCTCTTTCTCTATCTCTCTCTAACTCTGTCTCTCTCTGGCTCTCTCTCTCTCTGGCTGTCTCTCTCTCTGGCTGTCTCTCTCTCTGTCTCTCCCCTCCCCTCGTCTGTTCCTCTCCGTCTTCGGCCCCTCTGTACCCCATCTCTCTGTAGCCCACAGCTGGCCTCAAACCCACTGCACTCCTTCTGCCCCCTCTCTTGAAGACCGAGATTGCTAGTGGAAGCCGCCATGAGCTTTGGAGGGAGTATATCTCTGTTTTCAGAAATCCTTAGTGTGGTTCCCACTGACCTGCCTCTTAATGTTAGCTACCCAGACCCCTGTTCCTTGTTGAAGAAGTAAAAAAAAAAAAAATGATGTAAGAAATGTATGTGTGGCAAGTGTGTGGTGGATGTGTATGGTGCATAGGTGTGTGTGTGTGTGTGTATGCTAAGTCATTCATGTGTGTGGTGTATGAAGGTGCTGTGTGTATATGCGTGGTATATATGTATGTGGTGCTTATATGTAGGGTAGATGCCAGTTTTGTCTGGATGTGTTGTGTGGTATATGTGTGCATGTATTGGTATGTGTTTGTGGTGCCTGTGAAGGTGATGATGCATGTAATGCCTGGGTTTGGTGTGTGTGCGTGTTTGTGTATGTGTGTGCATTCGTGTGCATGATACATGAAGTGCCTGTGTGCAGTATGTGTGAATGTGCTGCGTATGTGTTATAATGACACCTTTATGTGGTGTGTGTGGTATAACTGTGGAACTTGTATGCATGACATGTATATAGTGTTTGTGTTTTGAATATCAGTAAGTGGAGGGTGTGGAAATGATAGTGTTTTTTAAGATAGTTTGAAACTCAGTGAGTCCTTAATTAAGCCTGAGAATAATTTCCTCATTAGATTTCGCCTAAAATCTGTGGCTTTTTAATGTTAAAATGTGTATTGCATACTTTTTTTCCTGAAACTAAGTAAATTTGTGGCTTTTGATCCTAAGGTCCACTGAGAAAGGTAGTCTTGCCAAACCAAGTGCTTCTCTAGAGGATATGCCTTCAGGATCCTCCTTGATAAAGTCTTCGAAGACCTCTCAGGGAAAAAAAGTATCCACAGAAAGAAGACTTTCCATCCTGAGTCCCCTAACGACCTGGTCTGAATCAGCCTGGGTCGCAGAGGCCAAAATCTCAAAGTCCCGGGCAGCAAAGGCTCAGGCCTGGGAAACCCTTGCTTTGGAGGCTCAGGCAAGAGGTGGAATACAACCTAAGTCCATTACTGCGACAAACTTGAGTCAGGAATCCTCAGAGGAGATGACAAAGACAGAGGAAGACAGAGACATCTTCACTCCCCGTCCACTCTGGTCCAGCAAGGTTGAGTACATTGTGGCCCTGATGGGCTACTTGATGAGCCCTGGTAGACTCTGGCGCTTTGTCTCACGGTGGCTTCACAAAGGAGGCTGTAAGTCTGAGAACCAGGACATGTGGACCCAAAAGGGACAGCAGGAGTGAGGCTGGTCCTGGCTTCCAGTTCTGACATTCCTGAGACATACAGATGCCAGAGCAGGATAGAATCCAGATGTCTGGGCACCCAGGGTCAGAAGAGGTGACAAGGTGCAAGGTTGTGAACATAACCCAGTGGACTGGTCAGGCAGGGTGTTGGGGCGGGGACCAATAACTAGGCATATGAGACTTCTAGAAGTAAGGAGCTTGGCCAGTGAGGGATGTGGAGCAGGCCAACCTGAAGCCTGTGACCTGAGGGAGGCTGCTGGTGGTGAGCAGTCTTCCTGGGCATGTAAAGAGTAGGTGCAAGCACCATGGGCTTGAGACTCTCAGTGCCCTTCTCCCTTCTTTCCACAGGCAGCTTCCTGATAGCGTACATCTTGCTGTTGTTGTGCTTTGGGATTCCTCTGCTCTTCATGGAGATGGCAGTTGGTCAGAGGGCACAGCAGAGCAACATGGACCTGTGGAAGACCTTGGGCCCCTGGTTTGGTGGAATTGGATACAGCATGTTCTTGGTGAGGAGCCCAGGCTTCACAAGCCTACCCCATAGCTGCTCTCCATCCTTCTCCATGGAAAAGATCCCAGCTCTGGCCTTCTGTGAACCTGCTCCATCAGCAACTCCGTCCCTCGTCAGATCTCTTCTTTTTCCCTGTTCCCGCTCTTTCTCTCCAGACACCTTTCCCCTGCTTTCCAGGTGTGCTTCATCACTAACACCTTCACCAATTTGTTCAATTCCTGGATCCTCTTCTACATGAGCCACATGTTCTACTTCGTCTTTCCGTGGGAGAAGTGTCCCTTACAAAGGAATTCCAGTAACTTTGGTGAGGAAGGAGGAGAGAAACAAAGGGACTTGGGAAAAGGAGAAAAGAGCAATGAGGGGCATGAAGAGGAAGGCAATGGACAGAGCAGAGGAGTGCGGGGAATGAGGGGGGTTGCCATGTCTAGCAGGCCTGTCCAAAGCCATGTCCTCCCAGATCCTGAATGTGAACGGGCAACATCCTACACGTACTTTTGGTACCGGAAGACCTTGAAAGCCTCAGATAGCATTGAGGATGGAGGGCTGCCAGCCTTCAGCCTGAGCGTGTTCCTCTTTGTGGCCTGGTGTCTCATTTGTGTTTTCCTGTTCAATGGGGTGAAATCCATTGGGAAGGTGAGCTACACTTGGCCTTTGGCATTCTCAGGTGCTCTGACCTTGTTTCTTCCTGCTGGCCAGTTATCTCTGCAAGCTCCTTGCCTGGCTGATAACTCTTCTAAGTCCTAAGCCACCACCTTAGCTCTCTACAGGGTGAGTCTGCTAACACGAGGGCTGACATGCTGCACTGTCTGCACAGGTTCTTTATGTCTTGGTGCTACTTCCTTATTTCATCATCATCTGCTTCCTCTTCCGGATTCTGTCACTGGAGGGTGCAGAACATGGGCTTAAGCACCTACTGATCTTCAAGGTGAGGCCCTTCCTCAGTTCTCTAAGCTCTGCGAGCAACACAGCTCCCTGCCATTGTCTCCTATAGCTCCCCCCTCGAGGAGATGATATCTGTACTACAGTTTTCTTCGCCAAATCTTGATGTGCCCGTTGTACCTGTCTTCTCCTTTTTAGGTGGCAAGCATCTATGACCTAACTATGTGGTACCAAGCAGGGATCCAGGTGATGTTTGATATGGGCATAGGCTTTGGCCCCATTGTTTCCTTAGCCTCACATATGCCTGACTTCAACAACTGTTTTCATGATGCCTTCCTTATGGCTGCGATCAAGATACTCACCTTGTTGTTCACCACGCCTTTAATCCTCTCCTTCGTGAGCTTCTGGGCCACCATAACTACACATCGATGCTGTAAGAGGTAAGGCCAGTTTCCTGGTGAGGTCCAGCCAGAGCAGCTTCACAACCCATTCACAGACCTCAAGGCCAGGGAGGCTATAAGCTCTGCTTTCTCTTAGCTGAGAACAGAGGCCAGAATCCTATATGTCTTAGAGCCTCTTTCTAACATTAGAGAGCTCCAGAGGTTGCCAACTGGCATCTCAAAGCTGATGCTAAGAATGGCAGGCATGCCAAGGTCACCCACACACAGAGAACAGTTTCTGAGACCATACCACACAGAACCATCCAGGGATGTCTGCTTCCTATACAGTCCCTTAGCTGTGCATTCTAAAATGTAGCAGTCCCTGAGGATTCTTTCCAAGCTGGCACTGTCTGCCAGATCTTCATCTCATTTTGGTCTTATTGACACATTCTAGTTCCATGTGTACATGGGTATATTTTGGTATATGTGTACGTGGGGTATATTGTGGTATACATATATATTACATATTGATAAATCAGAGTATTGATCATATTTTCACCTCAGATATTATCATTTCTTTGTGCTGAAATCAAAGTTCCATCAGGTTGTTTTGCATTTTGAGACCGGGTCTCATTATATAGGCCTGGAATGCCCTATGGAGCCCAGGCTGGACTTGAACTTCTGATCTTTCTTCCTCTGACTCCTCAAAGCTTGGCTTACAGCTGTGTATCATCATTCCCAGCTCTTGTCCTTTTTTTTTCTTTTTTTTTTATTGGAGGAAATAGAGTATTTTATTTTATTTTTATTTTAACATTTTTATTTTATATTAATCACAGGTTATATACTTTGTCTCCCAGCCATAGCCCCCTCCCGCATTCCCTCCCTATCCCACCCTTCCCTCCCTCATCTCCTCCCTGCCCCTTTCC
>CM053762.1:3749640-3970554 GCA_028658305.1 Pachyuromys duprasi | reverse complement strand
TAATAATTGCTTTGATACCCTGCTAGGTAGAGTCTTTCTGAGGCCCTCTGTGGTAGGCTCTTGTCCTGTTACTTGTTTTCTCCTACATCCAATGTCCATCCAATTTGACTTTCTAAGTGAGGATTAATCCTCTTACCCCAGGTCTCTTTCTTGTTTATCTTCTTTAGGTGTATAGATTTCAGTATGTTTATCCTATCTTATAGCTCTGTATAAGTGAATATATACCATGTGTGTCTTTCTGCTTTTGGGATGCCTCACTCAGGTTGATCGTTTCCAGGTCCTACCATTTGCCTGCAAATTTCATGATTTCGTCCTTTTTAATTGCTGAGTAGTATTCCATTGTGTGAAAGTACCACAATTTCTGTACCCATTCCTCAACTGAGGGACATCTGGGTTCTTTCCAGGTTCTGGCTATTATGAATAAAGCAGCTACGAACATAGTTGAGCAAATGTCCTTGTTGTGTACTTGAACATCTTTTGGGTATATGCCTAGGAGTGGTATAGCTGGATCTTGAGGAATCACTATTCTTAATTGTCTAAGAAAACGCCAAATTGATTTCTAGAGTGGTTGTACCAGCTTACATTCCCACCAGCAATGGAGGAGGGTTCCTCTTTCTCCACATCCTCTCCAGCATGTGTTGTCACTTGAGTTTTTTATCTTAGCCATTCTGTCTTGTCCTTTTTTAAAGTTTTATCTATCTATCTATCTATCTATCTATCTATCTATCTATCTATCTATCTAATTATTTATTTATGTGTATATGAATGTTTTGCCTGCATAGATGTATGAATGACATGTGCATACCTGGTGTCTGTGGAGGTCAAGAGAGGGTGTGAGCTCCCCATAAAGGAGCTACCAATGCTGTGAGCCACTATGTGGGTTCTGGGAGCTGAGTCTGTGTCCTCCAGAGGAGAAGGAAATGGTGCGTGTGCTTGGCCTCCTTGCTATTTTTAAATATGCAGCACACTATGATTAGCTATAAACATCCTACTGTGTGCGAGAGCACCAGAAGCTGTTTCTGCTTTTCTGCTGTCATTGCAGTTTATTGCAGCTTATTGCTGCAATGTGCCCTTTGCACACCACAGACACTTGGGCTGGCTCATCAGTGTATTTCTTGCTTTTATTGCTTTTTTCAGTCTTGAGGGGAAGGAATGAAGAACTGAGTGATAAGCCAGCTAGTCATAAATTTCTGATAGCTGTACTGTGAGCTGAGAGAGTCAGAGAGGGCCTCCAGAGAGGGCCTCCAGAGAGGGCCTCCAGAGAGGGCCTCCAGAGAGGGCCTCCAGAGAGGGCCTCCAGAGAGGGCCTCCAGAGAGGGCCTCCAGAGAGGGCCTCCAGAGAGGGCCTCCAGAGAGGGCCTCCAGAGAGGGCCTCCAGAGAGGGCCTCCAGAGAGGGCCTGAGCCAGATTTCTCCATAGTAACCCCAATCCACAGGTGATTGTCATTTTCTCCTAGAAGCTGCTGTTGTGTGACTTTTCCTGAGTGAATACACAGATATTTGTTCACACTAGACAGGAAACTGACAACAGGCCAAAGAAGGGCTCACTCTAGCCTAGCTGCTGAACCAGTGACTTCCTGGGGTTGTTCATGCAAACATGGGTGAGAGATTACCTCCAGGAAAATGAGTGACTATGACTAGAAAGCCCACCACACAAGCGGCGGAGTGGTGCACGCCTGTAATCCCAGCACTCAGGGATGCAGAGGCAGGCGGATCTCTACGTGTTCGAGGCCAGCCTGGTCTACAAAGCAAGTCCAGGACAGAGAAACTTTGTTTCAAAAAAAGAGGAAGAGAAAGAAAGCCCAGCACACAGGGGCTACACCTTATGAAAGCTGCCTCCCTGGAGCCCTAGGGAGGCTGTCAGTTCTAGGCAGCCCTTCCTCCCCAGCAGCTGTCACTATATGCATAATTTTAGGGAGGGGCCTCATGGGTCTTGTAACTTTCTGAGCTTCCAGTGCCTTCCAGGTTTTCTCAGTTTCCTGAGTCGTGTGTTCGGGAGGGATCATTCCAGGTCAGCTTTATAGAATGAGACAGATGCAATTGTCCCTCACAAACCACCGAGACCGCGCGCCTCTCAGCGCGCCTGGGTACTCCTGCCTGCCTTCCCGGAGACAGAGCCACGCAGCACAGCACAGCCTGAGCAGCTGGGCTGTCGGTAACTCTGGACTGTTTAGGGAGTAGAAGTTTTGATTTTCTTCAGGTTAGTATCCCCTTGTAGTCCAGCTGGCTTGGCTCACAGCTGACTGTCTGTCTGAGCATCTGCGAGGCTTACAGGTGTGTGCCATCACACCCAGCTCTGCCGGGTGCAATCACTGGGATCCAATCACACAGACACATCAGCAATAGCATAAAGTCTGGAGTCCGAGGACTCAGCGCCTGGATATGTGCAGGGCAGACTAAGCCCTGGAAGGTGGTGTTGGGCAGGGTCTGCCCAGTGTCTGCTTGCCACAGTGGTTTAATCAGAATTCCCCTCCCAGAAGCAAGTGTGAGAATTCCTTCTCATTGTTTTGCACAGCACTTTATTAAACTTTGCTGGACCTCTTAATTTTGCAAGTCTGATAAGCATATAATAAAATATCTGTTATTTCTTTAGCTGTTTATCATTGTCGTGTGCGCTTGGTGTGGGGGAGGGGATGGAGGTCAGAGGACAGCTTTGTGGCGTCAGTTCTCTCCTTTCACCTTTACCTGGGTTCAGGCTTGTGTTTTGTTTTGCTTTGTTTTGTTTGTGTAGTCCTGGCTGTCCTGGAACTCATTTTGTAGACGAGGCTGGCCTCAAACTCAGAGATCTGCCTTCCTCTGAAGCCCTCTGAGTGCTGGGGCTACAGGCACGGTGGCTGAGCACTATTCCTAAATGTTAGGGATTGGAACTTCAGGTCTTCATGCTTGCAGAGAACCATCTCCTAGCCACACCCTGTATTTTCTAATTGTAATGTTTCTTCCCTCCCAGAGGGAACACGGCACTGGGCTTCCACACTGCACTGGGCTTTCCTCTGGTCTACGGTTTGCTGGTCTACAGTAGCCACAGTCTGTTTTTAATGTGTGGGTTTCTGCCTGCGTCAATGTCTGATGCATTTGGAGGCCAGAAGAGGGCAACAGATCTCCTGAAACCATTTCTCCAGCCCCTGTGGTTTATTTTTTAAATCAGCTTTTGATTGTTTTTCTCCTTTGTTTACTAATTTTGTTAATTGTTTGTTTCACTGACTTTTGCCGATGTTTTTAATATTCTTTCCTGTGGGGGCTAGAGAGATGACTCAAGAGTTAAGAAAACGCACTGCTGCTTGTGTGGAAGACCCAAGTTCTGTTCCCAGAGCCCATGCCTGGCAGCTCACAGGAACCACAGTTCTTAAGGGGTCTGATGCCCTCACTGCACTCACACACTATGGCCCAGACACATAAATTTAAAACAATAAAAATAAAGACTTTTTCCTTTTTGGAGACAGGATCTCTCTTTGTGGTCCTGACTGGCCTGGGACTTTCTGTGTTTACCTGGTTGACCCTGAGCTTACTAAAAATCTCCTGCCTCTGTCTCTGGACACCCAACCTGTAGCGGTTGGAGTTGAACCTAGGACTTAGTGTGAGATAGGCTCTACACAGAGATGCTCCCATCCCTTTTCACTGTATGTCTACATTTAGTTTTAGTTTTGAATATGCTTTTATTCTACTTTATTTTATTTTATTTTATTTTATGTGCATGACTATTTTGCCTGCATGTATAACTGTGCATGCCTGGTGCCCACAGAAGCCAGAAAGGGTCAGAGGCTCTGACACTGGAGTATAGATAGTTGACAGCAACAGTGCAGGCCCTGGGAACTAAACGCGGGTACTCTGTAAGAGCATCCCACACTCTTAAGTTATCTCTCCAGTACCCTTTTCTGAGACAGGGTCTTACCATGTGCCCTGACTGTCCTAGAATACACTGTGTAGAACAGGATCTCACTCTGTAGACCAGGCTGCCCTCAAACTCAGAGAACCACCTGCCTCTGCCTCTGAGTTCAGGGATTCAGGGTGTGCACCACCATGACCAACAAACAATTTATTTGTTCACTCATATATTTTTAAAGTATTATTGTTTGTTTGTTGAGATAGGGTTTCTCTGTGTAGTCCTGGGTGTCCTGGAACTCACTGTAGACCAGGCTGGCCTTGAACTCACAGAGATCCAACTTTCTCTGCTCCCTAAGTGCTGGGATTAAAGGTGTGTACTCCACCACCCAGCAATTTATTTACTTATATTAAGTTGATATAATATATAATATATGAGGTAATGTGTTTGCATCAATTTCACTTCCCCACCCAGTTCTTTCCCTGAAAACCAACATAAAAAACTGGTTTGCCCTCCTTCAGCAGCCCTTGACTACTATAGCTCTTCATCTAGGGGTGTGCCTTGTGAATTTCCCTCCATTCATGGTGTCGTATTTACTGCTGTGGTCTTTGTAAGTCTTGTACAGGCCGCCATATTATTGAGAGTTCATGGGAGCAACATCCCTGCCCCGTCAAGAAGACCCTGTCACACAGAAGATATTCTGAGACCATAGGCTCTCAAAATCTTTCCACCTTTCTGCCACTGTATTTCCTGACCCTCAAGTATAGGAGTTGTGGCTCATTATGTTGCCCAGGCTGGCCTTGAAGTTGTGATCCTCCTGACTCAGACTTTGCAAGATTTGAGACAATAGGCTTGCAGTTCTAGATCTGACTTAGTGATGGAGATTTGTAACAGCCTAGGGTTGAGGTGAGTTCCTTTGGACCAGAGCTTTGAAAAGAGACTTCTTGGAACTGAAATCTTGGTCATGGTGATAATCAGAGTCAAAAACTGGCCTTCAAATTGAAGCTCAGGCTGCCTTGTGCACACAGCCTATTGGGGACTTATAATCTCCACTTATTTCTGTTCATTTGTTAAACACCTTTCTGCTCATTCCCTGCTGCATGGAAGGACCACAGGAAGTGGCTGGCTCTTAAATATTAAAAAAAGAAAGTGTGGCCTTCTCATGTCAGGTGCTGGGCTTAAGAGGAGAATGTTTGCCAGGCATGGGGGCACATCTTTAATCCCAGCAGGGGCAGAGGCAGGCAGGTCTCTGTGAGTTTGAGACCAGTCTGGACTACAAGGTAAGCTCTAGGACAGCTAAGAAGAGAGACCCTGTCTCAAAGGGAGGGTGGAGAGGGTTTTATTTTGGCTTCTATACCACTGCTTATTTATTTTGTTTAATTAACTAATGTTTTCACATTCTTTATTCAGTGTGTAAGTAGATGGAGAAGCCAAAGGAGGGCCTCAGATGCCCAGGAGCTGGAGTCACAGGTAGTTGCGAGCCTCTTGACATAGGTGCTGGGGATCAAAACAAGTGTCCTCTGGAAAAACAGCAAGTGTTCTTTTTGCTGCTGAGCCATTTCTCTAGCCCCTTGTCAACAGTTTTATTCTCATGAGAAGATTAAAAATCTCTTTCAGTTTACCTTATTTACAAAGAGAATATTCATCCAAATATATAACTGGCTTGTTACCAGAATAGCACCCTATTCTAATTTTTAGGACATGATCAGTCTATACTTTCACAAAGTTTGCATTTTGCTCTCGTTAAGGACTCACGTCAAGGCCAGGGTAACATTCTTTCGAATAGCGCAACTTGAGACTGTCACACACTTCAGAGTCGAAGCAAGCTTTCCCAGCTGTCTGTAATGTGGAGCTTAAAAGGTTGACTTTTTCTTCCTACTCTCAGAAAAGATCCTGAAGACCAAGACCACAGAGTCCCCAGGGAGTCCATAGAAAACCCTACCCCAGCTTCCCCCCGGGGCACACGTTCTTCATGGCCCTGAAAATGGGCCTCTAGATCTCACTGTAGGCTTTTCTTTGCCCAGGTCAGTAATGCAGGGCTCTCATCTGTAAGATGAGAAAGGGAAGGCCAGTGCCAAAGGGTCTGACCGTTCTGACTCACCCTCCTCCTCAGGAACACAGAGACAATCATAATGCTCATAGCCCAGGGTATCCTACCTTCTGAGGCACAGCCCCCTGACCTGCAGGACAACCCGACCTTCACCTATCATTCCTGGCTCAGTAGCCTCCCACCACCCTTGAAGAGTGCTGTGATCAGCAAAGTGCCTGTGTGCAACGTCCAGAAGAAGCTTCTGAAGGTCAGTGGAGAAGGCCCAGGGCGAGCAAGGTGCTCTGCACTGCAGACAGGTCAGCTTTCATTAGTCCCAGAAAGAAATATGATTCATAGCCCTGGTGATGCAGGAACTGCAGCTCACAGAACACTGTCTGTGGACTGGGGTCCAGGGTCCTTCAGGTGTGCCCGGAGGTCTGTCCTCCTCACGGTTCCAGGGAGCTTCTAGAGAAGGGAGAGAGAGCACTTTGCTTTTCTGCCCTTGCAGATTGACGAGAGCCCCCACTTTGTGTTCATCATCTTTACTGAAGTCATCTCACTCTTTCCTGGGTCTGCCTTCTGGACTGTCTTCTGCTTCCTGCTGCTGCTAAGTCTGGGGCTGTGTGCCACTCTAATGTTAATGCTGGGCATCATCATTCCACTCCAGGACACCTTCTCCTTCTGCAGGAAACAGCCAAAGATCCTTACAGGTCCTTCCACCTATGGCTCCGCTTCCCCACAGTCTTTACACCAGCCCTGGCCTCTGACTTCCCCTTAGCCCCATCATCTGTGAGGCCTCTGATCCTGACCCAGACCCAATGCTTTCTCCCAGTGGGTGCCTCCATGGTGCTGTTTCTGTGCGGCCTCTTCTTCCTCCAGCCTTCAGGAATCTACTACTTTTTGCTGCTGTCTGAGTACTGGATAATGCTGCCTACCATCAGCATCATCATATGTGAAACCGTTGCTGTAGCCTGGGCCTATGGGGCCAAGAGGTAAAGCCAGGCCAGCCCCAGAGCACTGATATGGGGAGGTGGGGGGTGGATGGGGTGGTTCCTGTTGTTGTGAATCACAAACTAAAGTGACACAAGCACCATTAGCTTCAAGGCCTTCGAGAAATGTTTATTTGTCATACTTTTTTGTGTTTCATGTGCTTTAGGCCTTCGACCTACTAGTGAGCAGGGACACTGCACACACCAAAGCTAGCACCCTGAGGTCAGGAGCCACTGACAGACACGAAGACCAGACAGCACAGTGAGACTGGGAGGAAGCTCAACTGGAAAAGCCCTTGTTGTGCATGTGGGTGTGAGCTCTGTCCCCAGAGCCACATCAATGGCCAGGGTGGCGCCCATTCTCGCACTAGGAGATGAAAACAAGAGGGTCCCAGGGCTGTGGCAGCCAGATAGTAGAGTGGCAAGCTCAATGAGAGGCCTCGTCTCAGAAAAACAAGGTACAGAGCAATAGAGGAAGCCACCTGCCATCAGAGTCTAGAGTCTATATGTATGCACACAGGGAACAAAGGACAAGAAATCAGAGGCTCCGATGGTTCCGAGTAGGTGTATGTGGTTTGGACAGGCTCATAAGGAAGGTCTTTCTGGTAAGGTGACATGTCGTAAGACTCAAAGTACAGTGTGGGAGGAGCCGTGATTTATGTGTGTGTGGTGTACGTGTGTATGTGAGCATATCAGTGTGAACGTAGCTGCATGTGTGTGCATCAGAGGACACACCCTGATTGATGCTTTTAAGGAACAAATAATCCATGGAGGCTGCAACAGAATTAGATTTGTGGGCAGAAGGTGAGGCCTTGTAAGCCATGATATGACCTAGCATTGTGTGCAGTGTGAACACAAAACACTGGATGGTTTTAAGTAATGAGCACCATCGTCAGGTTTTTTTAAAAAACATTTTTTGGTGACAAGGTCTTACTATTTACCCATGGATGTCCTAGAGCTGGCTACGTAGATCAGGCTGGTCTTACACAGGAATCCACCTGCCTCTGCTTCCCGAGTGCACCGCCAGGTTTGTGTTTATTACGTTGTTCTGTTTGCATGTACACCTGCAGGCCAGAAGAGGGCGCCAGATCTCATTATAGATGGTTGTGAGCCACCATGTGGGTGCTGAGAATTGAACTCAGGACCCTGGAAGAGCAGACAAGTGCTCTTAACTGCTTAGCCATCTCTCCAGCGCCTCCTGTTTATTGTTTTAAGAAGGCACCTCTGGTGGCTCTGTGGAGAAAAAACAAGCAGAACTAAGGAAGAGACTTGAAGGTGGGAGGATGCCCTGATTCAGGAAGGTGGGGATCAAAGACTTGTGCAGACTTTAGGTGGTTGGTCCTGGCTGGTGGGAGTGATACCCAGCCCGGGGCTCTAGCTTGACTTCTCTGCTTCCCTGTCTACTCTGTGGTGTGATCTTTCTTATGCGGCTAGATTTTTAAAGGATCCCCAGTTGCTAGTCAACTGGTCCTTTAAGAACTCATAGCTGTTAAAGCTGTTATAACTGCTTGACCCTATGACCTTCAGTGTTGGTTGCCTGTTGGACTTATGGGAACAGGAGAGGATATAAAAAAGCCAGCTGAGGCTGAGAGGTGGGGGCCGGGGGCAAGACAGGACGAGGGATCCGCAGACTGAAAAGAGAAGGCAGTTGGTGGAGAATGATTGGGAGGAACGGTTGAAGGGGTGGGCTGGGACCTGGGAGGAGGACCAGCAGGGAGTTAACATGACTGGGTGCTGTTGTGAAATAGCTAGCCATTTTACACATCTCTGCAATCATTTCTTCCCATCGTGGATCAAATTCCCTTTGGAATCAAGAGTCCAAGTAAACCTTTCCTCCCTTAAATGTCTTTCTGTCAGACATTTCATCGCAGCAGTTCAAAAATTAATAGGGTGAGCCATAATGGTGCACACCTGTCATTTCAGCATGCCAGAGGCAGGGACAGGCAGGTCTCAGTGAGTTTAAGGCTAGTATGACATAGAGAGAGAGACCCTGTCTCCAAACAGAAGTACTAATAGGACTCACAGTGGTGTAGATCTAAGGCAGAAGGTGCTGGAAGCAACATTTGCAAATGATCCTTAGAACACATTCCATTCCTTACTTCTTGTAGAAGATTTATTAATTCTAGAAGGCTTTTCTAACTTAGTTTCCAAACAATTGAGACAGATACCTATTGATTCACTTAACAAGCTTAAGCACAGCAACTAGGCAGGTATAATTTATACTGATTTTCTTAACTAGTCTGGCCACTTCCCAGCCACACGCCCTAAGTCACTTGTCAATATTCTTCCTGTCTGGCTGGATCCACTCTATCATGCCATGTCCTTTCTCTCCATCTTCCTCTCCTTCCTCCTGCCTTGTGCTTCCTACCTGAGACCCCAAGCCTAGGAACTACCTACCTACCTCTCTTCTGCCTACTTACAGGCTGCCCAGCTTTTCTTTATGAAACAATCAGAAATAATTGGGGAGCAAAATTTGCACAACATTGTTCAGTGCATGCACTCATCTGGACTGCAGCCAGATCTTGGGAGCCAGATTTTAGCATCTGAATACAAGAACACCAGACCAACTCCTATCAGTCACTAACCCACTTACTAAATCACATTTTATAAAGTAGTATTTTACGTGTATGAATGTTTTGCCTGCATGAATGTCTATGTACTACACATATGCCTGGTGCCCATGGAGGCCAAAAAAGAGGGCATCATATTTCCTGGAACTGGAGTTACAGATGGCTGCGAGCTGCCATGTGGGTGCTGGGAATCGAACCTGGATCCTCAGCAAGAGCAACATGTGCTCTTAATTGAACCATCTCTCCAGCCCCATTTTTCAAAATGCATTATTTTGTGTATGGACATGAGTGTGACACAATGCATTTATGGGATTTTTGAGGACAACTTGTGGGATTTGGTTCTTTCCTTCTGCCATGTTGGTCCCAGGGATTGAACTCAGGTTATCAGACATGGCAGCATAATGCCTTTCCCTGCTGAGCCATCTTGGTGTTACCACCAGACCTGAGACTCAAGTGTGGGTGTGTAGGCGTTTGTGTGCCTGTGCATGCATGTGGAAGCGCCCGTCAGATATTGTTCTCTGTCGCTCTCCACTTTATTTTTGAGACAGGGCCTCTCGTTGAACCTGTTGCTCACCAATTTGGCTAGACTGGCTGGCAGCCAGACTGGGACAGAGCCTCTTGCCCCATGCCCCCAGTGCTAGGGCAGAGGCACACTCTACTGCGCCTGCCTTTTATGTGGGTGTTGGAGCCACCTCCCTAGTGCCAGGATACCCCTGTCAGGAAAGCCTGTGGTGCGAGGATGAAGGCATCATATTGAGCTCCTGTCAAAGCACAGGGTCTACAGGAGAAGAGCATGCGTAGACAGCCAGCGGGTTCCCAGGTCCACAGTGGAGGTAAGGGGACACACTGGGGACCGTGTGCTGAAGCTGAGTCCGGACAGGCAGGCAGAGAAGGGAAGTGGACCTAGGAGCCTGGCAACCTAGATCAAGGGCCTTGCTGCTGCTGCGTGTGCAGAAACTGAGAACATGTGCCTGAAAGATCCCAGGAGTGAGTTTCCGAGGGCTGAGTGGTGTCTCACTTTTGGGTGCCTAGCACCTAGAAGGGTCAGAGGGTATGAGACCCATGGGTGGTGTTGACTAGCAGGGCAGTGGCAGACAGACCGAATGAGAGGAGAACCGAGATAAACCAGGCCAGACCTGCCATAGACCGCTGCGGGGCGCGGGGCGGGACCGACTGTCCATACTCTGTTCTTCTGCAGGTTCCTTGCGGACATGATGGCTCTTCTGAGCTACTCCATCTTCCCCGGCTGTGACTGGCTGTGGCGCTATGTGTCTGCAGTGGTGCTGCTAGGCCTGTTTATGTCTTTCTTCACTCAGCTCTGCAGGGGTCCCATCTTCTACATGGCCTGGGACTCGAGCACTGTGAGTGACCCCTCTCAGATCTTGGGCTCCTTCCAGTTCCGTTTGCTGAGGACCTGGCCATTGGCCCTGATCACAGAGCACTCACTAGCTTCCCCTTCCCCTTCCCTGCCACTCCTCTTCTTCCTCTTCTGGAAACTTTGCTGTTTTAATCCCATTTTCCTGTCTCTCCATAGTCCAAAGAGGTGGTTCGTCAGTACCCAGTGTGGTCCCTGATCCTGCTTGCCGGGCTGTCTGTCTTTGTCTTCATGCCCATCCCTGCATACTTTGCATACTGCCTCGCTGTGGGGATTCCCTTCAGGCCTATGGCATCCCCTAAGCTTACAGCGGGAAGTGGCCAGCCACTTACTAAGAAAGAGTCCTCAAAGGCTATTCCATAAGGCAACAGAACAAAAAAAAGCCTGTCACCTGAAACCCCAACTTCCCTCATCAGGCCAGACATCTTACATTTCTGAAGAGGCAGCTCTGAAGAGTAGCTTAAATCTATCACCAGCCTGGATACTCGGGCACAGGAGCCATGGGGCGGGCTGGCTTTGCTTCGTACTTCTGGCTGGGCTCCTCCATTGCCAATGTCTCTCTGGCCCTTGCTCAATGTGTGTGCATGTCCAGTACACTCCACGCTTGGCCTTCAGCCCTGCCTCTAGTCTGTGGGTCTCCTGCAGGGGTAAGGGGTAAGGGAAGTGTAGTATTGCTGGCCAATAAATGAGTCACTGCAGCTCCAGCCTCTTGAGTGTGAGTATTTTTTCAGTAGATGTCTCAAGTAGTCCGCCTTCTCCAAAATGCTGCCTTTTTTTTTTTTTTTTTTGAGCCTTGAGTTGCCATCCTTTCCCTGCTGATGCCGGGATCAACTCCCAAGCCTTGTCCAAAACCTGCTCCTCAGCCAGGGGACCTGAAAATGGCCTCAGCAAAGTGGGAAGGGTACTCTCATACTTTCTGCTAAGAATAGTAATCCCATTACAGGCTACATAGTCTTAGAATTAACCTTGTGTTTGTGTAGTGGGGAGTGTGTATGTGTGGACACATGTAAAGGTCAGAGGACAGCCTGCAGGACTTGGTTCTCTCCTTGTACTATGTGGACCCCAGTAATAAAACACAGGTCATCAGGTATAGGCTAAGCCATTGTACTACCCCCTAAAAAACCTCATTTTTGAAGTTTGCTTTCCACCCCTTATGGACTAAGTGCATGTATACACCTGCACATAACCAGGCTGAGGTTCAACAGAGCTGTGTGGCTGGAGACCACCAAGGGTCCACAGCTCCTCCAAGAGACATCATTGCTTCCATGGTGGGATCGATTGATGAGCCTGCCCAGCTAGGTCAAGCCAGACGGCTCAAAACTGAGCTGCCATTACTTTCCAGGTGACTAGAGACTGAGAGGTAGCAACGCTGCATGCTCAGAGAGCCAGAGAATGGATGTTCTCTAAATATACCAAGATCAGGGGGCTTGGCGTTCCCAGATCACACTTGGACCTCTGAACATAGGGGGACTTTGAGGTCCTCTGGAGAGCACTCAGGGGATGGAGTGGCTCCTCCCTGCCAAATCCAAACCAAGGCAGGGCCTTCTACCTGGGTCAGAATCAACCTCCTTCCTCTGCCTCACCCCACTTCTGGCCTTTGGGTTACAGCCATTGGGACTTTGGAGAAGCTGATGGAGTGGAGCAGACCTTGGGCACCTAGCCACAAGACTGCCTGAGAAATTCCAGGCTGCTGCAGTGGGTGTGGCTGAACACTGGAAAGCCAGGTTCTGTCCTAGGTTCCTGGATAACTCTGGGATCCTTGTTGCCCGTGGGTGTAACCACACCGTCCCTTTGCTATTAGGAACCCCTCACCTCCTCACATGTGCCCGCGCCCTTCTCCTGTAGTGGTGTGATAGTCATGGTTCAGTGAGCTGGCTAGGTTGATGGCTTCTGGCTTCACTCACTGTTACTCTGATGTTTCTGAATACATCTAAGGGAGGCTCCCGAGGGATCACCTTGTGCTCATTACCTGGCCTGCTCTCCCACTGGAGACCAGGCTGCCTGCCACATGCCTCTCCATCATTTCGAAGCAGATACCCACTTGATCATTTTAGCTGTGTGTGTACATACACACACAGTTTTTTTAAAGATTGTATCTTCAGCCCCACCCTGCAGTGATTCTGTCTTTCTGCTCTGGATCCGGGTCTCACATTGGCATGGGTGATGCTGAAGTTTCTTGGACCTCACTTTGAGCAGCATAATTTAACTGACATTACAAGCTTGAGTAAAGTTCCTGTTGGCTCATCTGGTCCCGTGCTCCTCTCAGGGATCAACCTGTACTCTTCTGAATCTTAACCCCAGACCCTTGGCTCACCTTTAACAGTGAGTTTGTCAGCACTGCGGCTACTTGGTGAGGAGAGGTTGGGAACCGCTCATCTAGAATTTCATATGAGATGTCCTTACAATTCTAAATTCAGAGACTTTTAATTTTTTAAAAATTTCTCTCACATTCCTCAACTAGTTTCAAAAATAGTATTTGGACCTACATTTTCCTCTTTGTTTCTAGCTCATTATCATCCTTAATCTTTATTACCTGTTTTTTTTTTCATTGTTATTCTTCCTTTTTCTCTCTCTCCATCTTGTTTCCAAGAGGGCCTGGAACCCTACCTCTCAAGTGCTGAGAGATTATAGGTATGCGCCTCACACTTGTTCCTTTTCCTAGTGTCTTCCCCCCACCCCATTTCATATCTAAGTGTGAAATCTAACTGGCAGCTAGTGGCCTCACTCAGCCTGCGCAAAGGCACATCTGCATGGCAACCAGTGACTTCGCTCAGCCCACAGAGCCTTAGCCACCTGGCAATAGGTGAGCAAGCAGCCCACACAGGGCTCACTCAGTGGAATCCTCTGGGCAACCGGTGACGTCACGGGCCAGCTCGCCCTGACCGAGAGGCTGAGCTGCCCGCCATGGGCCGCGATGCCGTGGGACCCTCGGAGCGGCGCGGGGCGAGGCGGCGTGCCGCGCGCTGAGGCGGGTAGGGACCGCTGCTCCTGCCCAGCCGCCAGCCTAGCCCACTCGGGAGCAGGGGCGCCTGTCCTTCCGGCCGCGGGGGGCGCCGTCGGGATGCTGTCTCGGTCTCAGAAGACCCGCAAACGGTACCAGCAGATTTCTGTAAAGACTGGATAGTGAGCAACTGTTTAAATCGTGTTTTTAGGCTAGGCGTGGCGGTACACTCCTTTAATCCCAACACTGCGGACACAGAGGCAGGAGGATGTCTGAGTTCGATACCAGCTTGATGGACATAGCGAGGTCCAAGACAGACAGAACTACACAGTGAGATCATGCCTCAATAAGTAGGCCCACTCCTTTAATCTCTGCATGCAGGAGGCAGAGGCAGACATATTACTCTGGGATTTAGAGGCCAGCCTGCTCTACATAGCAAGTTCCAGGACAGCCAAGGCTACAAAGAGAGACCCTGTCTCATGAAACAAAATGACAAATAACTATGGCATAGGAAACTACTCATGGTATAATAGAAGAAAAATATATAGAATTATAAGAAATCTGTATAGTATACATAGAGATTAATACATAGGCTTGTTTCCTGTGTATAATATCCACATATAATATACAGTAACAAGAGTTTCTCCATTCCTGATGTTACAAAATAAAAGGTCATGTGATATAAATTTATAAACTTGGCTGTGTCCCCTTCCAAAACGTAAAAGAAGCAAACAGTTAAAAGCACGGATTTGTCAGTGGGAGTTTTGTTTTGATTTTTTTTGTACTCTTAAGACAAAGTCTTACTGTGATCCCAACTTGGCTTAGAATTCCTGATCCTCCTGGGTCTGCCTGGAGAGTTGTGGGATGACCGGCGTGTCATCACACCCAGATAAAATCATGGTACCCTTTAAGTTCATACAGACCTTGAACCTAGTTAAACTAAAACTTCAAGAGTCCACCCGCCAACTGGAGGGACAGAGAGTTTAGCAGCCCAGAGGATGTCCTACAGTCAGAGGCATTCACAGGAATCTATAGCTTCAGCCCCAGGAGATCCAGTGCTCTCTTCTGGCCTTCACAGGGACCTATAGCACCCCCTACACACACACACACACACACACAAAATTAATGAAACCAACCAGGAACCACCCCACCTAGCAAATAGTACTCTCTCTTCTTAGACCACATGCTTAAACCTTGTCAGACATTTCCTGCTCTGTTCCCAAAGAGGGCGCTGGCTGCGCTCTCCCTGCAGAAGACAGGGTGTCCTAGGGAGAGCCTGGGAGCTGCAATCCCAGGACCACACAAGGCCTATCCAGATCCACGGCTGTATGTGTGTGTGTGTGTGTGTGTATACACATGAGTTCAGGTGCCTGCAGAGGACAGAAGGAGGGTTCAGTTCCCCTGGAGCTGGAGTTACAGATGGTTGTGAGTCACCCAAGGTGGGTTCTGGGCACTGAACTTGGGTCTCTTGCAAGAGCAGTGTGCATTTTTAATGGCTGACACACCATCTCCAGCCCCCAAATAGTGCTGGTACACTGTATGACCACTGGAAAATGTGTACTTTTTGTGTATTTTCTGAGACATAAATGACGTGAGTTGTAATGGCATTTAATAATTATTATTATCTTTTAGTAAAGCCCCATGTTGGTCATCATTTGTTGTAATGTATATTAATATTTACTATTGATATAGCTGCTGGTAAAGCTGCGGTTAATCCTAAACAGCTGTAGAACCAAATCACCACACAGAGACTAGGATTTATTTAGTTAACCTAGAACACAATGCTGGGCAATAGTTACTCCATTCTAAACCTTTAAGTCCTCATAGTTTCCTACCATTCAGATTTCCCACATTATACTTGCTTTTAGTGATAACTTAGGTATGATTCATTCTCTACGTCATTCCAAGACCTCTCCTCCAGCCTCTTTCTCCCACTCTCTCACTTTCTCTCACTCTCCTCCTCCTCTGCCTCCCACTCTTTCTGTCCTCTGGCTCCTCCCTCTCTTCCTGCTTCCTTTCCCTTGCTCAACATTGTGGCTGGTTGCTTTATTTTGGCATGTTTACACAAAGTTGAGACAGGTGATGCTTAGAATAAGTATCACAATGCAATGTCAGATTGAAACCAGAGAGTGGGGGAGAGAAATCAGCATTTTAATGAACAAGGGTAAGATAATATACATTACAAAAGAACATTATACCAACAGATATGTTTGAAAGAACATGGCCTTCTCCCAAGCAGTTTATTTAGTGTCTCTTTATATAGATATATTATAAAACAGTGCAAAACTAAGAATGGAGGTCCACACCTGTAACCCTAGGACTCAGGAGGCAAAGGCATGAAGATGAGGAATTTAAAGCCGTCCTCAGCTACATAGGGTGCTTGAAACCAACCTGAGCTAATGAGACTCTGTCTCAGTACAAATATATCATGCAGTCCAAAGCTGGATAAAACCAAAACATCCAAGATGTATGTTTTTTAAAGATTTATTTATTTATCATGTATATAGTGTTCTGCCTGCATGTACACCTACATGACAGAAGAGAGACCCAGATCTCATTATGCATGGTTGTGAGCCACCATGTGGTTGCTGGGAATTGAACTCATGACCTTTAAAAGAGCAGCCAGTGCTCTTAACATCTGAGCCATCTCTCCAGCCCTCATGTATGTTTTTTAAGTCTTTATTTATTGTGGTGTGTGTCTGTGTGTGCGCCACTGGGCACATGTGGAGGTCAGAGCATAGCTTTCAGGATTGTTTTTCTCCTTCCACCATATGGGTCCTACGGATTGAACTGAGGTCATCAGGTTTGGCAACAGATACCTACAGGATTGGCTATCTCCCCTGACACAATGATTCATTATAAATCAAATGCTTTCTGCCCTTCACTTTCTGTTCTCTCTGGACGATGTTCTACACAGAAGTCTGACCCCTACAGTCTGCTGGTTTGGTGACTCAAGACCCCTTCGGGATTTGAGCTAGTGAAAAGAAGCCCATGGACCAATCCCTTGAAGTGTTTCCCAGGGCTAAGAAGGAGGAGCCTGTGGAGGAGGAACTCTCAACTGGGAAGAGGAGCATCAATCCCACATCTCTGTCCTGGGGTTTCAAGACCAAAGAGGTTCGAGTTACCAAGATCCCCAACTACTTCCAGGCCAAGAAAACAGAGAACCTCCTGATCCTAATGGCCTTTTCCATTGGACTGGGCAGTATATGGCGCTTCCCATACCTCTGCCACCGGAATGGAGGAGGTGAGGCCCAGGGTCTGTGCTCTGAGGTTAAGGAATTGGAGGGTCAAGATTCCCCAGGGATAGTATGGAGAGCAGGGGCAGTCTCTGACATGGACTCAGCAGATGGCTCTTTGATCACATCCTCCTGGTGAGGTGGCCTAACTTGGCCACAGAGAAAGAGGATCCAGCCAGTCCTGATGAGGCCTGACAGGCTAGGGTCAGAAGGGGAGGAGGACTAGGGGAGGGACATGGGAGGGAAGGAAAGAAGAGGGAGAGTGGGACGGGGAGATGAGGGAGGGGAGTGAGGGGTGAGGGGCTCCAGCTGCCTGAGCAAGCTCTCCCCTCTCTGCAGGAAGCTTTCTGCTGATGTATCTCATCCTTCTGCTGCTGCTGGGGATCCCCCTCATGTACATGGAGGTGATCATAGGGCAGTGGCTCCGGATGGACAACATCCGGGTCTGGAAGCAGCTGGTCCCCTGGCTTAGTGGTTTGGGCTACTCCAGCTCACTGGTAGGTGGGGGCTGGCGGAGCCACAGGTCCCCGTGTTCTCTCCTCCATGGCGCCCCTCAGGCCCACCTTGTCCTCCTCAGGCTTGCGTCTTAGTGAGCTTGTACAACAGCGCCTTGGTGTCCTGGAGTCTCTTCTACCTTGTCAACTCATTTGATTACCCTCTACCCTGGGAACACTGTGGCTTTGAGAAGGTCAACAATATAACTGGTGAGGAGAGGGGCCGGAGACAGATGCAGGAGCTCGGGGAGCCACCACGTGAGGTGGCCATAAGTACCTGGGCTTCTCCGCCTCCACAGACACCGCCTGCCTTCGGACGGTGCCCCACCAGTATTTCTGGTACCACACTGCCCTCTTCACCTCCGCGGAGCTGGAAGATGGGATTGAGGTTCTGGTCCTTGACATTACCCTGTGCCTCTTTGCCACATGGATTCTCCTCTGTGTCGCCATGATTACCAGGATAAAGATTTCAGTGCTAGTAAGTGTCCCAATGGCCACCTTCCTGCCGAGCCTCTGGCCTCCAGCTCTCCAGAGGACAGGCTCATGTGTAGCCACCTGTGTCGCCAGCAATCATTCCACTTGGCTTATCTCTCACATCTCCTAGACTCCCTGGGCTCTGGCCCTCACCTCCCTGGGCTTCACCATGTGCATGTCAAACTGCACAACCGTTTTCCTTTCTAGTGTCCCATCTGTAGTGTACAAGTTGTCTGTGGTTACCTCCATCACCACATTCTGTCTCTGTGTCCATGTGAACATCTGGACTCCCTCACATGTCCCTGGAGGCCAACATACTTCATTATTTATTTTTTCAAGATAGGGTTTCTCTGTGTAGCTCTGGCTGTCCTGGAACTCACTCTGTAGACCAGGCTGGCCTCAAACTCACAAAGCTCTGCCTGCCTCGAGCACTGGGATCACAGGCCTGTGCCACCACTGCCCACCCACACTTAATTCTTGACATCATGCCTGCAAATATAGACTCCACTAGAACTAGACCCGGTGTGAAGGTGGCCTCTTTCCATTAGTCTTCACATCACTTTGACCTGACAAGAAGCAACTTCATGGAGGAGGGGTGTCTGGCTTGTGTTTTGAGGGTATACAGTCCACTCTGGGGGGGGGGGCTGTCAACATGTGGCCCCGTGGCACCAGGAACATATGGTTGGGACTTGACATGTCCTCAGCTCTCCACAGAACAGGAAGCAAGGGCAAGGGCAGGCTGCACGCTGGTTCTCCCCTCCCCTCTTTCATTCCATCTGAGCCCCAAGCTTGAGAGCTGTAGACAGGTGCACTCAAGGTAGGTCTTTCTAGACTGGTTAATCCTCTCTCAACACAGCCCACAGACATTCTCAGAGGCATATCTTTTTTTTTTTAAATAATTTATTTAACTTTATTTTATGTGCATTAGTGTGAAGGTGTCAGATCCCTTGGAACTGCAGTTACAGACAGTTGTGAGCTGCCATGTGGGTGCTGGGAATTGAACGGTGCTCTTAACCCCTGAGCCATCTCTCCAGTCCCCCTCAGAGGCATATCTTAAACTCCTGGGAGATCCTAAATCCAGTCAGGTTGGCAATGCAGGTTAGTCATCAAGAGCTGGGGAGGTAGATGGCTTGACACAGAAGCATGGCCAGGTAGTCGGTGGGGGTACACACCTTTAATCCCCATGCTTGGGAGACAGAGGCAGGCAGATCTCTGAGTTGGAGGCCACCCTGGTCTACAGAGTGAGTTTCAGGACAGCCAGGGCTACACAGAGAAACCCTGCTTCAAACACAGACAAAAGACCTAGAAGCGTGTGGGTCCGAGTTTAATCTCCAACACCCATGTAAAAAGTAGACAGGAGGGCTGGAGAGATAGCTCAGAGGTTAAAAACACTGGTTTCCCTTCCAGAGGTCTTGAGTTCAATTCCCAGCAACCACATGGTGGCTTACAACCATCTATAATGAGATCTGGTGCCCTCTTTTGGCCTGCAGGTGTACATGCAGGCATAATACTATATGATAGATAGATAGATAGATAGATAGATAGATAGATAGATAGATAGATAGATAGATAGATAGATAGATAGGTAGGTAGGTAGGTAGGTAGGTAGGTAGGTAGGTAGGTAGGTAGGTAGGTAGGTAGGAGAGCACACTTGTAATCTAAGAACTTGGGTGTTGGAGACAGGAGGACCCCAGGAGCTCAATAGTCTGTCAGCCTTGTCTAACCAGCTCCCAGGCAGTGAGACCCTGTCTCAAAAGACAAGGTGAACAGCAAGGAGGAATTGGAGCTAGTAGGGCTCCAATTAGCAGGGCTGAGTAGAAGGACTTGTGAGTAAAGGGGGACGAAAAGAAACAGAAAAGATTTTGGAGCTAGGAGCATGTGGTTTGGGAGCTCGTCATTGGGATGGATGCTGTTGGCTCTTGTCATAGTCTTCTGAGCATGCAGGTGGGTATGTACGCATGAACTTGTGGAGGTCAGAGGTCAGCCTTGGGTGCCATTCTTCAGGCACTGTCCACCACTGTTCATTCCCTGTGCCCCCTGCCCCCTCCCACCACGTCCCACCTCCTCCTGCTCCTCTCGGCCCCGCTAACGTTTTCTCTTCCTCCTCCCTGCTTCTCGTGACCTCCTGGCCAGATGCTGATTTTCTCCATATTCTTCCCCTACGTCCTCCTCCTCTGCTTCTTCATCCGCAGTCTCTTCCTGCAAGGTGCAATGGCCGGCCTCAGGCGCCTGCTGGCCGCAGAGGTGAGGACGGGGCTCCAGACCTTCACCCTTCTCTGCCTTACCCCCTCCCCCAAGGCCTCCCACTTCATGCCCCGCTTTTCTCCCTCTGCCCGGCCTCCACCCCTCTGGCTGCCTCACCTGAGAATCCGCTCCAAACGCCTCTGTCTTCCACAGCTCTCTAGCTTGGCTTCACTGGACACGTGGCGCCAGGCTGGAGGCCATGTGATCTACTCCCTCGGCCTTGGCATGGGCACCATCATCACTTTTTCCTCCTACCAGACCAGAGGGGACAATTACATCAAGTTGGTGTCCTTTGTGGTCATAATCAACCTGGTGACCTCCTTGCTGAGCACAGCCATCATCTTCCTCGTGCTGGAGTTCTGGGCAGCGACCAGCGGCTCTGGCTGTGTTGAGAAGTGAGTGACATAAGCTGGCAGTTAGCAGCGGAGGTGTACCCCCTTAGCTGTCCTTCAGCCCCACAGTCCTGCAAATCAGATCTTCCGTTGCTACCCTCTTCCCCTTATCCTCAGAGCACACAACCAAAAGGGGAATCCACCAATACCCAGTGGAAGCCAACAGCCTCAGAAATTGCAAATGAAGTTAAGGAACGCTTCCAAATTGCTTGTTTAAACCACAAGGCTACTGTCATGGCTTGCCAAGCCTCAGGAGGCAGCTGTTGGCATAGGAGGTTTGAGTTGGGAAAGTGCTGGAGTCTGAGCTTTGTCCCAGGGACTTTCCCTTATTGGTCATGGGTGTAGCCAGGCATTGGGGTTTTGTTTGCTTGTTTCTTCTTCCTCTTCCTTTTTCCTTTGTTCTTCCTCCTCTCTCTCCTCTTCCTTCTCTTTTTCTTCCTCCTCCTTTTTTCTGACAGGGTTTCTCTGTGTAGCCCTAGCTGACCTGGAACTTGTTCTGTAGACCAGGCTGGCCTCATACTCATAATAATCCACTTGCCTCTGCCTCCCAAGTGCTGGAATTAAAGATGTGTGCTGGGACTGGAGAGATTTCCTCAGTGGTTAAGAACATTAGCTACAGGCAGGCAGTGGTGGAACGTGCTTTTAATCCCAGCATTGGGAAGCCTGAAGCTGGCAGATCTCTGAGTTCAAGACTAGTCTGGTCTTCAGAGTGAGTTCCAAGACAGTCAGGGCTACACAGAGAAACCCTGTCTCAAAAAACAAGAACACTGGCTGCTCTTGCAGAGGACCTGAGTTCAACGCGAAGTGCCCACATCGTGGTTTACAGCCACCTGTAACTGCAGTCCCTAGTGCAGACCCCCTCTTCTGGCCGCTGAGGGCATTGCCTGCATGAGGTACACAACACAGGTTGGCAAAGCACCTACACACACAAAATAATAAAGCTGTGTGCCACCTCACTAGACAGAGCACTGCAACTCGTTTTGCATACAGCAATTTTCTTAGACACTTTTAAGTCTTTTGAGCTATTTCCTCCTTCCTTGCTCTGTTTCAAATTCATGGCCTGTTTTTATTTTATTTTTCATTAATTAATGTCACATTCATAGATTTTTAACAACTCCACAGTTTTTCTTCCAGTTAGGATGTTAAGGGTAGGAAGCTTAGGGTCAGCAACTTGTCTGTCTGTTGGCTTGGTACATGTGTGCCCCATGTGGAGGCCGGTGGCAGTCAGGACACAGCCCTGTGCACTCAGTTTGTCTCTCTGGTGTGGTTCCAGTGACTTGTGTTTATATGGCAAGTGATCTGTCCACGGAACTACATCATTGGCCCGACTTTTTTTTTTAAGGTAGGGTCTGAGGTAGCCGGTGCTGGCCTTGACCTGTCCAGGTAGCTGAGACTGGCCTTGAAGTTGTGATCCCCTCTGTTGGTCTCCTGAGGGCTGAGAGGACAGGCATGCACCACAATCCGCAGCTTGATGTGAGCAACTGAATGTGACCACGATGAGATCGCACTGCTGAACCTGCCACAGTTACTGTTAACTCTGTGGCTGAAGCTGAGAGAGTCAGCTCAGGGAAGCAATGAAAAGCTATGTGCTTTTTGTTGGGTGTGTAGAACAGAACCTTTGGAGACAGGCACTTCTCCAGGTGAACTCACGCCCTCACTGGGACTTCCCTGTTCGCTGCCACTGCTCACTTAGTGGCAGGCATGAGTCAAGGCTTTGTTCACAGTGACCCAAATGGTGACTGCAATCTGAAATCCTAGCACATAAGATTTCATTTGAAAAAATTTAGCACAGCTACCCAACTCATGGAATACTGGGCGCTACTGGAAAGGGCGTAACTTCTGCTGTTTCAGTGGCCCCGTGTGTTAGACACTTACTCCCCAGAGTTTAGAAGCAGATGTTTGAGAGCACCAGTTATAATTAGAAGAGGTCCCTGGGATGGGGTTCTCATGAGACAGTGTCTTTAGAAGAAGTGATTGGGGCAGTGGTGGCAATTGATTTTAATCCCAGCCCTCAGGAGCCAAGGTGGGCAGCTCTCTCTGAGTTCAGGCCAGCCTGGTCTACAGAGGGAGTTCCAGGCCAGCCAGGGCTACACAGAGAAACTCTGTTTTGAAAAAAGCAACAACAAAAAAGAGGAAGAAATGGCTCAGTTACCCGTGGTTCCTGCCTTGCTGAGCTTTGACCTTTGGTACAGTCCTTCAAGTTGTGCCCATCCCAAACATAAACTTCTTGTTGCTGCTTCGTAACTAAATTTGCTATTGTTATGAATCTGTGTTTTCTGATGGTCTTGGGCAACCAGTGTGAAAGGGTCTTTTCACCCCCAAAGGGACTTTGATCCACAGGTTGAAAACCACTGGCTCAGTAGTTAAGGATGACAGCTGTAGGCGGGCGTGGTGGCGCACGCCTGTGATCCCAGCACTCAGGGAGGCAGAGGCAAGCGGTCTCTGTGAGTTCAAGGCCAGCCTGGTCTACAGAGTGAGCCAGGACAGCTGAGACTACACAGAGAAACAAAACAAAAACAAAACAAAACAAAAAGTTGCTTTCTCAGAGGACCTGGGTTCAATTCCTAACACCCATATAGTGGCTTCCAAACCTCTGTAACCCCATTATCAGGGGATCAAATACCCTTTACTGGCCTCCTTAGGCACCAGGCATGTATGTGATATGCAGCCATACATGCAGGCAAAGCACCCATATGCATATAAATTTAAATTTTATTATTATATTTATTTAAAAATAAATAAAATAGTTGTGCATAGTGGCACATGCCTTTAGTTTCAGACTCAGAAGGCAAAAGCAGAGCAAATCTTTGTGAGTCCCAGGCCAGCCTGGACAACATAGCAAGTTCCAGGTCAGCCTATGGTTGCAGACTGACACACTGTCTCAAAACAATTTTTCAAAAATCTTTCTTTATAGCTGGGCAGTGGCAGCGCACACCTTTAATCCCAGCACTTGTGAGGAAGAGGCAGGCAGATCTCTGTGAGTCTGAGGCTAGCCTGGTCTACAGAGGGAGTTTTAGAACAACCAAAGCTACATCATGAAACCCTGACTCGAAAAACAAACAACACACACACACATACACACACAAAGAAAAAAAGAAAAGAAAAAAAAATCTCTGTGTGTATTTGTGCCCTACCTGAGTTTATGTGCCCCACTTGCATGCCGAGGGAAGCCGGAAGGGCATTAGAGCCCCTTGAGCTGGCTGGAGACCTCTGTGAGCTGCCATGTGGTTGCTGGGAACAAAACTCGGATCCTCAAGAACAGTGTCTGCTAGGCCACGGTTTTGTTTTCTTTTACTCTTTAAGTTTAAAAAAAGGGGGTGGGGGGCTGGAGAGATGGCTCAGAGGCTAAGAGCCCTGTCTGCTCTTCCCGAGGGCCTCAGTTCAATTGCCAGCAACCACACGGTGACTCACAACCTTCTACAATGAGATCTGGTGCCCTCTTCTGACACATATGCAGGCAAAACATTGTAAACATAATAAATACATCTCTTAAAAAAAAGAAAAAGAAAAAGCCAGGCGGTGGTGGCACACACCTTTCACCCCAGTACTCAGGAGACAGAGGTAGGCACAGAGGGGCAAAGAGAGAGACAGAGGCAGACAGAGGCAGAGGCAGGCTAATCCCTGAGTTCAAGGCCAGCCTGGTCCACAGAGTGAGTTCCAGGACAACCAGGGCTACAGAGGAACCCTTCTGAAAAACAAACCAACAGACAAAAAAACAAAACAAAACAAAACACTGAAACAAACAAACAGAAAGTGATCTGAGAGCTAGCAGGCTGGTTCTGAGCACACAGTTCCCTGTGCTATGTCAGGACCCTGCTGAGTCGTAACCAGCAAAGCGAGGCCCTCACAAGTGAGGCCCCCTCAAGCGTGGGCTGGCAGGGCCACAGCAGCCTCCTGGACAATCTTACTACGCTTGCCCCTCCTCCTCGGCTGTTGATTGCTGATGAGCCAGCCCGTTCCCCACCTGTCTTCTTTCCTTCCGACCCTGTCAGGAGTGTCTCCAATCTGGTGAGCCTCATAGCCAAAGGTGTGCTGTCCCAGGCTGCCTGGCCTCCCAAGGACATTGTCCTCAGACCCCCGCTGGAGTACCTGGACTGGATCAGCCAGCTGCCCATGCAGATCCGGCAGGAGGTGGTGCACTTCTCCCTGCCCTGCAGCATCCTGGTGCAGAAGGAAAAGGTGTGTGTGTCAGGGAGGCCTGGCCTGGCAGCCGCCAATCCGCCACTACATCAGGCGCCTCAGGGTCCCCCAGATCACACAGCCAAGGAAGGCCAACTTTCAACACTTTTACCTCCAGCTTCCATGCTGGCCGTCCATGTTTGTAATCCATGACAGACATTAATAATCAAGTACTACAGCATCCCCATCCCATCCAGATTCTGCAGTCTCAGAGCTCTTCTCCCCCCACAGTTCATGGAGGGTCCTGGCCTGTCATACGTGGCCTTCTCTCAGGCTGTCTCACTGTTTCCTGGCTCCTCCTTCTGGGCCATCATCTTCTTCCTGGCTCTGGTTATCATGAGCCTGAGCACCATGATAACACTCCTGGAGGGCATCATGCTTCCTCTGCGGCGCAGCATCTCTACCTTCACAAAGTACCCCAAGCTGGTACCAGGTATAAAGCCCCTACCCTGGAGCCCTCCCCACGCTCACTGTACCCATGTCCACCACCCACGCTCACCGTACCCGTGTCCACCACCCACGCTCGCCGTACCCGTGTCCACAATCCACGCTCGCCGTACCCGTGTCCACAATCCACGCTCACCGTACCCCGGTGTAGTCCAAACCATTTCCACCCTTAGTGGTTGTCTGCTTGGGAGGACTTCTGGGCAGCCTCGTCTTCACCAGCCGTCCTGGCAGCTACATGGTGTTCCTGATTGATGAACACCTGATCCCTATGGTCCTCGTCATCATTGTGGTGTTCCAGAACCTTTCTCTAGCTTGGGTCTATGGAGCCAAGAGGTGATTTCCAATCCCAGGGGAAGGGAGTGCTTAGTTTCAAGTCCATCCTAGGCCTCTGTGGGTCCTCAGAAGGCAGGTCAGCCCCTACAGGAAGAGGCAGTATCCTGCCCTGGAGGCCCAAGGGCTGTGGTGGTGGCCCAGTCCCACGGGCTAGACGGTTCTCAGGGGGTGACAACATGGGCCAGATCCAGGGAGGCCCTGGTGCCCATGGCATTAGGATCTTCGGAGAGAAGCAGGGTGGGAAGGTCTGCCTGTGTCCAGGCCCCAGATGTCCTGACAGTTACCTCCTTCACCCAGGTTCAGGGCCGAGATCTTCGGTCAGCTGGGCCGCCTGGTGTGGGCACCCTTCTCCTTCCTGTGGAGCTATGTGACCATGCCCACGCTGCTAGCCCTGCTCACCATCTACTTCCTGAATCTCTACCACAGTGAATCCCTCTACTACATCACCTGGAACGACAGTGTGGTATGGCTCCTGCCCATGGGGACCCCAAACCCTAAGCACATTGACTCAGGCCCCCATCCTGTACCTCCTACCCCCCCCCAAGGACTTGGGGAACCCTGTAGACAGAGCACCCAGACAGAGCCCTCACCCTGTGTATTCTCCCCGGGGGACCTGGGGATACTGCACCCACACTGAGCCCCAGCCCCTGTGGCCCACTGTCCCTGTTCCCAGAGTCAAGAAGTGAAGCAACCTTACCGGAAGATGGCCCTGGGCTGGGTGGCGTTCCTCAGCACCCTGGCGCTGCTGCCCATCCCCGCGCACCCGCTCCAGCAGTGGTGGTACCTGGATGACAACGTCTGTGAGCTCTTAGACCCTGTGCCCTCCACAAAGGCGGCGCCAGGGCCCAGCAAGGGCACCCAGTGGCCTGTGCACCAGCTGAAGAGAGTCACCCTCAGAAGCCAGGATAAAGCCAAGTCTTCGTTCCAAGGCAAGACCACCCCAAAGGCCTCGTTTGTTCACCCCCCCACAACACTGCAGAAACAGGCCAGTGATTGCTACTCCACCTTCAGCCACCCCGTGGGCTCTCTTGCTCCCATCTCTCCCTGAAGCGCCAAGGCCCACTGTCCTCCCAGCAGGTGGTCTTGGCTTCCACAGTACTGGACAGAAGGGAGGGGCTTCTGAAGGAAAGGCCTGTGGGAGCCCTGCTTGGCAGCAGTCAGGTCACCTGTTTTTGGTGATGTGCACCAAGCCAGCACCTGCCCCACAGAAAGCAGAAGACTCGCAGAAACCCAGCCCAAACTTCTGGGGTAGCCCTGTGGGCCTCAGATGGACATGGACAACTCAGAAGCCCATCCTCTGGCAGCATGGACACTGTGCTCCGGGGCCACCTCACTGTCTGTGATATGCATGCTCAGGTGGGCATCCAGCCCAGCCCCAGTTACTGAGAGACACAGTGCTCCCTCTGGCCCTGGCTGGCCGTCATGCCTGTCGGCAGTGTGGCTGGCCAGGGAAGTTGGGCTCAGATGACACCAAGATAGCTCTGTTGTCTGTCAATAAATGAAGTGGTGGACAGCTCCAGCAAGAGCAGAGTATTCTCCCTCACACCCATGCACTTCCGTGGCAGCGGGGGAGCTGGGCCCCTGCTGCTCTGAGGATACAGCGGAAGTTGGGGGAAGTTGCAACAGCAGCACCATCTAAGGTCTAACCTGACACTGACCACCATGCTGCCCCCCCCAGGCTAAGTCTGCCCCACAGTCCAAGTCGCTGCTCTCAGCAAGAGCTCAAGGAGCCAGACCCACACCTGCTATACAGCCCCCTGTGAGCACCTCGCTCCTAACAGGAGAGCCCGGTACTCAGCAGCTCCTGGGGCACAGACCCCTCCCTGTGGTCCATCCCCATCACTGGTTTATGCTTTCCAAGGAAACACGCACGTCCCTGCATACTAGGAAACCCATGGCATAACACTCATCTACCTTCTTTTTTTTATTAAGTTAAAATAGTGAAAAACGGGAGGGAGGGTGGGGTTGGGAGGGAATGAGGGAGCGGGCTACAGCTGGGATACAGAGTTAATAAACTGTAACTAATATTTTAAAAATAAAGTGAAAAATAGTGAAAAGCAAGGCGCCCTGAATTTCCTCTCTTTTTAAAAAGATTGACTTATGCATATGAGTGTTGTATTCACATGTACACCACATACACAAACCATGTGTGCGCTTGGTTCCCTCGAAAAGCGTGGATGGACCCCACGAAACTACAATTACAGGTGTCTGTATGCTGGGCCGAATCTTCTATGCTGAGCCATCTCTCCAGCTTCTAAAGATCTTGAGAGGTAAGCATGATTTTAACATGATTTTGGAGTGTTTTTGCTTATTGAAGTGGGTGTGTCTAATACACCGACAAGTCCCTCCATCGAAAAGTGACACTCACTCAGCTTGACCCAGAAGTACTCAGGGCTGCATTCAGGATCCCTGAGGCCTGCTGGGGATGGGAGGTCAGGTGATGTTACCTGTGAAAAGCCATCAAAAAGCCCAAACAGAGATTGGGAGGTTTGTCTTTAATCCTAGCACTTGGGAAGCTGGGATCTCTATGAGTTCCAGGCCAGCCTGGTCTACAAAGTGAGTTCCAGGACAGTCAGGGCTATGCAGAGAAACCTTGTCTCAGGGGAAAAAAAAAGCCCAATCAGGAATTTATGTGAAAAAGATATGTTGTGGTAATAGAAATGAATGTGGTCTGTAAATTAGGAATGAGTCAGAATTAAGTTTCTTGGTCTGGATCTCTTGCTGCTTCTGCAAAGGACTGGAGTTCATTCCCGGTTGATCCAGGTTGATGAAGTTAATTTGAAACCTTAGTTTTCATTCTTAACCACTTCACAATCCATTCCCCACCTGACACCTGTGAAGACTGCTTCCCCCACCTCCACCCCCACCCAGATGTGCCTCAGTTAAGGGGAAGGTCTTTTTTATTTTTATTATTTATTTTTGGCTTTTCGAGACAGGGTTTCTCTGTGTAGCCTTGGCTGTCCTGGACTCTTTCTGTAGACCAGGCTGGCTTTGAACTCACAGAGATCTGCCTGCCTCTGCCTCCCGAGTGCTGGGATTAACGGCGTGTGCCACTGTGCCTGGTTTTAAAGGGAAAGTCTTGACCAAGGGCTTGACACAGGGCTTTCATACCCTAAATGTTGGTGGTGTCATTCTATGGGCTGATGGCTAAGACTGAATAAAAAGGAGAAAGCAAACTACTTTCCAGCATTCCCACTCTGTGCTTCCTGTGGACACAAAGGTGACCAGCTGCTTCCTGCTCCTGACATCATGATTTCCCCAGAAAAATGGGCTGTGTACCGGCCAAGCTGAGTCTCCTGTCCTTAAGCTGCTTTTGTTTGGTATCGTATTACAGCAACAGGGCCCCTAAGCAATGGAATAGTTCTTTTTTTTTTTTAAGTTATGTCCATGAATGTTTTGTCTGTGTGTATATCTGTATACAATGTGTCAGAAAAGTCCAGAAGTGAGCATCAGATGCCAGGGAAGTGGAGTCACAGATTGTTGTGAGCTGCCTTGTGGGTGCTGGGAATTGAACCAGGATCTTCTGAAAGAGCATCCAGTGCTTTTAACCTCTGAGTCATCTCTACAGCCCCTAATACAGCATTTAATTAGTGCTACTCTGGACAGGGATTCCAGCAGCACGATAAGGCTGACCCAAGTGGTGACCTCAACCATATCCCCAAAGGGCTAAGATTCAGACCCCAGAGGAGTGACTCGGCCAAATGTGACCTTTGATGTCATCACTGTTTCCTACCCACTCAGCGCACACAGGCATGGATCTGCTTCTCTGCACACACATAACCCAGAGAGACAGTCACTCCACGGCTGTTGGGGGCTATACCCTCTGTTTATTAGGCTGTGAACACCCCAAGCAAGCAATGTTGGCTAAGCAGGAGTTGCTATCTCCTCCTAAATGGTAGGATAACATTTGGAGTTTTGCAGGACATATGGCCTCTACTGTATATTCACATTCAGCATATATAGAACTCTCTTTAAATATAAATTTTAGCTTGTGGGCCAGAAAAAAACAGGTCAATGACCAAATTTATCCCAGTCAGTCATTTGCTGATCTAGAATCATGTGAGCCTCAGGAAAACTGACTGGACCAGAGTCAAGTCATGTATGTGTGTGTCTGGTGTGGTGTGGACTGACTGAATGTCTTGCTCATGCTAAGCAAGGGCTCAACTCCTGAGCCACCCCCAGCCCCTTACTGGGGAACTCTAGGCAGGAACTCTACCCCTGAGCCACATTTCAGCCTTACTTGCTTTGTTGTTGGCTTGAGACAGCCTCACGAAGTTGCCTAGGCCAGCCTTGAATTCATTCTACAGCTCAGACTAATTTGTGTCAGCCGGAGGGCTGTGACACCACAGTAGACCAAAGCAGCTTCTTTGCCAGGCTGTTCAGAGGGTAAAGGTACGTCAGACCCAAGAAAAGCTAGGCAGCGGGTCTCAGATGCTCACGGCAGTCTGTATCTCCTCCTCTGCTTTGGTGTCAGTTACTATGCAAGACACAACCAAGAAGAAATGACGTTTCCTGGACGGCTATACATACTGGCCAGATGCCCAAGCTGCCTGAGCTCAGAGCTGAGGCAGTGGGGCTGGTGGTCCTTCTCAGATGAGTTTTGACCAGTCTGTTGCTGGTTGTGTTCAGTTCTGAGACACAGTTAATGGACTCTGGTGGTTGCTGCCACCTAGTGGACACATCAGCCCTTACTACAGCCCCCCCCCCAAACCAATTCGAGGGAGGAGGGGTCTCTGTGAATTGAGGAACCAGTCATTATTACTTCTAGCAATGTGGGAACCGGGTGTTGGGGGGAGGGGCGGGGTGGCCAAGGTTTTATTCAAAGGGGCAACGGGATAGTTGCTACTTTTTCATGGAAAAGGGAGATGAGCTGAGTGTGTGGTGGCGATCCCAGCTCTTCGGAGGCTGAAGAAGGGTCGTGAGTTCGAGGCCAGCCTGAGCTACAAAGCAAGACCTTGTCTCATAAATAAATGAAAATAAACAAACACCCTGAAATAGTCCAAGGACCAGACAGGGTGAGTTCTTGAACACAGAATCTAAACTTAGCCGTTCCAGGCCGTTTAGTAGTCAGTTTTCTGCTAACCAACCCTGAAATGGGGGTGTGAAGCGGGGAATCAAGGTCTGTGGGCTCCAGCCTGTTCTTGCAAGGATCCCTCTTCTCAGAAGAGGCCCGTCTCCAATTGCATGTGCTTGCGAATGCATCCAGCAGGTGGCGCTGTGGGGCTGGACCGTGGCCTCTGAGGATCCCTGAAGGCAACGCCACCAAAGCTGTCCTTTTCTTCCTCCCTGTGGGGCTAGATTTTCCTGGTAGCCTGGAGGCGGAGGGCCGCTCCTGATCAGGAGGATCCCTTGGCGCCCAGGAAATAGAAGCTTCTGTGACAGCAGCTCATGCCATGCTTCCATGGCAATGAAAAGCCCAGAGGTGCCACGGGCATTCATTGTCCACAGTGAGCCTCAGGAGTTGGGCTTGGGTGTTTTCCCTGCTTGGGAAATGCAGACCTAGAGCCGGTAACCTGAAGCACGGACGGGGCCAACATGACAGGATGGTGCTGAACTTCCTTCTCTGGGCAATAGCCATGATGCCAGGGCGGCAGGGAGGCCCCGCCAGCACTAAGGAAAAGGCCCCTCTCCTCCGCTCCCTCCGCACACCACAGGCCCCGCCCACACCAGGTTCCGCCCTCCAGCCTCCAACAGCACAGCTTGGCTGCTTGGTATCAGAGCACTCAGCACTAATGCTGCCCTTCTGTCCTGAGCTCCTTGTGTTTGGGTGTGAGATGTGTTCACGTGCTTGCACACTCGTCCTCCAACGGGTGGCGCCACTTGGGGAGATTGTGAAACTTTCTGGTGATGAAAACCGTGACTGCAGGAAGCAGGTTGCTGGAGGTGAGATGCTGGGGCGAGCCCTGTTTCAGTGCGTCCCTGCTTCCTAGTAAGCCACAATGTGAACAGGCCAACACCACACATGCGCTATAACCGTGCCGCCCCACACCATGGTGGACTGTCTTCCCTGAAACCATGAGCTTAACAACCCCCCCCCCCCGCGTTGCTTCTGTGCATACTCTTGTAACCCTTGCTTCTCACCAAGCCCTCCACTTGTCTGCTAGACCCTGGGCAGGCTTTCATCCTTCCTAGCCCAGAGAACCACTCAACTAAACTTTTCATCAACACGGCCAGGCCTAGTTGACGAGTTTAGTCTAGTGTTGTAGATGCTGCTGCAGGACTCATGACTCCAGGGTCAGGCGCAGGGGGCTGGCCCCTTCACAGTTCAGGAGGTGGTACAAGCTCCATCAATGCTGGTTCCCAACGCTCCAAGAGGTGTGGACTCCTAGCCCCCAGGAGGACTGAAACAATGAAGCCTCCCGGCTGCTTGGTTTAAAGGGTTCTTGGGAAAGGAACCTCCAGCCAAATTTAGCCATCTGGAGTGCTATTTCTGCCAGTGAGATACGCTAGTTCCTAGATCAAAAAAGGCTCCAGGAGGTCTGGGACTAGCTAGAGCAGCTCCCTAGAGTCTGGAGAGACTAGTCAGTGGTGGCGGGCTCCGGTCTCGGAATCCGGAGGGTATGAGGAGCTGGGTGGGCACTACCCAGTGCTGGACCATGCTTGCTGCAACCTGAGTTTCATCTCAGGAAGCACATGGCAGAAGGGGAAAAAAAGTAGTCCCCCAAGATGTCACTCTGATGTGGCATGCATGTGTCCCACATACACGGGAGTATGTGTGTGCACATGTGTGTGCCTCCCACCCACACACAACAAAAAGTGGAATTTAAAAAAAAATCTAAATTCCTAGCACCAAAGAAAGATGGGTCTGGCCTCGCCGTGTGTCAGGAAGCGTTGGTGTCCATGAGCAGGTCACCACAAGGCCAGCTGCACGAAAAGTGAGGTGTGCTGGTGAGTGCCGGGCTGGCCCCTTCTCACTATTTGGGTTGGTGGAATGGACGCAGCATTTCCCGGGAGAGCCTGCTTGTTGCACACTTGGCCATGTTCCAACATGACTCCGCACCCAGCGAGGCAGATGGCTGGAGCCCCTCCAGCTTGGAGGATGTTTTGGTTTTGATATTTGGATGTGTCGGCTTTCTCACTATTTAACTAATAATTGCTGTCAGTTCAGCCTTGTCATTACCGGCTTAGTTTGTTATGGGTTATTTAGTTAAATTGCAATGTGTAATGATGTGGATTTGCCTCAACCCCCGCGTGAGTGTGGCTTGCAATTTTCCACTAATTAGACTTTTTAAAGACACATATGCACTTATCTACTCAAATCTGCATCGTCTGTTTGCATGTTGCCAGAGCAGAAGAGCGCGGCGCCCACCCTCCCCGGGACGCTCTTATTATCACCCTGTGATGTTCCCACAGGGAAGGAGCAGACGGTCCCTGTCTGAGGGAGAGCCATCCAAGCAAGGCTGTACAAGAGGTGCTGCGCTAAGTCGGCAGGTGTAGCGGTCTGCAGGAGGAACAGACTCCCAAGCAATTGAAGTAGAGCAAAACCAAACCAAACAAACAAAACATTAAGGACCCCAAATTCCCAGCCTACCTCAGCCACTGACTCTAAAGTCTTGAGCCACCTGTCCCACACAAGTCAAGAACGTGCTATGAATTCCATCAAATGGCTTTATTTCCCCATTGTGGGGAAGCTGTGAATAGGGCCTGAGGCCCCTGCAGCACCCAGGACCCTCTGGCCTCCTCTGCTTGTGGCTGACCCCAGAAAGGGGCCAACATTGACAGCTCAGAGCTTGAGCCACCCAAGGTGAGGCTGCTATTGGGAGGAAACAGGCCTGCTGGGGTTCCTGCGGCGACTCTGAGTTTGCTGGGACAGCAACCCGTGAGCATGGGCCACATGGTGAGGATGAGGCCTCCAGTTGGGTAGGTTGAGGCAGGCTGGGCCCAGCTCTAAGGATGCAAACACTTAGAAATCCACCAGGAACACTCACTCTGGAAGAGACAGGACAGCAGGTGATGAGGGGGAAAATGGGAAAGCAGCAAGAAGAAACAGCGCTGGAGAGACACTTGGATGGCAAAGCGCTGGTCATGCAAGCGTGAGACCTGAGCTCAGATTTTGTCCTGGTTAGCTCTGTCAACTTGGTACAGCCTGGACTCGTTTGAGATGAAGGGCTGCAATTGCTTAGATCAAACCGAGCCGTGGTGTCTGTGGGGGTCCGGCTTGATAGCTGGTGTAGGAAGGCCCCGCTTACTGTGGACAATACTTTTCCTGGGGTCAGGAGTCCTGAACTGTCTAGCCAGGGGAAGCCCTCTGTGGTCCGGTGAGCATTGCTCTGTGGATTTTCATGCATTCCTTGGGCTGTGGGTGAGTTCTCTGGTTGGAGGTAACGCTGCAGTGGTCATTACTGCCAAGGTCCTACCCTGCTGCCCTCACTGGTGGATCCTGAGGGCAGGCCAGGCAAATCCTTCATCCCCAAAGTGCTCTTGGTTGGTGTTTCATCACAGCAAAAGAGATGTAAAAAAGCCAGGTACGGTGGCACCATAGGGTGCAGGGGGCACCCACTTCAAAAGCCAGGGGAGTGGGACAGAGTCAGATGGATTTCCCAGAGCGGTAGGCCAGCTGGAGAGCCCCGGGCCCAGGGACAGATCCTGTCTCCAAGAATAAGCCCTCGTCAACCCAGGCATGCACGGGCATGCACACGCCCTCCAGCTACACAAATCCACGCACAGGCAGAGGCAAGCAAAGGACACAGGGACATCGGCAGGACACACAGGGAAGCCCAGGACCACACTGACCTTCGGACCCAAGTGGGGTTGGAGGGGGTGGCAGCGCCGGAGGGAGCAAGGCAGATTGGCTAAGGGCCTCGGCCACCCAATTCAGGACGCGAGTACAGTGCTGGACCTGGGAAGAGCGGGTAGGTCAGGGCAGGAGCAGGGAGGCAGGTGCTCCGCCCCCGCCGCGCCGGCCCTCACCTCTCTCTCCAGCCCCCTCAGCCGCCGCTCGTACTCTCTCAGCTGCCCCAGCTGCTTCAGTGCAGTGTCCACCCTAGAAAGAGAGAGCATCCTCCCAGCTGAAGTCGCAACGTCCTACCCGCGGATCCTGCCCACGCCAGGGCCCCGCCTCACTTCTGAGACGTGCGTTTCAGACGCTCCGAGTCACTGTCTCGTTTGTCACGAGCTTGAGCCAATAGGAAGTTCTCTTTGTGCACAGACTCCCAAGTCAGCAGCTTCCGTTCTGCTTCCTTAGAGAGATAGACACCTGCCGGACCAAGTGCCAAGGGTCAAAGGGTGGGCCCACCTGGGGCCTTGTGCGGTCCCCAAAGCCACCGAATTCTTCAGACCCCGTCCCCAGGGGCCTTGGCTCCGCCCACCTGCTTTCTTTTCCTTGACCCGCCCCCCCTTGTCCCGCCCCCTTGTAGGCCAAGCTCCTTTCTCACGGAAGTGCTCGAAGACTGGGGAGGCTGGCAAGTTAGTCCTATGACATCTGCGCAGCCACCTGAGGAGGAGGCGCGCGTGAGAGACGACGATAAGGGGCGGGGCCAGCGCAGGCCGCGAGTGGAATTCCCGGATAAGGCTGTAGCGCTGTGCTTTCCAGTAGAGGTCGCTGTTGCCTTGCACTTTGCTGAAGGTGTAGCTGTAGAGGACAGAGGTCAAGGGTCATTGGAGGCCAATAAAGGACCTTGGTCATAGGATTGTATTAGATGGGCGGTGAACAGCACTTGACTCCTGCAGAGGAGTTCGGTTCCCAGCACTCATGATTGTCTCTGACTCCCCCATTCCAAAAGATCCAGCACCCTCTTCTGGTCTCTGCCAGAACTACAATCATGTGGTGTACGTGCAACTACACATGCTGGCAAACAGAAAGAACAAAGAAAGAATGAAAGAGAGAGAGAGGAGAGGGAGAGAGAAAGGAAGGAAGGAAGGAAGGCATGCCTGTGGAGACCTGGAACTGGAGTTCCAGCCACTTGTGCCTTGCACTGTGAGCGCTGGGGTCTCTGGCCCTCATGACTGAGCTGCACGTGTTCGTTGGTGGGCTGTCTCTCCTGCACAAGTGTTTCTGCGATGCATGTGTGAACATGTTCGTATACGTACAGATGCACATGTGTGCGTGCGTGTGACCTCAGTGTCATCCTCAGAGGGCTTTCTCACTGGCCAGAAGCTCACTAACTAGACTAGACTTGGATTACAATGACCCAACAATGGCTGGAAAGTCTGCATGGGTTCTGGGGGGTCAAACTCATGTCTTTCTGCTTCACTGAATGAGTACTTCCCACCCCACCCCTCCTTCCTCCCACCATCCTGGCCTTGTTGTTTTCAAAATTATACAATGGCTACTTGATAGTTTATGTTTGAGACAGGGTTTCTCTGTGTAGCCTTGGCTATAGTGGACTCACTTTAGATCAGGCTGACCTCGAACTCACAGTGATCTGACTGCCTCTGCTTTTCTGAGTGCTGGGATTAAAGGCATGTGCCACCATGCGTGGCCCTGGCTTTATTTTTTGTTAAGGTTTATTTATTTTTAAGTGCATAGTTATTTTGCCTACATGCATGTCTGTGCACGGTGCCCACAGAGGCCAGAAGAGGATGTCAGACCCCCGGGAACTGCAATTACAGTCACTTTTGACCTGCCGTGTGAGTGCTGAGACTCGAGCCCAGATTCTCTCTGAGAGCATCCAGTGTTCTTAACCACCTAGCCATCTCTCCAGCCTTTGTTAAATATAGGGTTTCATGTAGCCCAGGCTCCTGATCCTCCTTTCTCAACCTTCTAAGTGCTTGGACAACAAGCTTGCTTCACCACACCCCTGTGAGCCCAGCTGGATTCTAACAGTGCCTTTGTTCTCCAGAATAGACACAAAGACTGAAGTCCCTTTCTGTCCTTACAAATGGACCAATGATCTGCAAATAAGAGCTAAAACCCAAAACAAACTCTTAGCACAAAACCTAGAATTAAGTCTCTCTAGACTTTCAACAGACCCTTGTACGGGACAGCAAGCAGCGCTTGGCCTGGAAAGACAGCCCAGCTAAGGGTAAGAGCACCTGCTGCTCTTGCAAAGGAGCCAGATTCAGTTCCCAGCATGGTGGCTCACAGACGCCGGCAGCATCAGTTTCAGAGGATCCAATGCCTCGCCCTGACCTCTGCTGGCACTGCACACACATGGTGCACACACATCAATAAAAGACACAAGCAACAAAAGATGTCAATACAGTGGACTTAATCAAAAGTAAAAGCATTTGGCTCCATGGTGGCCCATGCGTGTGAGCCCAGCCTTGCTGAGGCAAGGTTACCCTAAATTCCAAGATCAGACTGGGCTACAGAGTGAGACCCTGCCTTACCAATGCCAAAAAAAAAAAAAAAAAAAAAAAAAAGGCAAAGCAGCAACGACAGTCTCAAAGAAAGGCATGGGGTCTGGCCAGGACTGGGTGAAAGTCAGAACATGGCCCTGGGAGAGGGCCGGGTGGCGTGGCCGGGCACACCTGAACATGGCGATGAGCAGATTGAGCAGCAGGATGTTGGCCACCAGCAAGAAGACGATGAGGAGCAACACCACCAGCCAGTTGGCGTACTGGGACACGCAGGAGCCCGACACGCGCCCCTCCGGGTAAGCCCAGGAGCCCCGCTCGACAGAGCAGTTGCCTGGATTCATGAGAGCCACTGCAGGGGGACACGAGGGTGAGCAGAGGGAGGCAGGGTCGGGCAGGGAGACGCGAGGCAGACATCCAAATAGAGGGGACACCGACTGAGAGCGACAGAGACCGAGGCACGGCTGGAGGGCCCTTTCCTACCGTCCATTTCCCCCTGGGGAATTTGTCCAAAGATCTGCAGATACGGACGGTAGAAGACCCGGCGCAGGATACTCGGTAGGTCGCGGTCCTGAGGCCTCAGGATCCCCTCTGTGGCCACCCCGTAAGCCACAAGCCACACGCAGAGGAAGAAGAGGAAGAAGAACACGTCCTTCATCTGGAAGCACAGGAAGATGGGGCTGAGGCTAACCCGGTCCTTTCCTCCGTGGCTCCACCCTACCCGCTCCCTGGCTATCCTTGCCTCAGACTCTCAACATCCTCAAAGCCTGTCCCTTCCCGCCCTGCCACCTCACAAACCTCACGAGCTCCTCAGATCCACGTCCAGTCACGAAGCCAAAGGCCGCGCGTTCAGTGTCCACCCCCACATCCCCGACCCCGCCTCCGTCATCACTCAAGGTTCTGTCCTCCATCCCGGCTCTACCCCACCCCTTCCCCTCCCCCACCCCTCCCGGGCCCACCCCTCCCCTCCCCCACCCCTCCCGGGCCCACTCCTCCCCTCCCCCGCCCCTCCTGGCCCCACCCCTCCTCAGCCTCACCATCTTGCTCACGATGACAATCTTGGGCCCCAGCTGCTTGTTCACCGTGAAGATGTGCAGCAGCCGCAGGGTGAAGATCATGAAGTCAAGGCAGAGGACCGTGCGTCCCAAGTCATACAGCCCGGGGGTCAGCCTAAGCAGAGGAGAGAGAGCGCGGCTCGGGCCAGGGCTGTGTCCTCAGGCAGCCGGGACCTCAGGGCAGAAGCAGGGCCCCTCTACTGGACCTGCTGTCGTTAGTCTCTGGCCTCCTAAAAATCGTGTTAGGAGTTTGCCGCTGTCATCCCAGCACTGGGGAGGCAGAGGCAGAAGGATTTCTGGGAATTGCAGTCAGGCCTGCCTGGTCTATTTAGGGAGTTCCCCACCAGCCTGAGCCACAGAGTGAGACTCCGTCTCATAAATTAAAAAAAGGGGTGGGGGGGCTAAAATATAGACTGGTCAGAGGTGCAAACATGAAAACATTCCCGGCGGCAGACTAACAAAGGCTGTAAATCTGATTTGATTGACAGCTTCCGGTTAATAAAGCATCAAATATTGCCTCGCCTGTCCTCATAAGGGCGCTCAGGGCTCCTGCTGGCGGGCAGGCCGGCAGGCAACAGGTCAAGCTATTTAGACAGAAATCTATGATGTGTAACCGATCCACATGCCCTTTGACCCATTCATTTTAAACTAGGGGTGTAAACTTTTTATTTATTTATTTATTTATTTATTTTGCAACAATAAAAATTAGAAGCTGGGTGTGGTGGCACATACCTTTAATCCCAGCACTCAGGGAGGCAGAGGCAGGCAGATCGATGTGAGTTCAAAGCCAGCCTGGCCTACAAGTGGAGTTCAGGACAGCCAAAGCTACACAGAGAAACCCTGTCTCAAAAATCCAAAAACCCAAACCACCCCCTCCCCCCCCAAAAAAAAGAAGAAAAGAAAGAAATAGAAACAATCTAAATGTCTGTCTGGAGGACACTGGCTTAAAGGGTGATTTACCAGCTAGACTGGAGATGACAGTGTTCTCCCTCCCAAGATAGAATGATGTTCAGCCGCTGGAAATTGGTGCTTACTAAAATGTATCAAATATACTCTCGACACTGGCCTTCCTGCCCTAGTAGGGCCTAGGGCCTTGGCCCTGCGTTCTCGGAGGATACATTACACAAAATAAAGCTTGGGACACACAGAAATATTAGTTTGCTAAACTGCCTTATCTTGCTTTCTGCTTGACTACATTATTCATGCCAGGCTACTCTGTTTCATCCTCCCGTGGCCTGGAGGAAACCTATCTCTTGGTATGTCAGCGGAGAAATGTTTCTGTAACGGGGGAGGTAAGCAACAAACCAAGGGCCCTGCAAATGTTAGGCGCGCCACCACTGAGCCCCAGCCCGCCCCCTCCCCCCCCCCCCCCCGCCGGGTGAGTCTAAGCGGGCTCTGTCACGCCTGCCAGGCCCTTGCTCACCAGCAGGCCTGCTCACTCACCTGCAGCCGACGCCCAGCAGGAAGCAGGTGAGTGCCAGCAGATCGCACTGGTTCCAGGCATCCGAGAGGTAGAGATGCAGACGGTGGCGCAGGGGGGCTCTGCCGGGCCCAGGTCCCCCGCTGGCCAGACTGCCCCAGCCGCCGCCCAGGCCCTGGCGCAGCTCCTCGCAGAGCAGCGTGAAGGCCCAGAAGTACAGCAGCAGCTCGAAGGCACCGGGCGCTGCAGGCTGGAAATCCACTAGCAGCACGTGCGCAAACAGCAGCAGGAACAGCAGGTAACTGACCACGTTGCCCAGGAAGGCCGTCACTGGGGCGCCCCAGAAGTGCCGCCAGCGCTTGGAGCAGCCGCCCCAGCAGCAGGCACGTCCTGGCCGCCTTGGCCTCTCAAGGGCCACCTTGGCTGAGGGCTCCACAGACCTGCAAGAAAGCAAACCTCAGGGACCACTGAGCCTGGACTTGCGTTCTAACCTCCACATCGTACCACTCCCAGCTCTGAGGACCTAAAGACACAGTCAGCCCCAGCATGTTCGAAACTGAGGCAGGAGGATTACCAAGTGTTTGATGCCACCCTGAGCTTTGTGAAGAAACAAAGCAAATATCAAAAGAGAGAGAAAAAAAGAGAAAACAAAAATAAAAACTGAGCATAAACCAGACATGGAATCGACCAACTTTGACCCCAGCAGAGGTAGGTGGTTCCCTGTGAGTTTGAGGCCATTGTTATCTACCTAGTCAGTTCCAAGCCATCCAGGGCTGTAGAGAGTGTCAAAAAACAAACAAACACAAAAACACTGAGCACAACGTCTGTCTTTTCTTTTCTTTTTCTTTAATTTGTTTTGTTTTGTTTTGAGACAGGGTTTCTCTGTATAGCCCTGGCTGTCCTGGAACTTACTCCATAGACCAACCAGGCTGGCTTTGAACTCAGAGATCGACTTGCCCCTGCCTCCTGAGTGCTGAGATTAAAGGTGTGCACCACACCTGACTTTAAAAACTGAGCAGAAGGGAACTAGTCTAAAGGATGCAAAGGTGACAAAGCCAGCGAGAAAACACCATAAAGTGCCAGTTCCGCACAGGGAAGTTTCCAGAGCGTGCAAACCTATAGACAGAGTCTGAAGGTGGCTGACAAGAAAAGGGACTGAGCATTGACGCCAGGGGCTGGGGAGATGGGCTGTTGGTTAAGAGCACCGCCTGCTCCTCTGGGGGTGTGGATTTGCTTGCCAGCACCCACGTGGCCGCTCACAGCTGTCTACAACTGCACCCCAAGCTGATTCTGCTTCCGGCCCCTGTGAGCACCAGGAGCTCACCTGATGTGCAGACAGGCAGTCAGGCAAACTACCCATAGACATAAAGTAAAAAAATCTAAAAAGAACCAAACCTAGATTTGAACCATGGTCTGGTGTGATGCTCTCGGCACACAGTTTGTTCCAGGAGCCTCGGAGGCAGCTGGGGTGCTTTAGATTTTAAACCACATAAAGAGGGGGGAGGGGGAGCTCTGTCAAGGTTTCTCTTCTTCTGCTTGGTTAAAAGAATGGGATCTGGCCTCTGCTGAAGGGGACCTGCCGGTGTCCATGTGGGTAGTGACCTTGGAGAGATGAGAATGAAAAGCCAGTGCAGACTGATTGCTGGAGTTTAATGCCAGGTGGCTCATTGTCAACATATTCAAAACACAGTACAGGCCAGGAGCGGGACACACGCCTGTAATCCCAGCACTCGGGTAGGCAGAGCAGGTGGATCTCTGTGAGTTCAAAACCAGCCTGGTCTACAAAGAGAGTCAAGGACAGCTAAAGCTACACAGAAAACCTTGTGTCAAAAAACCAAAAGAAGGGCTGGAGAGCTGGCTCAGTGGTTAAGAGCACTGTCTGCTCTTCCAAAGGTCATGAGTTCAATTCCCAGCAACCACATGGTGGCTCACAACCATCTATAATGTGAAATGATTCCCTTCTCTGGCAGGTATAAATGCAGATATAACACTCATATACATAAAATAAATAAATCTTTAAAAAAAAAACCAAAAGAAATTAAAAAAACAAAATAACAGAACCCCACAGTGCTCTTTGGGAAAAACTGTAGGCAGCAATCATCCAGGTGTGCTTCTCATTCTGTGAAGTGCTACCCTCTCCTCTCTCCACCATGCCACTGCTTGCCAACCTTCATGGCAAAGGTGTTAAGGTGTGAGTGTGAGAGTGGGTTCTGTTGCCAAAAGGCCTGGAATCTAGCGTGGTCTCTGACCAACAGCATAGAAGTCAGAAGGCCATGAAATACAAGCGACATCTCCCATAAGGGTGAGTAACATCCAGGGAAGGGGAATTCGGAGTAAGCCTTCTGGGGGATCTGATGAGGTCTTTCTCTAGCAAAAGGTGGGTGAGGTCTGCCCACCACAGACATCAAAAAGGTCATCAGGTTAACAAAATCCAACCCAAGCCGTCTGGGCAGGAACACAGCTATTTTATCTCCTCCAATGAGAAGAGGCCCCGTGTGTGTTTAACATCCCTTATCTCCCTAGTGATCTGTGGATGCAAGAACCCTTGTGCCCCCAACACTCCGGCCTTGGATAGGGGCAGGACAATTCTAAACTACTCAAGACATCACACAACGCTGCTGAGTCCTCTGAGGAGTTACCCAGGACCAAGGAGAAGGCTCAGCAAATACAAGTGTCTGCCACCGGCTTGAGAATGTGAGGCTGATCCCTAAGGTGGAGGGAGAGAGCTGGCTTCCACAAGCAGCCCTCTGGACTGCGCACCCTTGCTGTGGTGTGCAACCCCTCAAAAAATGCACAAACAACACAATGAAATGTATTTAGGAAAAAAAACCTTTAAGGGACTGAGGAACTGGTTTAGCAATTCCGAGCACCGGCTGCTCTTTGGAAGGACCTGGTTTGAGACTGAAAATTTCTGGAGAGAAGCTGCCTGCAGAAGTGATGGGCTGATAAGGACTTCCCACCTGGGTGTTATCACAAGATAGTCTGGTTTCTATCGGGCTGTCTTTAACCCTCAGTCTCCCTTGGCATCAGATTTAACATCCTGATGAACAGATACAAGTTCTGCCTTGTTAACTTTATAAAACTCTGCTCTCCGACAACAGACAGCTAAAATGCCATAAGCCAGTGCCTGGGGCTGCAATTCTCCATCTGCTCAGTGGAGTTTTTATTTGTTTGGTTTTTTGAGACAGGGTTTCTCTGTGTAGCCTTGACTGCCCTAGACTAACTTTGTAGACCAGGCTGGCCTCAAACTCACAGAAATCCGCCTGCCTCTGCCTCCCAGAGTGCTGGGATCACAGGCGTGCGCCGCCTCATCCGGCTTCTACCAGTGTATTTTTAAATGCCTTGATTCATGACTTTCTTTGTTCTGTTATTATAAAAACTCCTTGAAACTGTTTTCATGTTGGAACATAAAACTAACTTAGCCTCATGTTCCCGGGCTTAGGTCATTCATAGATGGTTCTTATTCCGTTTGAGGTGACAGCTGTGAGAGTTGGTTTGTTTGTTATAGGATGTATGTGTGTGTTTGTATGTGTGTGTATATCTGTGTGTATGTGTATTGACAATTCCCAGTACCCACACGGCAGTGTAGAACCTTGTGTTGGTATTCAGACCCAGGACAAGTGGCTGAGGTGCCTATTTAAACCAAAGCAGACCTGGCCTCCAGGTTCTCCCAGCATGCCTCAGTCCCTACCAGAGGCAGGGCTTTCTCTCCCCCAGGGGCTCTTCACTATATAATCCAGACATTTTGCCTGTCTGTCTGTCTGTCTCTCTCTCTGCACACACTCTGTCTTTCTCTTCCCCCTCTCCGCTGTCACCCTCTGCACGACCACTTCCCTGGCCCCCATTCCTTGAACCCGCCTGGAAGCTGCCCTCAATGAAACTGCCTTTCTACTTTCATTTGGCTTGAACTGGCTCACTTTATGGGCAGAGAACTCATCACTTTGTGCAACTCCAGTTCCAGGATATCCAACGCCCTCTTCTGGCCTCAGGGGGAACTGCATGCACATGGGCTCATCCACACATAGACACATAATTAAAAGTAAAATATTTTAAGTGTTTGAAGGGTTAATTCAGCACAGCCTGTTAGTCATGGACTCTTTCTCTGCCCCAGGGAGTCTGAGTCACTTGATGGACAGAAAAGGATTAATTATCTCCTAAATGATACAATATGATACAATTCACTTTGGCTTCCCAGAAGCCCTCCCTGGAGGCAGCAGCCCTCACCCTCCACATGCAACCTGCTGGAGTTTCTGACTCCTGACCCGGAAAAACACAACGCTTCCTTTTCCTTTTCTATGTCTTTGTTTGTTTGTTTGTTTGTTTTGGATACTGCCCAAAGCCTGGGCATGCTTTCTTGGCGCTCTGGGCCTCCGTGGCAAAGGAGAGGGTTCCTCTCTTCCTCTTCATAGGCAGTTCAGAGTCGCCTGCTCTTTCGCTTTTCTCTCAACCTTTAATAAAATTGTCCCAAGCTTTGCTCTGCGTCCATTTCTAGATTGTGTTAATCAGACTAAGCCCCCTGGACAGGTGGAGATGAGAGGCCATCCGCAAGGCTTGCTGGCCCAGCCACACACACCGGCTGGCAGGACGAGGTGCTCCTTCCCCTCAGCCTCCCAGCGCAGGCACGCACTGCTACACTCCCCTCCAGGCGCCGGGCATCTCAACTCAGCTCCCTGTGGCACTCTGCTGGCTCTCTCCTCATTGGTTTGTGTGTTTGTTTGTTTGTTGTTTTGTCCTGTAGTTTGTGTGTTCTTTGTTTGGCCTGGGGTGGAACCCAGGACCTCAGTAGGCTAGAAAAGCACTCAGACATCGCACTACACGTACTGAGCCTGGTCCTCACAAGCTCTTCATGGGCACTGCCATGTAGTGATAGAGTAAGGGGCCCAGGGTCAGAGACATGGCAGAAAAGTGAATGCTCCCTTCATGGAGCAGCAACAGGAGACGCACAGGGAGCCCAGGGCACACGGATGACCATGTCCTTATGGGAGAGACAGTTTTTGTACTTGCACAGTCAGCTCACTGGCCCCAAGGACCAAGTTTCAGGTCAGTCCTTGAGTGTGGCCTCCGAGAAATGACCTCAGCACCTTCAGTGGCTCACTGAAGCCATCGACTGCTGAAAGCTCAGTTCTCCCTTCAGGCCTTGCTCCAGTGCCTGATGGAAGCAGGAGCTGACACAGCCCTGGCACTGCCCGAGGTGGCGCCCTCCCCCAGTGCTGGGGTGCCACTCACCCAGCAGGACCTGCACCGTTGACGCTGCTGTCCAGGTCAAAGTCCAGCTCCTTCTGCATGGGCTCCTCCTCTGACTTCCTGCCGGGGGGCGGGGGGCAGGACACAGAATGAGAAACAGAGGGGCTTTGAGAAAGACCCAAACTCATTTTACCACAAACAGTGCAAAGAGACAAGTGACCTAAAAAGTAGGAAAATTGCGTAAAGAGATACTGCAAAAGCACTTCAACAACCCCCACCTTCCAGAACATTCCCGCCAGGGACGGGGAAACAGCCCCTTTCCAGGTGAGGGACCTGCTGAGTGGGCCAGTAAGAGGGCATCGAGAACTGAGCGGGCGTGACCCTTGGGGGCTGACCTGAAGGCGATGAGGTCGGTGAAGATGAGAGGAGGGCAGAAGAAGCCGAGCAGCAGCGCCCAGACGGGTGTGGCACTGTCCATCTCCCCCCACCACTTCTGGGTCAGCAGAGACTGTGGGAACAGAAGAGAATGCATCTCCCTGAAGCACCCCACCAGAGACCCTGATGAGGGCTGGACTGCATGACGGGGTCACAGAGCAAACTTTCATATGGGGTCTCAGCTGGAACGTGGGGGACAGGCGTCAGGGCCACCTCCTTAGCCGGCAGAATGGAACAGTCGATTTTTCTTTCAGTGTGTGTGGGTGTTGTGCCTGCATCCATGTCTGTTCTGCGCATGATTGTGGGGGCTAGCATGTTTTAAGTTTAAGAGATCTGTAAAACAAAAATGCTTCAAATTTGGCTAAAAAAAAATTGTGGTAGTGGTCTTATTCTGGGCCAGTGAGATCGACACCAAGCGCGCCTGGCATCTGGATAGGTAAGAAGGTGGCACCAGATCCCACAGAAGTGAAGCTGCAAATGGTTGTGAGTTGCCACGTGTGTGCTAGGACTCAAAGTTGGGTCTTCTGCAAGACCGGCCTGTGAGCCTAACCAGGGACCCACTTCTCGAGGCCCGGAGCAGCCAGGCTTTACTGACGGTATAGGGCAGAGGTGGTGCCAGGCACTCTGCCCGGACCAGATCCTCTAACCGCAGATGGTGAGTACAGGTGTTTTCTTCTTTTGACACGCAAGACTGGCTAAAAACAAACAACAGTAACCAGCTGAGCAGAATCCCATGAGCTTCACCACTGGCGAAAGCACGGGAGTCTGGGTGAATCATTGGAACCGCCAGCTAAAAACATCTCAATGGGCAAGGCAGCAGGACCTCTTGCTGGGACAAACCAGACATCCTGCTAGAGTAAGCAGGACTTCCTGTTTAGTGAACTGAAGGTCACTGAGTGTGAGAATTTTCTGAGTGTGAGAATTTGGTTTTCAGTGTCAGGATTGGCGACTGTGGGGAGTGAACAGGGCTGTCCCTCAGGGGGGCTCTAGATAGTGTTCCCAGGAATCATCCAACTGTGGTGAAGCAGAGCTACCAACAGCTTAAGGAAGCCGGAAGAGCTTCCTGTCTGGGGGAGCGGTACTTCTTTTAGGAGGAGTGGGACAGCCTGTGGGAATAAGAGGAACTTGTGGTGTGAGAGATGGCATTCCTGTAAGCAACACACCACCGGGGGCGAAAGGTTATAGCTGGTGTGTCCTCGCTGTGGCAGCAGGTAGAGTCTTCTTGTGGAGAAACAGAGTGAAGGGACATTTTCTCGGGCAGTGGCTCTCAGCCTTCCTAAGGCTGCGACCCTTTAATGCAGTTCCTCATGTTGCGGTGACTGTCAACCATAAAGTTATTTTTTTAAAGATTTATTTATTTACTATGTATACAATATTCTGTCTGCATGTACACCTGCATGCAGGTGCATGCCAGAAGGCACCAGATCTCATTACAGATGGTTGTGAGCCGCCATGTGGGTGCTGGGAATTGAACTCAGGATCTCTGGAAGAGCAGCCAGTGCTCTTAACCTTGGAGTCATCTCTCCAGTCCCCCATAAAGTTATTTTTATTGCTACTTTACAACTGCAATTTTGCTACTATTATAAATTTTGGGGTGCTTTTTTTTTTCTTTTTTGAGACAGGGTTTTTCTGTGTAGCCCTGGCTACACACTCTGTAGGCTTAGAGATTCACCAGCTTCTGCCTCCCAAGTGCTGGGATTAGAGGTGTGGGACGCCACCGCCGGCCTTACTGCTATGACTCTTAATGTAAATCTAAGATATTTGGCCCCTGTGAAAGGGTTGTTTGACCCTTCAAAGGTTGAGACCCATTGTTCTAGGGACAAGTGGAATCCAGGCGTGGGGCTCTTGGTTGTCAGAGTCACAAGCTTACCTGTACCCCATCCTGGGCAAAGAACGCACGGGCATCGGCCTGCAGGGCAAGCTGGAGGCAGGTAGCCTCTCCCCAGAGAGGACAGCGGCGCAGAAGCAGGCGGGCTGCCCGGTCCTCACTGTTGTGGTAACACTCACCGAAAAGGTCTGGGGACAAGGGTACAGGTGAGGACGGAAGGAGTCGGGAGGTGCCTGTGTGCACCCACAACACCCTGCCCCACGTACCCACACTCATGCTCTCAAACTTGGCCGCCAGGTCCTTCCGCCGGGAGGCCTCCTCAGCCTCCCACTCTAGGCGAGCCATCACTCGAAGCAGGAGACAGGCTCCAAGAGCAGAGGCCACTGAGTTAGAGCCCTGGAGAGAAACAGGACACGGTGCGGTCAGAGCTCGGTGTGAAGCTTGGGAAAGGAACAAGGAGAAAGCTTGTGGTGGGAGAACGGAAGTTAACAGAGTCATCGGGCCCAGGGTTCCCCCAGACCAATGCTTCCCAGTGCTATTAGACAGGTCGCCATCGTCACTCAAGACAGGACAACCGAGCGGTGGCTGGAAGCACTGGGCGCTATTTTCATGGCCACTGAGTTCCATCTGGGAAGACAAGTTCTGGAAGTAGACAATGGTTATCTAGAGTGTCATCGATGTTCTTTTTTGAAAAATTCAGAGTGTGTGTGGGGACGCTTGTCACATTTAGCATTCATGAGGTAGAGGCTAGCCTGAGTTACACAGGAAGACCCTGCTTCAGCAAAGCAAAACTAGGGGTGAGGACCGCGGTCCCCACTGGGTAGAGAGCTGCAAGCACAGAGCATTGGGTTTGATTCTCAGTGCCACAAGGACCAAGCATGGTGGCATGAGTTCCAGATCATCCTAACATCATGTCCAGGGCCAGCCCGGGCTGTGTGTGACCCTGCTCAGAACAAAAGGGAGAAAGAGCACAGGTGGGGTGAGGTCAGAGGTCAGAGCAGCCTGCGGGGCTAGAGGCAACTCGAGGTCTACAGGATCACAGAATGAAGGTCAGCATTTACCTTTTCCCAGAAATAAATGGCCATCTGGGCCCGGTTCAACAACAGAGCCCAAATAAGCAGGTCCGTCCAGGGGGCTTGCTCAAAGCTGGCGTCTGTGGATGGTTGCAGAGTGGCCCAATCCATAAGCAGAGAGGCCTGAAAGCAAAGAGAAGCCAAACAAGAAGTAGCCCCACCTCTCTCAAACCCTTCCCCATTTTACTACACCCCCTTTCCAGAGCCCTTCCCCCCCTCCCCATGCTGCCCCGCCATGCACTCTCAGCCTATTCAGTACTTACTCGCTCTCTGCAGTCCTGGCCCAGCTGGGAGTCCCGGGTACTCCTGGCAGGGTACCTCGGTGCACACGTTTCCCCCAACAGTGTCCTCAGAACTTGCCCTACATTAGGAGCCCGGAGCTCCGCAGATCCGGGTGGGTTTTTGCCGCTGCCGACATGTGATGCCTGGTCCAGAAGACTGCGGATGAGTGAGTTAGGGGACACCGCACTGTATAGCTGGGCCAGGCGCTGGCGGTTCAGGAAGTGGCCCAGGCTAAGGCCGTGGGAGATGAGCAGGCGCACGAATTCAGGCCTGTCATTCAGCAGAGCATCCATGAGAGAGGCCTCCAGGTGGAAGGACTGTGTGAGGGAAAGCGGCGATGGGACCGTGATAAGCCGATGCAGACATGCCAGGTGAACCCAGAGGACAAGAGATAGAGGGGCACTGCCACAAAGGAAGCATGATGGGAGGAGCGTGAAGGGCTGATGACGGACGGATGGATAGACTGACAGATGGACACACAGGTGAGTTCATGGACAGGTTGATGGGTGGATAGAAAGAGAGACAGACGGTTGGGTAGATGGATGGACAGCATGAGTAGATGATGGCTAGGTGGGCAGGTGAGTGGGTAGAGAGGGAGAGAAGGAACAAGAAAGGGACAAAGAACAACCAGAGATGAGTGGGCAACTAAGGGATGGACAGAGAGATCAAGATGGAAGGCAGGAGCAGGTCTCCAAGGAGTCAACCAGGAAGGAAAGTGGACCCTGCTGCAGGGTCTTCAGTCCCCACGTCCTGACTCCTCACCCGCCACTGGATGTCCCCGCGGAAAAGTTCACTTTGGGCAATGTCCACGCGGTTCCAAGCCACAGCCAAACGCAGCTCATCCAGGTAAGCTGACGCCTCAGAGCTCCCGCAGGCTGGAGGGATGACAGGGAGGCTCAGGGGATGGGTGGAAACATCAGGCAGATGCCCGTTTTGGTGTGTCTTCCTCTATAAAACTAGAGTCACATTGACGCTCTTGACAGCAGTGGTAACAGCGACAAGAAGTATTTCCAAATGGTAGCCATCTTCAGCTTATCCAGCATTACATAAGGCCGGTCCAACAGAAGTCCAAAGAGGGGCCATGACCGTGCCCAGGACCACACAACTTCCCATTTCATTTAAAAAATGAAAATATATCAAGAGCGAGACATTCCCAATCTGTACTTTCCTTGAATTTTTTCCAAAGTATCAAGAGAAAGAAAGTAAATGGCTTGGTAAAATCTTGCTTATCCACAATGGATAGTGAAGGGATTGGCGGGCAGGTGGGTGGATGAACAGATTGATGGGGAGATGGTGGTGGACAGGGATGGGTGAGGAGTTTGGTGGATAAGTGGATGAATGTTCCCTCAAAAATTCCCTGTGCCTTAACTTTTATCTCAAGAGCCTCCTGCCCTTAACCATCCTGCTCACCTTGACCCACACCCAAGTTTCTTGAGGTCAACTCACTTAGCAAGCCAAAACCCTAGGATCCATCCCTCATGTCCCATAGCCCGTCAGACCCTGGGCCACTGTGACCTGCCTCCCATGCAGTCCACACGGCCACAGCACACCCGAGCTCAATGTCACCGCAGTCTCGCCCTCTGCTCATGATCTCATCTCTCCTCACCTGGCTGCCCTGCCTGCTCCATGGAGACCCCTCTAACATAGACTGGTCTTGGTACCCTCATCCCTGATTCTCAGGGAAAAGTCTCAGCCTCCAACTCCTCAGCCGGTAGGGCCTGCATCCCTTGCTACTCTTGACTCCAGCACACTCTGCCAGGTACGAGCTACCAGACTTCTTTGGTCTCCTCAGAAATACTCCATGGTAGAGACCACATCACACAGACCTAAATCCTCAGTCATGCAAAGCCCCTAGCTGGGGCACTAGTGCAAGCTACTTCCCCCTCTCTGAGCCTCAGGGGGCTGTAGTGGTCCCATCAGCCTCTTCAGACAAGCTTACAACGCACAGCCACCAGTACATGACACGGCGCGGTGAGATTTAGGATGGATGGGAAGAGGGACGAGGGGTAGAACTGTTAATGGATGCGTTGAATAGTTAAAGAGCTGGGGGGTGGTCAGCAATTAAAGGTGGACAGACGGGTAGGTGGGTGTACGCATGAATGTATGGATGGACAGGTGAGTGGTGGGTAGGTGGGTAGACATGGCTGGGTGGTTGTGAGGATGGGTAGGTAGGTGGATGGATGGATAGATATGTAAGTGGATGGATGACTGTATGGACAAGTGGATGGGTGGATAGAGAGATGGATGTATGGATTCATGGGTGGATAGGGAGAGGGTAGATGGATGGATGGATAAGTGGGTGGTGGATGAGTGGGAGGCTGGGTGAAAAGATGGATGGATGAAGGGAAACAGGGAAGAATGAAGAATGAGTGGAGAGGCGGATTATGAAGATACGAAGAGATTAATGGACACACAGATGCGTGGCCCCAACAGCAAGGTGGTGGATGAAAATATCAAAGTGTCTAAGGAAAGCTGTCCAACGGCATCAGGCAAAAACCTAGGAATCAGAAAAGACCTAAGAGGCACAAAGAGAGGCGTGACCTTAGCTTGGAGGTGGAGGGTGGAGAGAGGGTCATCCGACCATCTGAGGCTGAAGAAAGAAAGGTAAGTGTGGGGGGACCCATCCCACCTTTCACAAGAGCCCTCAGAACGATGGTCTCAAACTCCTCCGAACCGTCTTCTGATGAGTAGACCGTCAGTAACTCCTTTCGGGCCATGATCCTCTCTACCTGTAGAACACAGAACTCTAGTCCCCAGCCCAGACGGGCTGTTCCACCTGCCCTTAAGACCTGCCAGCCAGGCTGCCCAGCCCTGCCGCCTTGGTCCACAATTCCATACCTGGGCCTGCAGGACCTCAGGGTCCCCCTTAGGGAAGTAACGCCTAATCCGATCCCGGGCTTCGCCTCGCCTGAGTCCCCCACTTCCTGGGGCCAGAGTATCTTCCAGGGTCTCCACCAGGCAATCTGCAGCACCCCCAGAGCCGGCCACCAAGAGGCAGGGGAGCTGAGCCTGGGTGGCGTCCTCTATCCGCTTCAGGAGCAAGGGGAGAGCTCGTCAGGCCCAGCCTCCAGTCCCCACAGCCCTGAGACTCTGGAGCACAGTTTCGGCCCTCAGCACTCCTCCCACCTCAGACATAGGCATGCAGCTCCAGGTACCTTCAACATCTTCTCATCACCATCGATGAGAAGAAGGAGCACGGGGATGTCGATTCCAGTCCCTGAGAGGGAGAGGGAAACCTGGTCACACTTTATCAGCCTTGGCTGGGGATGGAAAAGAACTACATTTCCCAGGAGTCCGTGGGGGCAGACTTTGACCTTATCCCAACCTTGTGGCCAAGACTCATGTAAATGTCATTCTTCTTTAAAATTTGTGTTACATTTATTTATGTAGTGTTGGGCAGATGGTGCTCACAAATGTGTGGAGGTCAGAGAACAATTTGTGGGAGTCTGTTCTCTCCTTCGGCTTTGTGAGACCTGGGGATAGAACTCAGGTCCTCAGGCTTGGCAGCAGGTGCCTTTACTTGCTGAGCCACCTCATTGGCCTGGGACAAAGTCATTCTTTGTGAACTTTTGGATGGGGGAAGACTTTATGGGTATTTTATGATTGTACGAGTGTGATTACAGCTGGCATGTGCGCTATGTGAGTGTGGAGGTCAGAAGGCGAGCGCGAGTGTGGGTCCTCACCCTCTGCCTTGTTATACACCACTGTGCACACCAGGCTAGCTGCCTCTGTCGGCCATCTCACCACAGGAGAGCTGGGGTTGCGATGTGAGCTGCTGCAGCCAATTTGATGGGGACTCTGGGGCCTCAGTCTCGCTCAGCAAGCACCCTCTCTATCAGGCCCCCCCCCCCCACACACACACAGTATGTTCTAAAACAATGTCTCATGCATTCCAGTCTGGCTTCATTACGGAGCCCAGGGAGACTCTGAGCTTCTGAGCCTCTTGTAGACAGTGTTGGCGCCAGAAGTCCTGGGCGGCCACCTCGATCCAGAAAGGAGTTAGAGCTTCGGACCTGGACTCCTGGCTCCTGAGTCAGTCTTATAATTAGCTAAGCACTCCGAAGGCCAGTGAGGTGAGAGTTCAAGTGGAAAAGGAAGGAAATACAAACAGATGGGCAATCTTAGCACCATAAAAATATTAACAACGCCCAATAGTAAAATCATATAAGGGAATGGCATGTTGATTCTACTCCCGGTAACATGAGAAAATAGACTGCACGGGCTGGATGGCCACACTTCACACCACCCACTATGGAGCTCTGGGCTGAAGAAATAGCACAAGAAAGTGAGACCGTTGAATTTAAACGTGCGCTTTTGTTGTTGCTGCTGTTGCTGGCTTGGGCTTTAGGGGACAGGGGCTCCTTAGCCGGCTGTGGTCTCAGCTGCCTCTCCAGCACCACGCCGGCCTGGGTGTCACGTGCTCCCCTCCATGGTGATAACGGACTAAGTCTCGGAACCTGTGAGGTAGTCCCCAGTTAAATGCTCTCTCTAATCAGAGTTCCGTGGGACGTGGGGTAGGCACAGAACATTGACTGTGGAGTCCTGACTTCGAGTCAAGCCATGGAGCTATAGAACCTGTGTAGAACTCACATCTGCACATGTGTCCAGCAAACAAACACATGCAATCAGCACTGCTTCTAGAGGCAGATGATCCAAATCCCTAACATAAATCAACTGGGAAAATCCCAAATGAGAGGTGTCATCTACGTGAAGAGCTGGGAATGCTGGGATATAGCTCACAAGGCCTAGCGGCTGCCTGGCCTGCACACATAGCCCTGGCTCAGTCACCAGCATGTCAGAAGGAGGAGATAAGGAAGCGTGTGAGGAAAGACCACACATGAGGAAAGTGTAACGGGTTATAGCTAATATCACAAAGAACAGAGACGAACGCCATGTTGTAGTAATCCTAGCACTAGAAGGCTGAGATAGCAGGATTGCTCAGAAAAAGGGAGAGAGAGAGAAGAGAGAAAAAGGAGATCAAGATCATATGTGAACTCCAAACTGTCAAACTCTGACGACCACCCAGTGGGGAGGACAGGACTTCTTTCTCTCTTTCTCTTTCTTTTCTTTCTTTTTATATATATATAATTTTTTTGAGTCAGAGTTTTACTATGTAACCTTGGATGTCCAGCCCTGTGTAGACCAGGCTGGCCTTGAACTCACTGGGCTCTGCCTGCTTCTGAGAACAGGGCACTGAGATTAAAGGTGTGCCCACCACACCTGGACACTTTTTCTTTATGCCCTTTCTTATGATTCCATTTGTAAGGTTGAATTCCCACCAAGGATAACATTTTGTCGTGATGCTGAAGAAAAGTCAGCCTCCCAGGTCACATGTTAACTTGTATCAACCCCATCTGAAATGCTTTCAAGTGTCCACATGGTGCTCAAATAAGGACTTGGGGGAACATCTTTGATTTCTGACCTTTTTTTCTGCTTAGAAATGCTCAACAAGTACAATATATATAGCTATTCCAAAATCTGAAAACATGTCTAGTCCTAGGCATTTTGAATATGGAGCCTCACACTGCAGTCAAAAGACAGCAGGGATGAGCAGGCTGCAGCTCCTAGGGGCTGGAGACACAGGAGGGCAGTCTCCATGGTGACTGGACTGTGATGCTCCACTTTGGAAAGCTGGCTGCATAGATCCAGAGCTAAGAGTCCTTCAGGTTAGCACTTTGAAAGTAACAAATTCAAAACTATCTTTCACCTTTTCTGTTTTCTTAAAACTAATTCACTCATTTGTTTGTTTGTTCGTTTGAAACAAGATTTCTCTGTGTAACCCTGGCTGTCCTGGAACTCACTCTGTTATCCAGGCTGGCCTCAAACTCAAAGATTCACCTGCCTCTCAGGTCCTGGGACTAAAGGTGTGCATCACCACCTGGCAAAACCAATTTTATTTTATTTATTTATTTACTTTTGTTTTTTCAAGACAGGGTCTCGCTGTGTAGCCTTGGCTGTCCTGGAATCGCTTTGTAGACCAGGCTGGCCTCGAACTCACAGAGATCCACTTGCCTCTGCCTCCCTAGTGCTGGCATTACAGGCGTGTGCCACCACACTTAGCTGCAAAACCAGTTTTTAAAAGCTGCTGTGTATGTGTCTCTATGTGTATGTGCCTGTGAGTGACATGCCTAAGGAGGCCAGAGACGGAGCTGAATCCCCTGGAGTTACAGGCAGTTGTGAGCTGCTCCACGTAGGTGCTGGGGCCAGGCATGGTGGCACATGCCTTTAATCCCAGCACTCAGGGAGGCAGAGGCAGGGACTCACATAGATCTGCCTGCCTCTACCTCCAAGGGCTTAGGTTAAAGGTCTGTGCCCCCACACCCAGCATGGACAAGACTCTTTTTTTTTTTTTTTTTCAGTTTTTCGAGACAGGGTTTCTCTGTGTAGCCTTGGCTGTCCTGGACTTGTTTTGTAGGCCATGCTGGCCTCAAACTCAGAAAAATCCACCTGCCTCTGCCTCCCTGCATGCTGGGATTACAGGCGTGCACCATCATGCCCGGCTTGGACAAGACTCCTAACGGAGGAAAGCTGTCCAGTCTTGGCCATACCTGGCCATCGGGGTCCAGTGTGCTGGTCTGACCACTAATCCCACCTACCTCCCACTCCAGTCTTCTGCTGGGCCACGTAGGACTCAAACCGAAGGCGGAAGCGGTTCTCGCCACCCAGGCGGCCATATGTGCCGTCATCCACCAAGAAGAAAGCAGAGTAGTTATAGTCCAGGGGGAATTCAACTCCATCCTCAGGGTCTCCACGCCACCGGTACCTCGCAGGGAATGAGCCCTGGGGACAATGCCAGACAAAGAAGTCCTTTAGACGGGACAAGACCAGTCCCTGACCTCCTCCCTCAGATCCAAGGGTCTCCCCAGCCCTCCTTCCCGAGGACCGGGAGTCCTACCCAGCCTCCTCCCTCAGACTCTGAACCCTCATTCCCACCTTGGGGTTGATCAGCATGTCTCTGTTCCGGACCACACCCCAGGGGGCCACACCCATGGCCACCACTTTGCTGCCTCCAGTGCTGGCTGTCTGGTGGTCCCTCACAGCCACACCCACATGTCGGCCTATTCCTGTGTGCAGTCCTCCTGTGACGATCCAGGCCCCTGTGTAGGACAGTAGAAAACAGTGAGACAAAGGTGTGGAAAGGGAAGCAATGCCCTCCAACCAGGGCAACAATGGGTTGGAGGCCGAGGAAACACAGTCCCCAGTCCCTGTGGTCACCTGTGCTCTGGGCCGCTCTCACCAGCCCACGACGCAGAAAGTCCTGCAGCCAGGTCTGGAGCACGGGGCCCCCCGAACCCCCCAGCACGGACACCACCAAATTTGGGGCGCGAAAGCCCCAAGAGCGAGTGACGAGACTGTACACAGTGGCCGGGTCCGTGCGGTCAGACAGCCGGAGGAACTGCGGACACAGGGGGAAGAGACACTGGGGGACAGAGAGACAGAGACAGCAGGGACAGACCCAGGGGGAAGCCTACAGGGGCCTAGGAGAGAGGACAGACAGACCGGGAGGCAGCAAGGACCTAGAGAGAGAGAGGGACAGACACTTAGACAGAGGCACCCCAAGACAGCGTGGGCCAGTGGGGAGAGTCGTTCAACCTCGTCCCAGCCCACCCAGCCTGGTGGCCCGGACATGCAGGCCTCACGTTGCTGAGTTTGCGGCCGGAGTACACGAAGTCCAGGTCCCCGTAGGCGTCTGTGGGCTTCTCGGTAGTGTGCTCATCGCTGCTCCACTCCGTAACCACGGCTGCCCCAAAGGCGTCCTCCACAGCCACGGATGGGTGGACGGCCCGAGGTTGCCCACACTGGCACAAGGTCCCTCTGGGAGGCACGAGGGTAGAGCATGAACCCTAGGTGTCCCACTGACTCCAACCTGTACAAATGTTCATATCTGGTCCACACTGACCCTGCACCACCAAAGAAAGTGTCTACCAGCGCGGGCTTTGACTGCCTGGAGGAGAAACTGAGGCAGGGGCCCCTGTAGTCAAGCTCCATCCCAAATAAGCAGGACAGGGAGACTGGCCTGCAGGATCGGAAGAATCAGAATAGCCACAGCCAAGCCCCAGAAGATGACATGCATTATGAGAAAGAAATTTTAAGGAATGATTCAGCCAAAAAAAAAAAAAAAAAAAGCTGGGTGTGGTAGCACACGCCTTTAATCTCTACTTTGAAGCTTTGAGGGCAGTCTACAGAAGGAATTCGAGGGCTGTGCAGAGAACCCCTGTCTCAAAAAAAAAAAAAAAATCAAAGAAAGTTTTCGGTACCGAAGGCCGAGGCCACTGTGCCGCTCGAGGCAAGCATCTTCACTTCTCTGAGACTAAATTTCCCCCAATACAAAATCACACAGTGTTTCCTGAAGTGAGGGTAGCAACCAGCCCCAGCCGGAGACGGGCTTCATGAACTCCAAACAGAGCCTCAAATAACTTAGAATTGCACAGTGGAAGAGTCTGGTCCTTTTTCAGAGTTCCCTGACTGCGAGGAGGGGGCTGTGCTCGGTGCCGGCCTGTCTGTCAGCTTGTCTTGGGCAGAAAGGCAGGCAGGAGCCAGCTGTGGGGCCCAGGCCTTACCTAAAAGGTTAAGGTCGCTTTGTTCTCTGTTCACCGTATCCCACCACACTCCCTTCCCTGCTGGTTTCCTTCTCATTCTAAGAAACAGGCAACATGATGGTTTTCATTTCTGCTCTTCATAGATGGAATGGTTTCCTCTCAAAATAAGGACACAGAGGCCTGGGAAGATGCCTCAGTGGTTAAGAGTGTATTCAGAGAGCACCCAAGTTGGATTCCTAGCACCCACATGGCGGCTCACAACCATGCCCAGGGGATCTGATGCTCTCTCCTAGCCTTCTCGGACACCATATATGCCCGTGTGCGCGCACACACACACACACACACACACCAGCAAAATGCCCATCCGTTTATAATAAATAAAAATTTCAAAAAATAGCAAAAATGAATTATTTAAAAATCATAAATGTGCAAATTGTCTTTTGCTACTCAGGTGACTGTCATGTTAGTATCCAGGTATAAGGTGCAGGGACTTGTGGGGAAAACATAGCTAATTCTCCTTGGCCCTGATTCTGGGAGAAATTCAAATAGCGAGGCTCACTTGTAGTTTCAGAAGCTAAGTGAACTACTGATCTGGGAATGGGTCTTGGGGGGCAGGGTAGACATAGGCTCTCAGTAGCCCAGGCTGAGCCTCAAACTTACTATAGCCAAAGCTAATCACAAATTCTTTTTCTTCAAATTTCTGGTTCTCCTGCCTCAGCCTCGAGAGTTCTAGAATTATAGGTATGCACATCCACATCTGGTGTTTTTTATGGATGGACCCCAGGGTTGAGTGCACACCAGGCAAGCCTTCCAATGACAACTGAGCCATAGCCCCAGGCCCTCGGGATTTTGTTTTCCTTAAATATATTTATCTTTTGGATGTGTGAACATTTGCTTCTGTACACATCGGTGCACCATCACATGCACGATGCCCGTGGAGGCTGAATTCCTTGGAACTGGAGTTGCAGATGGTTGCGGGGTGCTGGGCACTGAGCTCAGGTCCTCTGTGAGAGCAACCAGTGCTTAACCCCCGAGCTGTCACTGTACCCCTCCAACCCTTGCTCTTTCAGAGTCCACTCTGCTCTAAAACTAGCTTTGGCTGATTTTGAACATCTGAGTGCTAGGATGACAAGTTCGCCTTGGCGTGCGCCTGGCGATGTGATACAGGCCACGTTGCTGGTCATGCACAGGAAACACAGCAGGTCCATGCCTACAGCCTGTTGCCTTCCCAGAGCCACAGTAACGGACACAACCTACTCCATCTCTAGTGCCAGGGGACCCTGGCATGCCTCAGTCCCCTCCCTTACCCATATGAACCTCATTTTTGGACCCCTGGTTCCCTCTATTCCTTTAGTCAAAACTTGTGCATGAAACAGACCTCACCAGGGGTCTGTTCTCCACATGGGCTCCTGATAACCTGACCTACTGACTTAAAGCAAACTCTGGGGGACCTTAAGGGCATGGGGACCCGAGTTTGTCCCCAGGACCCAAAAACATGGCGGTGTGATGCTGCACAACTGTAATCCCAGCCCTACAGGGGGTTCTGTGAGGCTAGCCAGGCCATCCCACGCCAGTGAGAGACACTATCTTAGAAAACAAGGTACCCAGCGTGTGAGGCTGCCCTCTGTCCTCTGTGTGTGTGTGTGTGCGCACATTTGCACCTGCACTCAGGAGCACACACAAAACTAAATCAAAGGAAAAACAGAGTTTCTCGTCACACAGTTCATATCAGCACTGGTCGCACTGTCTCCCACTCAGTGTGGACAAGGATCCTCGCCATCACAGGAGAAAGTGTGCTCTGGCCCTGTGGTGCCAGCAAGCTTTCTGGGCCTGCCTCCTGCCACCTTTGCTGTGTGTGTGTGTGTGGCACAATGGCTCCATTCAAGTGTCATCTTACCATCAGAAGGTACCTGGCCACCACGGAATGCGCTCATTCCGGAAATCTTGGCCTGATCCTCCCTCTCCTCAAAGCTGTAGCCCAACCCCCATGGCAGCTTTCTTTTCCCTTCGCTGCCCTCAGAGCTCACAAGAACCATGCCAGTCGCCTGAACGCCCTTCATGACACTCTAGCCCAAAGCCTCCAGGGGCCAAGAGAGACAGTTAGGACGCTTCTGGAGAAGGAAGGTGGACACTAACTGCTAGCATTTGTCTTAAAGGCACTCAGAGAGGTGAGGGGGTTTTGTTGGGTGTTTTGTTTTGTTTTTAATTTTGTGTGTGAGCATTTGCCTGCATGTATGTCTGTATACCATGTATGTGCAGTGTCTGCGGAGGCCTAAAGCGGGGTCAGATTCCCTGGAACTGGAGTTACAGGTAGTTGTGAACTGTCCTGTGGGTGCTGGGAAGCGAGCAGCCAGTGTTCTTGACCACTGAGCCGTATCTCCAGCCCTTGGTTGCTTTTTGGTGCTGCTATTTATCTATTTATCTATTTATTTACTTATTTATTTATTTATTTGTTTTAAAGATAAGGTCTGCCTCTGTAGTGCAGGTCGCTGTCAGAACTGCAGTGATCCCCTGCCTCAGGCTCCTGAAGGCTAGAAGGCTCAACAGGCACACGCCTCTACTGACACACCTGGCAGGTTTCCTGGGTTTGGGTTCTGGTCCTGGGAACGGAAGCCAACATACGCTAAGCCCCTGCGCTAGCACTCCCTGAGCCCCACCCTGAGCCTCGGGTGGAGGAAGGAAGTAGGGAGGGCAGGAGAGGCTGTCTCTGCATTCTTCTCATCTGCTCCCACGGCTTCATTTTCTACCTGCAGCTTGGATCTCTGAGACCCCGGTGTGAGCCTCAACCTTCTGCTAAGAACCAACTGGGTCCAGACCCTCCCCACACCGGTCCCAAAGACCTGCTGTGCACACAGAAGGGCGGCTCCATCTTGGTCATGACTGTGGCCTTCCTACACCGGGGTCTCCAGAAGGCATGCCCAGGAGCCACCTACCCATGGGCACTGGTCCCCAGGTTCCTCTCAGCTTCCAAACTCCTTCCACCCTACCACCGCTCACCCACAGCGAGTCTACCCGACCCCCCACACCACACTCAGGGTGGCCTTCTCGCACATAACAACATTCTTTGCACCCTGAACTCTGCTTTCACGCCAGGCCAAGCTGTCACTAGGGAGGACTCCGAACATGCAGTTCCAAGGCCCAGAGCCACCTTCCAAGCACACTGCAACATCCTTCCCAGTGACACTTTCATCCCACCAGCTCCGTACTGGCCCACTCACTTCAGCCATCCTGTCTGTGGCCCTTTACCAGACCCACCAGTAAGCCAGTATCTGTGTTTATTTGCACAATATTTTCCTGTCCCACAGTGGCGGGACAACAGGCTCCTGACAAAGGCACCCTAAGCAGATGACACTGCCCCAGACCAAAAGACCACCTTGAGAGCTGATTTAAAGCTGGACCCAGCTAGGGAGACTAAGCACGCAGCCGGAAAGACCTAAGGGGGCACAGCACAGCGAGCAGTGGTAATTGCCCCCTCCTCACGGGAGTGGCAGATATTTCCGGGTGTTTATTAGGTGGTGGGCAGAGTTCCAGAAACGTCCTAAAGTGACCTTGTTTAGTGTGCACAGCAACCCCAGAAGGGCGGAGCTGTTCTGTGCCCAGGTAACAAGCGCGGCCCAAGAAGGGAATTACTATCCCAGAGCTGCAGAACTCTGTAAGGCTGGCAGGGTGGCCGGGCTATGCCCGCTGAGCCAGGGTGAGTAGACGGATGACACAGAAAGCCAAAGCAGACAGACACAGTGACACAGAGAGACAGACACACAGACGAGACACCGAGACACAGAATGGATCCCTGAAAGGGGTTTACATAGCCCCCCAACCCCAGCTGGGGGGAAATGCAGAACCCAGGATGTGCCCTAGGCAGGGTAGCCCAAAAGAAGGGCAGGGGAGGGGTCTGTCTGAGGTGAGGGCGGGAATGTCCTTGGTGGGCGAGGCCTGAGTGTGTTAGTCAGGGCCTGTCTGTGCACCGAGGCCTTCTGCGGTGGGCAGTGAAGGGTCTGTCTGTGGTGGACAGCCTTGTGTGCGTCCAGTGGAGCGAGCCCATTCGGGGGGCGGAGCCTGTCTGCAGTGGGCAGGGCCCACGAAACCTATGCCTGCCGGGTCAGCAGCCGCGCAGTGCTCACCCCGCGTCATCGCAGAGGTCCACTATGAACGTCGTGCACACCTTCTTCCTGAAGATCTTAGGGATCCAGCTCTGAGAACCGGAACAAGAAGGGCAGGGCGGGGACCAGGGTCAAACGCACGGGACTCGAAGACTCCACCGCGCGCCTCCCGGGACACCTTCGGGAACTCCAGTGTCCAGCCGCAGGCTCCGCCGGGACCCCGAGCCCCCTCAGTCTGGGAACTCCTGGCCCAGCGCCCGCTACATCTGACCCGGGTCGGCGGGGTGGCGCCGCCTCTGAACCCCGCTCACTCCCAGCCCCGCGCTGCGCGGTACCTGCTCCTTCTCCGGCCCCACCATGCCGCCGCAGCCCCTGGGGCTCCTTGTATTCCCTGCAGCCGCCGACCCGCCCGACCGGACCGGATCCGCAACTTCGCAGCCCAGCCCGGGGCGGGGAGTCCCGGGAACACGTCACGGAAGGCGGGGAGAGGGCGGCTGCGGAGGAGGGACAGACTGCTGCCGAGCCAGGGGTGGGAACAGGTCTGGGTCCGAGGACACGAAAGACCGAGATTCAGAGGGCAGAGCCAGAGTGACACACACACACACACACACACACACACACACACACACACACACACACACACACGGGACAATTCATTCAGAGAAACAAAGATTGAAAGAAAGACCCAGATAGAGATGGAGACAGATAGAGAGGGACCCAGAGAAAGAAAAACGGACAGAGACCCAGAAAGAGAGGACAAAGTTACAGAGAGAGAATGAGATACCCAGAGATAGAGGCAGACAGAGATGCAGAGACAGAGAGAGCAGGAGACAGAGTCCCAGAATCAGAGACACTGACAGAGACAGACCAGGAGAGAGCAGGGAAGAACACAGTAAGAGTTGGGGGCGGGATGGTGGTGGTAGGCAGAATCCTGAGAAAACAGAGACATAAGCAAGTGACTATAATGGGGAGGAGGAGCTTGACTCAAAAAGGACAAAAACCCAAAGAACATGAGTATGGTGGCAAGTGTTGGATGGGTGATACTGGCCTCAGAGAAAGCAGTGACACCTGTCTCCTGCCAAGTCCCTCTGATGGGGACAGCTGGGGCCTAGTAACCTGAGCCCCCGGCACCCTCCCCCTTGTTGTATTTATAGCCCTGGCCTGTTCCCCTGCCCCCAGATCTGAGTTCCAGAGACAGGAGGTCATGGGGTGTTGGGGACAGGACTCCTTCACTCTCTTTCCCAGCCCCAGCATGGCATCCACTCTAACACCAACTGCCCCATTCTGGCTACACATTCTTCACAATTCTTGCATTGCAGGGGTCCCGCTGCTCCTATACATATTCTTCATCTCCAGGCACTCCAGGCTTTTCCAGCATAACACTCTAAAAGTCTAGCCTTTGTGTGAAAGATGCCAAACTGGAGCTTGCAAGTCCCTGCCCCTTCCTGGCCATGAAGACCCCTCCACCACCCAGTCCTGAGCCAGAGGAACAGGAGGGGTGGGGCAGGCAGGGAGTGAGACCAGAATAACTTAGGCTGAAGATAAATTTAGCCACAAGGAGGGGAGGGGACAGACCCCATTGGCTCAGCAGTGGGAAGGGAGGTCCTGGAACTAGGGTCACAGCTCCAAAGGGGACATCCTCAGAGGGGTATCCAAGACCTGAGGAAGACAGGCAGAGAGTAGGAGAGATACTACAAAAGAGAGACAACCTAAGAGTCAAAGCAAATAAGGCATAAGGACCCACCAGAGGCAGCTGCAGCCAGGCCTGGTAGAAGTTCAGCTGTTAAACGTCCCCATGGGCTTCCAGGGGCCATGGTTGCATTCTTGTCTCCTTTGGGCCACAGTGACCAGCCTCCTGGTCCCTCCAGTAGTGGCCCAGGAGCTGAGAGGGGCTGGGCTGGGTCTCAGCAACTGGAACAACAATGCAGGCATCCCTGGATCCTCAGAGGACATATCAACTGAGTTTGGCCACCACATCCACAGCCGTGGGGGCCACCAAGGTGAGAAGGACAAAGATCACAGAGGAGAGGAAGAAGATTTCTCCAGGGAATATGACCACCAGCTCCAAGACCACAGGTACCCTGGCCATGAGGCTGGAGAGGAGAATGTGTCTGAAGAGGTCTTCAGAGGGCATGTTAGGCCAGTCCATGGGCACAGAGACCATGACAATGGAGATTTAGGGGACTCAGCAGAGCCTGGGAACCACTTCTCAAGAAAGAGGAGCCACAACCATGAGGATGAGGATGAGGATGGCATTGTCTCCAGTGAGTATCACCATCCCACCCCCAGGCATGCCCACCATGTCCACGGAGGGGAAGATGATGGAGAAGAGGAAGAGGAGGAAGACTCAGATGATAAGCATCAGGCTCATGGTCACCAGATCCACTCAAAGGAAGGAGACAAGGAGGGTTCAGATGAACTCCATCATGCACATAGACACAGGCACCAAGGCCACATAGATGAAGACGACGATGAAGATGGTAACTCTGCTGGGTATGGACACCAAGCCCACAGACATCAGCGCCACGAAGAGGAAGACAATGGTGACTCAGCTGAAGACAGTCATGGGCACAGCTACAGACTTCAAGGCCAAGAAGATGAAGATGATGATGAAGATGGTGACTCCCGTGAATACGGACACCAGGCACAAAACCACCAAGACCATGAAGAAGGAGGAGAAGAAGGAGGAGGTAAAGAAGAAGAAGAAGAAGAAGATGATGACTCCACTGAGCACCAGATCCAAGGCCACAGGAAGGAAGAAGATGAGGATGTGTCAGCTGAAGATCATTATCATGTCTCCAGGCATGGACACCAAAGCCATGAAGATAACGGTGATGGTGGTGACAGTGATGGTGACTCCTCTGAGCATGTGCACCAAGCCCACGGACACAGGGGCCATCAGAAGGAAGATGATGAGGATTCAGATGAAAACTACCATCATGTTCCCAGCCATGGCCACCAAAGCCACAAAGATGAGGAAGATGAAGATGAGGCTGTATCCACTGAACATTGGCATCAGTCTCCCAGACATGCTCACCATGGTCTTGGACGTGAGAACCATGTTGCAAGCCACCAACCCCAAGGCCACAGTTCTGACAAGGAGGAGGACTTCCTAGAAGATTATATGGCAGAAGTCCCTGGCCATCACCACCACAGAGCTTCCAGGGATACAGATGAGGACATTTCTGCTGAGTTTGGCCATAACGCCCCCAGCCACGGGCTACAAGATCAAGATGAATGGACCAGGCAGGGACACATAGAATCTGTCCAAGGTGAGACTGGTCATCAGCCCCCAAAACCCACGGGGGCTGGTTCTGGAGAATCAGGGAAGGAAGATGACCACACCTCTCAAGAAGAAGATGAAGACTTAGTGCAGAGAGAAGAAACCCACAGTGAGGAGGAGGAGGAAGAGGAGGAGGGTCATGGCCTCCCCATGAGTCAGGAAGACGAGGAAGAAAATGTTGAGAAAAAGAGCAGGAGAGACAGGGCTGAGGTTTTGCCTCAGCCATCACTGAGCCATCACAGGAAGCAGAAGGAAGAGGACGAGGACGAGGACGAGGACGAGGACGAGGAGATCCTGGAAGAAAACCTGCTACCTTTCACCATCATCCCAAACCCACTGGCTGGGAGGGAGGGAGACAGAGAAGGTTCCAGTGAGGAGGAGAGCCATGAGGTCACAGGTAAGTGACCTGGCTCCATGGGGGTGGGGAGGGCAGAGTTAGCCAACTGGAATCACTGTTCTCCTATCCCCACAGGTCAGCAGGATGCCCAGGAGTATGAGAACTACCAGCCAGGGTCCCTGTGTGGCTATTGCTCTTTCTGCAATGTAGGTCCCTAGCCAAGATCTGCCCTGCTCGCCCTGGGGTGGCACAGAGGACGATGAGCCTGGAAGGGGGAGGGGCACGCAAAAACAAATGCTTCCAGAACAAGATGGAGACCAGGGGCTGGGGGTGGGGACTCTGGGGCAATGAGAAGCTTAGGTCTCCAGATGAGGGTCAGCCACCAGGCTCTGTGACAGGCAGGTGTCTAACGGGTGAGTGGGTCACTTGGGGTTGTCTTGAGATAGGAGAGCAGGGAGGGCGGTGTCCCCAGGGGACTCTGAGTTCAGACATGGAAGTCAACAGAGGAAATGCTCCTCTCCTGAGGGACTGTGGCCCAGGGGCTCCTCTAATCAGGCTCTTCCTATTCCCAGCGATGTACTGAATGTGAAAACTGTCACTGTGATGAGGAGAACATGGGGGAACACTGTGACCAATGTCAGGTGAGACCTCCCCAGAGACTCTAAGCTCAGGTACTGAGATGGCTCGGAACCTGGGAGCAACCAAGCCATCCTTCCTGTATGACCCTCCACTAGCCTCAGGCCCTGGGTGGTCCTTCCTCTTGTCCCTGACTCAGCCCCCTGACCAGGCTCTCTCTGTCCTCAGCACTGCCAGTTCTGCTACCTCTGTCCTCTGGTCTGTGAAAGCCTCTGCGCTCCCGGTGAGCAGCAAAGTGGGAGGAGCAGGGCCCAGCAAAGAGAACCCTAAAAGTGGGCGGGGGTTGGAGCCAACCCGAGCTGTGATCCAAGGCTGTGGGGTGCAGTTGCATGGGTTGGGTAGGGGCGTGTGACCATGGCAAAGGTCTTTTGGGCTGAATCTGAAGCTAAGACTGAGCTAATGTCCAGGTAGTCCTGGAGGTGGGTGGGGCCAAAGTAAATAGAAGCTGATGGGCGGGGCTGCTTGAGAAGGGGAGGGTCCAAAGCAGGAAGGGGGTGTGAGGCAAGAATTAGAAGGGGCGCGGTACCACATGCCTGCCCCTGCCCTGAGTGCTTCCCTACCGCCCACCTCTCTCTGCTCCCTCACAGGAAGCTACATCGACTATGTCTCCTCCTCCCTGTATCAGTAAGTGTGTGGGGTTGGCTGGGTGAAGGTGCAGTTCACGGGACCTGTTTAGAGAAGGGCTGGCCCATGGGAGTTAAAGAGTTGCCCCGGGACCCAATGTTCTATTTATGAAATGGACAGTGTCATGATAAGTGCCCGGCCTCCAGCCCTGGCTAGCTAACCTCCGTGTCCTCCTGTCCAGAGCCCTGGCTGACATGCTGGAGACTCCAGAGCCCTGATCTGGCCACCTTACAAGAGCGGCATCTATTTCTCTGAATAAATGTGCTCCTGGAAACATCAGTGTCCAGCGTGGAGTGTGTCCTGGGGAGACATGGGGTGAGGCCTCAGCCTCGAGTCCTTGATTCTAGAGGTTGTTGGTTTGGGTTCTTAACATCTTGAAAACAAAAGCTGGGAGCGGTGGTGCACACCTTTAATCTCAGTGCAGAGGCAGAGGCAGGCGGATCTCTGTGAGTTCCAGGCTAGCCTAGTCTACATAGTGAGTTCCAGGCCAGCCAGGACTACAAAGTGAGACCCTGTCTCGAAAAAAGTCTGGTCACCACCAGGGCTTTTGAAACAGTAGGTCTTTACCCGTGATCACTGAGTAACGCCTGGGGCTGGGAGGCCGACCGAGGGTCGGGGTGGGGCTGTCCGCTGTCCGTCCTCTCCCCAGGCCACTTCGCCCAGCGGCATAGTTGACAGAGGGATTTTCCCATGCAAACCCCGGAGCCGGAGGGGAAACGGAACGCAGTGCTGCGTCCCTGACCCTTGGGCACAGACACCGCCATAGCACGGGGGCGGGGAGGCCCCGGGGGACACGAGACACGGGAGGAGGGACAGGGGACCCCGCTTGCAGATGGCCCCGAGGACTGGTGACAAGACGCAGCGGGGCAGGGCTGAGTGGCACAGGGGGCGAGGCTTGTAGCAGCGAGTCTCCCCTCCCCTCCTGGCGGACGAAGAAGGAAGACTTGGGCCCCGCGACTGGGCAATAGAAAGGGGAGGGGTGGCCTCTCCCCGCATGCGGCCCGAGAGGGAAGCCCCGCCCCCTGTCCGCAGGTGCGGGGCGCCTGGCTCCCATCCGAAACGGATCAATAAATTACAAAGCAGAGAAAAGGGAGGCGGAAGTTCGGGGTGGGAGTTCTTCCGGTCCTCTTTTTCCGCTGCCCCCTTCTCGGTCCATTTCCTGTGGCTTGGTCCAGGCCCAGTCCATCTGGGAGGCGGGAACACGGACACCGGGCTGTATAGATGGCGCGGTCCGCAGAGCGAGCCCCCTCGCGGCCGTCTCCCGCTAGACCAGACACTGGAAAGGAGGGGAAACGGCCCAGCCTTCGGAAGGGTCTCCATCCGAGTGAGAGAGAGGTCACTTGCATGGAGGCCAGGCAGTTCACAGCGCTGGGAACCATCCCGGGGCCCCGCTGCGCCACCCTGCGCCCTAAGCCACCTGGCGGAGTCCTCACCTGAGGCGCACACTAGCAGGAGTAGGTCCGGACCGAAACACCGTCTGCCCGTGAGCTCCCAGAAGTCTGGCCTAGAGAGAGCAGCAGCGGTTCGACCTGGAGCCGCCCGGTTTCCCCAGTGAATGCCCCACTCCTCGGAGACTGAGAGTTTGCCCCGGCGATGCCAGTCAAACACCCCCCGTCGGGCCGCAGCCCCAGGTCCTCGCTGGGGAATCTATGCGTCCCCCCCCCCCGCTTCTTCAGCCCTCTCTTTACTTTCTGAGACGGTGGCACTAAGCTGCACTGGCTGTCTTGAACGCACTCTTCTCTAGCCCAGGATAGACCAGATGGAAGGTTGTCCCAGTACGTGAATAGTCTGGACTGTCACACTTGAGAGACCTCTACCTTCAGGCTGCAGTTTGCGGAGCGGGAGCCCGGGTGAGCCTAGGGCTCCTGCTGCGGCTGAGCGAAAGTTGGGGGGTAACATCTCGGCCGAATCGGGGGTTACACCCCGGAGGTCCTTCTCTCGGAACATCTTCCTCCAGGACGGGGAGCGGCTGAAGGACTTGGCACTGTCCTAGTGGTATGATAGGAGCCCAAGGTAAGGGAGCCCGGCACAAGCCCTCTGCGGGAACCGCGCCCCCGGTTAGCTCAGAAGCCCCACCCCTTCGCCACTGGGCTTTAATCGCAACGGGGGGGAACTCTGCCAGGCCCACCTCGTCCAGCCTTCTGTCTGTGCCGAGGGAGATGAGGTTGCTGAATTCTTTCTCCAGCAGTTGCCGGGCCTGGAGGAGGAGAGGGTAGTGAGCCGGGCCGGAGCGCGCAGGCGGGAGCTCAGCACGCCCCCAGACCAGCCGAGGCTCACCTGAGCGTTCTGCGTAGGTATCTGCAGAAGCAAGGCCAGGTCGGAGTAGTCGAAGGTCTCATCCAGGGCCAGCAGAGCACCGTGCACCCCACTCTCGGTGAGATTCGTAGCAAATTCCTTCAGGCCAAGACCAGACACCCAACCCATGACCCGTTCGTTGGACCACACCATCACGTCTGGGGATGAAAGGGACTCTTAATTGTGAACCTCCTGGTGACCAGTCCTGCCATATTAGCCTAGCCCCGCCCTCATTTCCTTTACTAGCCAAGCGTCCATCCTTTATCTATAGAACTGGCTAGTTAGGCCTGTGGCTTCCTTTTCTGTTTTTTTCTCCCGCCCTACCCTCGCGGCCACGCTGGTCCTACTCATTGTGGAAACAGCGCCTCCTAGCGAGCAGGTTTGTATTCTCTCTTGGCCAAGCCCCTAATCTGCCTCCACCCGTTGTATGACGGCGCACTCCAGTGGCCTGGCCCAGCCAGTCTGGCACATAACTCCACACTCAATTTATTCTCTGGCCACGACCACGTGGTGGCCACTCTTTCCAGTAGCTCTTGGCTTCTCTGGCTTCCGACCTCACCTCTGATCTGGGTCTGGCTCTCTTCCCTCCTCCGCTCCAGGTCCTTCCGGTCATAGTTGAGCCGTTTCAGGCACATGATACCATAGTGCAGACTAACCCTGAGCAGTGAGGGAAACTGAGTCACCTAAGAGCCTTCCCATGGACATTCTCACTCTCTCTCTGAAATCTCTATTTTTTACTTTTAAATTTTGAGACAGGGTCTCACTAAGTTTCCTGGGCTTGCCTTGAAGTCACTCGGTAGTCCAGGCTAACCTCAAATTTGCAATCCTCTGGCCTCCCAAGAAGCAGGTCACCAGGATCACAACAGTTCTCAGTTTTGCTATGACCACCTTCTGAGTTCAAGGAGCACCAAGAAAATTGCATGGAGTTTCCCACTGCCCAAGCCTCTCTTGGGGTGTGACTTCTTCCCCTTGGGCTGTTCCCATTGGCTAGGCAGCCCCCACCTGTGGAAGCTGTCCACCATCTTGAGCTGGCCTCGAAGTTCCTTCTTGTTCAGGTGGTCCAACATCCGAGCATCGACTAGTGACTCCATGAAGTAGCTTCGGTACTGGGGCAGCCCGAGGCTGGGCAGCCAGTCGTTCCCCACCCACTCGTGGTTCATGTCGCCATATGCCAGGATCTGGGACCATGGGCAGGTGAGGGAGGGGATCAGGCCCTCTTGTCCCTTCCCGTATGTATAGGGAGAGGATGAAATTCAGCCCCAACCCAAGTTAGCTCTCTCCTCACCACAGACCAATATGGCCCCACCGCTGGGGCAGTGGAACAGCTCAGGGTCTCCTGTAGCCCAGACTAATCCCAAACTTGCGGAGAAGCTGAGGATGGCCTTGAACTCTAGAGCCACCTGCCTCCACCCTCTTGAGTGCTGGCCTTACAGGTGTGCACCCCCACTCCAGGTGCTGGAGACTGAGACTCTGTCAGCTGCCCCCCCGCCCTGCAGATCTGCATCCACTCGGGCGAGCATGATTACATCTGCAAAGTCGGGACTCCAACGTGGCTCTCCAGCCACCCAGAGACCATCACTCCTACAATACTGAGAAAATACTAGTCCAAGCAGTCTAGTTTAGGACAAAGCTGTGAGACAGGCCCAAAGTCTTTTGCAGATTTAGGGCCAGGAAACAGATCACAGCCCAACCTGGACCTTCCAACCCCGGGAAGCCAGGCATCCAGCATCTCTCTCTGGGCAACTGTGTCCTCCCCACCCCTCACTTGCCCACCTCACTGCCACCATGACAAGCACAGCTAACACTTGGGCCACTGAACAGTGCGACCAGCCCTGTTCCCCAACCGTAATACAAACCCTGCACCGCCAACAGTTCCCTCCGGTTCCAGCAATCCCACAGTCCCCAGCCCCCGAGCAACCCACAACCACGGAAAGGCCGTGCACCAGGCTGGAGGTGGACACTGAGGGCTTCCGCTTTGTCTTCCACCAAGCCACTATGAGCCAGCCCACAGCTGAGCTCCCTGCTGCGGCCTTCCCCTCCTGGGCAGGGGCTGAGATGCTCCGACAAGGGGTGGGGCGCAGAGACAGAGGAGGACCATGCAGCGTGCACAACTTGTTCATGCGTCCAGCCCGCCCTGCGCCCCTACCTGCTCCCAGCTGATCTCCTTGGTCTCCTGACCCGTTAGTGGGAAGAGGGGAAGAGAAGGGGTGGGTTAAGGGGACAGGCAGAGGAGAACAGAAGGGACAGACGATGCGCGGACAGACTCCTCCCGGCCCCCACACCCGGTAGTAACAGCGCCACCCCGGGGCCACCAGTAGGAGGCACTCACGGGTTTTGTAGCTGCCGTCAGAGACTCCATCTCCTCATGTGTCATCCACACGTTTCCTGTGGGCTGAGGGACGACGGGAGTTACGGAATACGAGATGACACAGACTACAGATGGCCTCCTATTTGTCCCACTCTGACTCATCTATTTATGCTCATTCTGTTTGGGGTTTCAAAGCCCAGGTGAGAGAGGAAAGAAATAACCCTGTCTTGGGCATCTTTCATGCTGAGGCAAAAGAGTCGGGAAGGTCCAGCAAGCTGGCTCAGCAGGTAAAGGTGCTTGCCACCATACTTGATGACCGGAGTGCTATCCCACACGGTGGGAGAAAACCTCTGGCCTTCACACATGCTCTGTGGTGGTGGTCGAATGTATGTATGCATGCATGCATGTATGTATAGTGTGAATATATATATTTATAAAATTTTAATTAAAAAATTTGGGGCTGGAGAGATAGCTCAGTGGCTAAGATCATGTGTTGCACTGGGTGGCCGTGACACTCGCCTTTAATCCCAGCACATGGGAGGCAAAGGCAGGCAGGACAGCATGGTGTACAGACTGAGTTCCAGGACAGCCAGGGCTACACAGAGAAACCTGTCTTGGAAAAAAGAAAGAAAGAAAGAACATGTGTTCATGTGTCACTCCTGCAGAGGATCCAGGTTTGGTTCTCATGGCCTCTTCTGACCTCCAAAGGCATCAGGCATTCACACATGCATGTATGCAGGTAAAACATTCATACACTTTTTGAAAAGTGTGTGTGGCCTTATGCCCTTCATGTCACCTCTCTGGTGTCATACACAGAGGACCAAGAAGGGAATAGCAGACACAGCAGAGGGAGGGGTGCTTGCCAGCAGGTTTCCACCCTGTTGGGCCACGGCTGCCAACACCTCTGCCCTAGGAACCGTGAATGCCCATGGAGACTCCGACCACTTGGCTCCTGATGCGCCCTGGGAACCATGATGGCACACAGTGAAAATATGTAACTATGTGAGCCCAGCATCCTCCAGCAGGCCTGTAATCCCAGCACACGGGAGGCAGAGGCAGGACGGCAAGTCTGAGCTACACGGGGACTATCTTACAGTAAGAAGGCTACGGATTTGCCTAGCATTGAAGTTGCCTGGTATTCTCCAGGAGCCAGGGGTGTGCATCCACAAGGCTGAATCCCGAGGACACACACTCTCAAATAAAAATAATGACAATGACATTGTGGTCTGCGGCAAGAGCATCACAATGGGCTCCGGGCCAGCCTGAGCGAGGCTCAAAGTGAGACCTTATTTCAGTAACATTTTGGGAAATTTGCATATGGTTGACGGCCAGATGAAATTAACAATAAATAATAGTAACACTTCTGTGTGTTAAGGCTTTGGAGGCCCAAAGGAGAAAAAGATATCTGCTGATAGCATTTTAGGGGATAACCTTTTGTCTTGTCCTTAAATTACACCCAAGAACCCAAAAGAAGCTGGGCAGTGGTGGCATACACCTTTCCCAACACTTGGGAGGCAGAGGCAGGTGGATTTCTGTGAGCTCAAGGCCAGCCCTGTCTACAGAGTGAGTTCCAGGACAGAGAGACCCTGTCTTGAAAAACCAAAAATGTTAAAAATAATGTTTGTTTCTTTTACGTGTGTCACGGCACTCTATGAGGGCAATGACAGGAGGCTCTCTCTTCCTCTCCCATGAGCAGGCCCTCTTTCTTTTTAGAATAAAGCAAGGTCTCATCAAAAAGCCCAGGCTGACCTTGAACTTACTCAGTAGCCCAGGCCGGCTTTCAACTGCCTTCCTACTGCCTCAGACACAGGTACGGATAATTTTCTGCTCCTTTGAGACTTCTTAGGAAAAAAAAAAAAACTGGTGTAGGCACAGTGGGCCTGGCTTGGGAGGTAGAAGAAGGCATCTCTGTGTATTCAAGCCCAGCCTGGTCCACATAGTGAATTCCAGGCCAGCCAGCCCTACTAAATGAGACCTTGTCTCAAAAGAAATAAAAAAAGAAAACTGTGCATCCGGGCAGTCCCTTGGAAGTGGCAAATCTCTAGGAAGGGGGTTAACAAATTAAAGAGCCCAGAAAGAGATGGGCCCTGAAAATGGAATTCATGACACCTGGAGGCAGGGCCCATAGGGTGGAGAGTCTGCAGCGAGGGGCGGGGCGGGGCGGGGCAGCAGGGCACAGCTTGGCGGGCACTCACAGTGCGGGAGGAGGCGGGGGCCGAGGGCGAGGTGAGAGACACCATCTCCTGAATGGCGAGGCGCAGCTTGAGCCGGTGCAGTGGGTTGCTGATGCCGATTTCCCTCTGGATCTCGGTGTCGGACAGGTTCGCCATGATGGCGCCGCTCTTGACATTGGCCCGGCAGGCGGCCACGTACCACGCAGGCATGCCCACCCAGAGCTGAGGCCATGGGAAGGCGAGAATGTGGAGGAGTCAGTGGAGAGAGAGACAGATGGGGAAAGTTCTCAGGCAAAGAAACAGATGCGGGAACACAGAGACACGTGGGAGAAGACGAGGGATGAGTAGAGACAGGACAGATGGAAAGACAGACACGAGTTGCCAGAGACAGGGAGAGACCAAAAGAGACAGATGAGTGGGCATGGGTGGGAGGAAGAGGAAGTGGTTTCCCTTAGAGCCTGGGGTACTGACCTCCTCATCCACCCCGCTTCTGGGCTTGTGTTGGGCAGAGCCGACCAGCCCTGGATAACCCAGCTGTCGGAGAGCTGAGGATAAAGGCCTGGCACGGTGGCTCAGGTTTATAACCCCAGCATTTAGGAGGCTGAGGCAGGAGGATTGCCATGAGGCTAGCCTGAGCTCCAGAGTGACACAAAACTGAGGGGGAGGGGGTTGGATTTGTAACGCTAAACTAAGGTCATTTCAATATCCCAATACCTCCAGCCAGGAGACCACGGTGGGGCCATCCCAGGCAGCAAAAGGCAGGCCCTGGCGACAGGCCTCTTCCAGAAGTTCGTGTCTGGCAGAGAAGGTAGACAGAGCTGTGAACCCTTCCCGTGGACCTCCCACATAGGTGCACACAATCAAAACATCTTCTCAGCATGCAGTGAGGTGTGGTGCTCTGCAAACCCACCTTCCCCACCCAGACAGGGAAGCAATAAAGAAAGGTGTGTCAGATTCCCTGGAAAGCAAAGGGTCATGGTATCTACACCCACCCCAAGTCCGTGAGCACTCACTTCCTCTTGTTCCTCCTGTCCTTATCTCCCGGGCCAGTCAGCTTGGCTAGCCCCAGAGGGTCAGTGGCCAGTGTTTCATCAGAGGGTGTCCCAGCTGGAGGCAAAGAACCATCAAAATTAGTGAAGTCTTGTGTTGGGGGAATGTGGGTGCTCCAATGGGACACCCCAAGCCCTGGAAAGGCAGCAAGAAGGTCACCAGCTCAAGGCCAATCTATGCTAAAAGCAAATAGCAGGCCACACAGAGTCACATAGCAAAACCAGTGCTGCACACTTTTGATCCCAGCTCTCGGGAGGCAGAAGGAGGGGCAGCTCTGTGGGCTCCAGGCTAGCCTGGTCTACACAGAGAATCTCAGGACAGCCAGGGTGACATAAAGAAGGTGGAAGGAGAGATCCAACTTCACAAAGTTGTCCTCTGACCTCCATATACATACATCAAGAACACACAGAGAAGGGCTGGAGAGATGGCTCAGAGGTTAAGAGCACTGGCTGCTCTTCCAGAGGACCTGAGTTCACTTCCCAACACCCACATGGTGGTTACCAACCATCTACAATGAGATCTGGCGCCCTCTTCTGGTGTACAGGCACACATGCAGGCAAATAGTGTATACATAATAAATAAATATTAAAAAAAAAAAAAGAAGCAGAGGAAACGAGATCTCTGTGAGTTTGAGGCCAGCCTTGTCTACAAAGTGAGTTCAGGACAGCCATGGCTACACAGAGAAACCCTGTCCTGATAAACCAAAACAAACAAACTCCAGAGGATTATAACACAATTTTATAAACAAAACAAAACAAAACAAAACAAAACAAAAGCAGGGGCTGGAATACAGCTTAGTGGTAGGGTACTTGCCAAGCATGCATGAGGCCCTAGGTTCAATCCCCAGCACCACAAAAAAGAAAAGAAAGCATTACCTAGTAAATATAGAAATCAATTTCTAGCAAAGTAGAGAGAGGGGGAGGGAGGAGGGGAGGGAGGACGGAAGGGAGGAGGGGAAGGCTGGCTTACAGTACTGACCCAGAGAAGTACTTTCCCGACCCGGGGGTCCCATCCGGCCCTTCTCTTTCTTGCCAAAGAGCCGACCTATGGATGACTTGATGCTCTTCTTCTTAGGGGCTTTGTGGAGGGAATCTGGGGTGCTCTCACTAGAAAGATAAGGCAGAGCATGGAATGGATACTGTCCCCTCTCACACACACACACACACATCTTAACCCACATCCCTGCTGACCTTCCCCGGGGCGGTGCGCCATCTTCCAGGGACCCTGCCTGCAATGCCAAAGCCTGGGTCATCCTCTCAAGACGGGCTGAGCGAGGAGTGGGCGGTGGGGTGTCTCCTGGAATGGCTGGGCCCTCCCCTCGTGGAACACCAGCTTCTTCCTTGGGGACGTGGTTCTGAGGATGGACACAGATGCAGAATCAGCCTGAGGGTCGTGCTGGGGATGCCAGCTGTGGGATAGGAGAGGGTATCTGAGCTGCCCTGGCCTGGGCACTAACTTGAGAGAAGGGTAGCCTAGGTCAAATGAGGATATAAAGGCGGGGGCTGTGGCTCCTGCAACCGGAGAAGAGTGTACAGAAAGTAGCTTTTCAGCTTTTCAAGAGATGACAGAGGTGTAGCCTCAGAGAAAGCTAAGGGAACTCGGAACAGAAAAGCAAGATATACAGAAATAAAACAAAATTGCATATAATTTTGTCTTCCTCCAACGTTACTCTCTCTTCCTCCTCTTCCTCTTTTTTCTCCTCCCCTCCTCCTTTTGAAATAGAGTTTCGCTATGTGTCGAAGTTGGCCTCAAACTCACAGCAATCCTCCTGCCTCAACCACACAAGCACTGGGATGACAGGTGCTGAGTCACCACACTCAAGTTCTCAAAGGTTAGGCTGGAGAGATGGCTCAGCAGTTAGGAGCCCTGCTGCTCTCCAAAGGACTGGGGTTCAGTCCCCAGCACCCGTGTGGTAGCTCCCAACTGTCTGTAACTCCAGCTGCAGAGAATCTAACATCCTCACACAGGCAAAACACTGATGCACATTAAGTACATTTTTTTAAATTAAAAAATTATAGACCTCAAGTGTTTGTATGTTTAAAAATAGTTTAATTATGTCAGGCACAGTGGCACACACTTCTAAATCCCACACACTCAGGAGGCAGAAGCAGGCAGATCTCTGTGAGTTCAAGGACAGCCTGATTTACACGGTGAATTCCAGGACAGCCAGAGCTATATAGTGGGAGTTTGTCTCCAAAGAAACAAACAAAACTAAAAAATTAACTTAATTACACTTTACTTATTTGTGTATGTGTGCACCGGAGGCATAAAAACATCCTGTCAGAGGACAATTTTCAGAAGTAAGTTCTTTCCTTCTACTATGTGGTACTGAGTGCTCAGGCTAATGAGCTGTCAAGCTCGGTGGCAAGTGCCTTTGCCAGCTGAGTCATGCCACAGGAATATTTTGAGTCCAGTAGCTGGGTGTGGTGCATGCCTGTAGATCAGGTAAGGTACTTGGGAGCAAGATAGATAGTAAAAGAGGAAGACAGATAGCCTGACCTCTCAAGTTTCACAGCAGCCTAAAGAACACAGCAATACTGTCTCAAAAAAAAAAAAAAAAAGCAGAAATATAATGCGTGAAAACAGATCAAAAGCCAGGCGTGGTGGAACACGCTTGTAACCCCAGCACTCAGGGAGGCAGAGGCCAGTCTGGTCTACAAAGTGAGTCCAGGACAACCAAGGCTACACAGAAACTCTGTCTCGAGAGAAAGAAAGAAAGAAAGAAAGAAAGAAAGAAAGAAAGAAAGAAAGAAAGAAAGAAAGAAAGAAAGAAAGAAAGAAAGAAAGAAAGAAAGAAAGAAAGAAAACATGTCAAAGTAGGGTCGCAAAGATGGGCTCAGTCGGTAAAGAACTTACTACTAGGCATGATAACCTGAGTTCAGTCACCAGGACGCACATGTTAGGAGAGAACCAATGGAAATTGTCCTCTGACCTCCATAAGGGGTGCTACAGTATTCTCATGAATCTCTCTCTCTCTCTCTCTCTCTCTCTCTCTCTCTCTCTCTCTCTCTCTCACACACACACACACACACACACACACACACACACACACACACACTGCAACAAGAAGTCAATGTAGACCACACTTGACTAACGAAGTTCCCAGAAGCCAGTTCCTGGTGTCCTTTGGAAGTTTGGGGAAAGGCTAAGTATGCCTCTGGAATCCACTGTGTCAGGGCTCTGGTAGCTATTTGTGGGAAGCTCTGTTCCTGACCTCTCCCACCTACCCTGGGCTTGGGTGCCGCAGAATACTCACTGTCTTCTCGGCGCCCTCCCGGGCAGGGCTGGGGGGCGCCAGGCGAGGGGTGGAGTGCCCAGAGCTGGGAGGGGAGGGGCTGGCGAGGGTGGAGGTGGTGAGTGAGGGTGGCAGTGAGCAGCTGCTGCGGTACCGTCCCAGGGAGTCAAGGCCGGAACTGGACACCCGGCTCTCCAGCTCCTCCGCACGCTGCTCTGTGGTCTCCTTCTCTTCTTGGATTAGCCTGGGAAGGGAGAAAGAAGGCCAGGTGGAGGGGACAGGGAGACACAGTCCCAGGTGGGGAGGGGAGGAGAGTGTGACTCAAGATAGGGTGGTGACTTAACGTTTCCATGGACCACTTGCCTGTAGTCTCAGCAGGTGAAGAAATCACTGAAGGATTTGAGTAGTTGTAATTTCTATCCGTGAGGTTAACCGAATGGTTACAGTAAAGTGATAGAAAGGCCTAGGGCTGTAGCCTAGTGGTGGAGCACCTGCCTGAGATCCCCCAGCGAGGGGCCAGGGCGTGACTCAGCACGAGAGGCCTCACTTGGCATGCACAAGGTCCTGGGTTCAGTCCCCGGTACGACAATTTATAGCTTTAAAGATGTTACTCTCACTACAGGAACAGACAGTGCTCCAAAAGGTGCGGGAGCAAAATGCTCAGACCAGGGTGGGATCAAGTCAACCAAAGTAGGGTGTCATGAATTCCTTCAGTCCGGAGAGCAGACGGATGAAGTCTAAGTTAGAAGGTGACTGTGTTAGCCGTACTTCCGGGGGGCTCATAAAGACTGTGAGGACAGGGCTGCCACATCAGGCAACCTTCAGGCTTCCTGGAAAACTGTGCTATCACCTAGGAACTCCTGGTAGAGTTGAGGTAAGGTTCAGTCTCTCATCTCTCCCTTTATGGGTGTGTGTACGCATGTGTGTGTGATGCCTGTTTGCACGCATGTTTTTGCATGTGTGTGGCAGGCACAGTGTGTGCATGTGAGTGCTGAGGTTGATTTGACATCTAGCAGCAGCAGCTGCCATTCTTCTACCTCACTCACGGGGCCGCCGACTCTCAGGCACAGAGCCCGTTGCGCGGCCAGTCCCGAGAGCCAGCTTCCTCGAGGGGCCTATCCTGCCTTCAGAGGCTGTGGCGTCAGGTGAGCCCCCAGTCCGCTTGATACTCATACGGGTTCCAAGGGACCTGAACGCCAGTCCTGTGACGTGCATGGCAATTACTTCAACCACTGGGTTATCTCTGAAATCCCTTCCTTCCTTGTTCTTTTTCTTTCTTTCACTTTATCTCCTAGTTTTCCCCCCTTCCTTTCTTTTTTTCTTTTCCATCCTAGGGATGGAACCCCAGGCCTCACAGATGCTAACTAAATTCTCCACCAAATAAATACACTCCCAGCCCAAGCTGAGGTTCTTGGTTGCTGTATGAGGGAAAGACTTGTTGAGTTGTTGTTGTTGGGACCTTACGTTGAGATTCTTGCGTTGTCAGGAGGTTCTAGGCTATGGGTTTTTTGATGGTTTCTCCTGAAGAGTTGAGGATTAGGAACACTCTGGTGTGAGTGCCCGCGGGGGCACTGGTGCAGACAGCAGGGGTGGTTGTCCACAACTGTGTCTGGGAGAGTGGCTTGAGGGTGTGGGAAAGTAGGCTTAGGGAAAGGGGTGGGGCTGCCTGTTGGGAGCTTCAGGGGCTGTGGGGATGGCTTAGGCAGGACAGGGTGGGCTTGGCCTGGGGCTCACTTGATTTCCTTGTTGATGGCTTCCAATTGCTCCTGAAGCATGATGGCCAGCGTCTGCACATCAGCCTGCCCACTGGGGGACAGCAACTCAGCCCCGAACATGCCCTCAGCCTCCTCCTCATCCGAGCCGTCTAGCTCTCCAGGGAACGGGGGTGGGATGGACCCGGCAGGGGCAGACCGGTCCCAATCCTGTCCCTGTAGGTGGGGACTGAGGTTGGTACCTGGCTTTGCCCACACTCCTGACCCTACCTGCACCCCATGATGCTCTTCCAGGCTAGACCCTTCCTTTTTTTTTGCATTATGGTGGTGGAGCCATGGTGCCCAGCTTTAGATGGCTATACCCCTAGCTCCTCTTTTAGCAGGACTCTTCTTGGACCTAAGAGATAGCTCAATGGGCAAAATCCCCAGTGACCCAAGTTCAGCCCTCACATGTGAAGGTAGAAGGAGAGAACCAAGCCCGCAGAGTCGTCCTCTGATGCACGGGTGTCCTTTGCCATGCACACCCCAATCATAAGTTCCTAAAGTCTCACTCTTTCTTTTTACAAAATGTTTAATTGTATGTTGTATTATGTATGCTTGTATGTGCATATATGCACCATGTGCCTGCCTAGTTCCCACAGACGCCGGAAGAGAGCAGGGGATGCCTGGAACGGAAGCTGCAAATGCCTCTGCGTGTTGCTGGAGCTGAACTCAAGAAGAGAGCCAGGCTTCCTTAACCACTGAGCCATCTCTCCAGCTCTCCTTCTTTAAAATGTGTGCCTCTGCAGAGACCGTAACTCCACGCCCTCATCCACTGGCTGGCCCGGATTCTCTCTGCAGACCAGGCTGGCCTTGAACTCACAGAGATCTGCCTGCCTCTGCCTCCTGAGTACTGGCATTTCCGGCATGCACCACTGTGTCCTACCTTCTTTTTTCCTTTTAACATTACATACTTTCTGTGTGTGGTTGAGTGGCTGTGCACATGCCATGATGTATACATAGAGGTCAGAGGACAACTTTTGGGAGTCAGTTCTGTCCTTCCACCATGTTGGGCCTGGCATTAAACTCAGGTCCTCAGGCTAAGCTACAAATGTCTGGACTCTCAGAGGCTTCCCATTGGCCCCCACATTCTTTCTCTTTTTCTTTTTCCTTTTTTTTTTTTTTTCCTGTTGTTTGTTTCAGATATGGTCTCTCTGTGTTGACCTCACTGTCCTGGAACTCACAGAGACACACCTGCTTGGGGCTCTTGGATGCTGGGATTAATGGCATTGGCCTACAGGCCCAGCCCCACCTTATTTTTTGAGACACAGTCTCTCACTGAACCTAGAGCTCACTGTTAAGCTGGCCAACTGCAGGCTTCAAAGACCGTCTGCACCCACCTGGAGCCGAGACAAGGCACACAGCACCACATCTGGCTTATTATATGTATGCTGGGAGTCTGAAAACTCATTTGTTGGTGCTTACACAACAAGCATGCTACTAAAAGTGCTTTCTGCAAAGCATGTCTCTTTCTTACTGGCTCCTAACCATCCCTAAGCCATGTTGCACCCCTGACTCTTAAGCAGATGCTCTTCACCTGACGTCACCCCTCTGGGGTTCCCCTCTTCCCCTCTTCAACACTCACCATGTAAGCCACAGGAGGAAGATAAGATGTGCAGGCAGGCGGGTGGTGGAGGACAGGAGAGAACACAGTGAGTCGGAGAGACATGCCTCTCATCCCAGAATCCTCCCTGAGCTGCCCTCCCCACCACAGCCCCCCTCAGTCTGGGCCCAGACGTGGCTGCTGACCTTGGAAGACTCATCCTTGGCCCCCGACCAGCGGCCCCTCTTGCCTGCCCGGCCACTGCCAGCCCCGTAAGGATCCAGAGGGGCACCAGAAGGTAAGGTTGGTGCTTGGGAGTAACGGAGCTCCAGGGCACTGCCAGGGAGGGACCTGTGAGTGGCACAGGAAGGGTAGTCAAGGACCCAGGGGCCAGAAAGAGGATAGAAGCTAGGAGAAATGGGGATGGTTCTGCCTGGGCTGGGGGTGCCAGTAACTGAACTCAGTGGGTTATTTTTAAAAGAAAATTTGGGCTGGGCGGTGGTAGTACATATCTTTAATCCCAGCACTTTGGAGGCAGAGGCAGGTGGATCTCTGTGAATTCAAGGCCAGCCTGCTCTATAGAGTGAGTTCCAGAATAGCCAGGGCTACAAAGAGAAACCCTATCTCAAAAAAATAAAAATAAAGAAGAAAAGAAATTAGGGCCGGGTGCCATGGCACCCACCTGTAATCCCAGAACTTGGGGATGCAGAGGCAGGTGGATCTCTGTGAGTTCGAGGCCAGCCTGGTCTACAAAGTAAGTCCTGGCCAGCCAAGGCTACACAAAGAAACCCAGTCTCAAAAAAAAAAAAAAAAAAAAAGGAAATTGGAATGAAATGTTTGGGGGGAGACTTGGGAGTGGATGTAATCAAGATACATGTATAAATTTGTCAAAGGGTAAATTAAAAAGTACATATTAGGGTTTTTGGTTGTTTTTTGTTTTTTTTTTTAGATAGGGTTTCTCTATGTAGCCCTGGCTGTCTTGGAACTTGCTCTGTAGACCAGGCTGGCCTAGACCTCACAGAGATCCACCTGCCTTCCAAGTGCTGGGATTAAAGGCATGCATCACCACTGCCTGACTAAAATATTTGTATTTTAGGTTGCTTGTTTTCTTTCGGTTTTTCAAGACAGCCTTGGCTGCCCTGGAGATGTGCAGGAATAGAAACTAGAATTTCCCGGTGAGGGGCCGGGAGTGTGGCTCGGTGGTAGCATGCACAAGGCCCTGGGATTTGATCCCCATTACTGTAAACACTAAGAATAAGGGAACAGCAGTTGAGAATAAGGAGCGGACCAAGGGATGAGCTCGAGCGTAGGGGTTCCCACGGCAGAGAAAGGGCAGCTAGGCTGCGGTCACCTGGAGTAGGAGGAGGGTGGCCTCCCCCGCAGCTGGTCAATCTCCATCTGCATTCTCTCCATCTCCGCCAACAGCTGCTCCTGTAAGAGGAGGCGGACGTGGCGGTGAGACGCTGCTGCTGTGAGGAGCAGGCTGCCCAGTCACTTCCCCACTAAGTTCCAGGTCCTCACCTTGTTGAGCAGCAGCTCATCTTGAAGCTTCTTCATGTTAGCAATCTCCTCACTCAGTGAGTTCTGTGGGAACAGGGGTGAAATGAAAGTGCTGGGCCAGGCTAGAGGGGTTGTGGCCTAGTGAAATTCGGCTCTTGGAATGTTCAGCAAAATGGTGCCTTCAGTCAGTCACAGAGCAGTTTGTGGGTAGGTGGGTCTCAAATGACAGATCTGAGGAGGATGTATGGTCCCTAGGAAGGCAGCTAGAGGCATCCCTGGTTGTCAAAGGCCTAGGGTGAGGGGGGTGCACCTTCTCCTCCAGTGCCCCCATCCGCTCCTTGAGGTGAAGCTGTAATCGCTCATTGGATTCACTCAGCAGCTTGTCCACCGTCTCTGACAGTCGTTTATTGTGGTCATCGTTCATCTTCTCCCTCTGCCGGGCCTGAGCAAAGCGAAACAGAGCAGAGACTGTCAGCCGGGTCCTTCGCGGATCATTGCCCTTGCTGTAAATCATGCCCCTCACCTAAGCCCTACCGCTCTCATCTTGATTCCCACCTAGCCTGACCCCTAAGTCCCAACCAAACCTGACTCTGCTTTTTCTTCTAAGCCACACCCCCACCCTGCTCCTCAGTTAAGCCCCTCCCTTCAGCAACTTTCACCCAACCCTGCTCCTCATTTAAGCGACTGTGGCTCATTTTAGCCCCTCCACAGAGGTGTCAACACTACACCCCGCCTCCCGTGTGTATTCCACTCAGCTAAGCCCAACCCCAGCTTGCAACCTCATCTAAGCCCCGTTTACCAATCCAGCTCCTTCATCTAAGCCTTATTCTCAGGCGAGCGAGCTCTCTCTGGTCCTGCTCTCACGATCTCACGTAAGTCCCACCCGCAGTCCCACCCCTCATCTAAGCCTCATACATCCTGCCTAGGTCCTTCATGTAAGCTCCGGAAGCTCTGCCCTTTATCTAAGTCCTGTCATTCATTTGCGTCCTATCTAGTTCATCCACTCTACTAAGCCTTGTCCCAGGCTGGCCCACCATCTAAGCTCTGTCACACACACACAAGTGCGCACGCGTGTGTACACACACGTACACACACACACACACACACACAGTCCTGCCCCTCACACACAGTCCCCTGATATAAACCTTGCCTTTCATCAGCCAGCCCCTCCCCCACCTCGCTCCCTTGGCCCCTCACCCGCTGCAGCTCCTGGTTCTTCTCCTCTAGCTGTGCCTCCAGCTGCCGAAGCCGTTCCTCAAAGTTCCCATGGCGTTCCTCAGCCTAGTGGACAGGACCCGTGGAGTATGGCTTGACTCCACCAAGATCCCCGCCCCTGCACCTCCGGCCGCGCCCCTTGCCAGGCTATTACCTTGTTCAGGGCAGCCACGCGCTGCGCCAGCTGGGCCTCTATCTCAGGCAAGGTCTCGGCCTTCTGCAGGGTCTGTTGCAGCTTCTGCTTGGCGTCATCCAGCCACTCCGCCAGCTGACGGCTCTTCTCTTCACTCTGGGAGAGAGGGAGGCAGAAGAGCCAAGGGGCTCAGTTACCGAGCCACAGCACCCTGCCATGGCTCTCCTGCTGGGTGCGCTCCCACCTGTCGGTACAGCGACTCTTTGCTGGCCAACTCGTTCTCCAGCTTGTCGTTGGCATCATGTAGAGACGTGGCCTCACGCTGGGCACTCAGGTAGCGCTTCTCAAGCGTGGTGATGCGTTCTTCCATATCCTCCCGCTGAGCCAGGGCCTGCAGAGGGCGTAATGGAATGTGTGGACTACAACTCCCAGAAAGCTTTGTGGCAGCAGAGGCAAAAACAAAACAAAACAAACAAGCAAGCAAAAACAAAGAAGGCACTCCAGGGTTTATAGAAAATAAACTCCTTGCCCCATTCTGTGTCATAACTTTTGAAGCAGTTCTAGCTTAGAGCTGATGGAAGGTCCAGGGCATGGTAGTATTACATTCCTGTAATCCTAGCAAGTAGGAGGCTGAAGCAAGAGGACTTTGAGTTGGAGGCCAGCCAAGTCCAAGGCCTACCTGATAAACAAGCAAAAGACCAGAGACCTGCCCCTCATACAAACTCATGCCCCCGCCTTTCATCTAAGTCACACCCTCAGCTAAACCCCGCCTCCACCTCAGTTCATTGGCAGTCTCCACTCAAGCCACACTTTGGCATACCACTGTCTTAGAACCACAGAGTACTTGCTGGTGTCTCCCGGAAGGTTCATGCCTTTTCTCAAAGAGCCACCCTGCTAGCCCATGCTTAGAAGCCCAGAAAAGACATGCCAGAATGAGACAGGGAGATGAGCCTGCCTGGGGCTGTTGTGAGAAGCCACCAGTCAGGCTAACGAGAAATAAAAAGTTCATTTTCTTATTCACTCTCTTCGAGCATCCAGTCCAGCAGGGCCTAGTACTCAGGAGGCTGAGGCAGGAGGCTGTGATTCCCCAGACAAACAGGGCAAGTTACCCAGTCTAGAAATAAAATTAAGCAGCTAAAGGGATGTAGCTCAGTGGTAGAGCCACTGCCTAGAATCCTCCAGTGAGGCGCCAGGGGAGCGGCTCAGAAGTAAAGTGTCTGCCAGTGAGAAGCTAGGGCCAGGGCTCAGAGGTAGGGAGACCATGGGCCAAGGGTATGTGAAGTCCTAGGTCCTATCACAATGGTGATGCAGGAACCAAGTACTAAGGGCCACTCTGCCACACACAAGCGCTCAGACCAGAGTCCGTAGAACTTGGGGACTGAGTCCACATCCTGCCATTCCTGAACTCTTGAAGCATTGGGGGAAGGCTGGGGTGGGGGACAGAGAGCAGCTCCCCAGGGGCTCCGCCTCACCTCCTTGAGGTCGCGCTGCAGCTTGGAGTTAGCTTCCTCGGCCTTACCCAGCTCGCGGTGGGCAGTGCCCAGCTCCTCCTCCAGCTGGCTCATCTGGCGGCACAGCACAGCCAGGCGCTCCCGCAGCTGGCAGACCTCTGCACGCTGCCGCTCCAGGGCCTCCTCCAGCTCTGCAGTGCGCCGGCTGGAGTCTCCAACAGGACCCAGACCGTTGGCCAGGGTCTGGAGAAAGAAGAGGAGGAACAGAACCCAAAGCGCAGGGCTGGGTTTGTCAGCCGTGAGGGGGAACCCAAGTCCAAAGGGGTCTGTCACTGAGGGTCACAGAAGGTAGCTAGGTGACCAGTAAGGATCTTAGGGGATCAGATACCATCGGTCGGGGAAAACATTAAAGTGACCATCAGGGGACGATGAAGTGGCTCAGCCACCAAGCCCGATGACCTGAGTTCAATCTCCAGGACTCACATTACGAAAGGGGGGGACAACTCCCTCAAGCTGACCTATGACCTCCGTCCGCACATAAGCAACACCTCCCGCATTATCTATGCACAGTGAAACGTGCATAATAGAAACTTTAAAAACTAGTAAACTGCTCATTACAAAGCCAGGGGGTCCCTGGGCACGGAAGTGTAGGCTTGTGCTTTCAGTGACTGGGGTCAATTTGAGTGAGACCCAGACTCACAGAAAGTGGGCTAAGGATGTGGCTCTGAAGTAAAGCCCCTGCCTAGAATCCCCTAGTGAAGGGCTAGAAGTACGGCCGGGTGGTAGCGCCCCTACCTAGAGTTCCGTAGTAAGGGGTTGTTGTTGGGATGTGCTCAGTGGTAGAGCAATTGTGAGGCCCTAGATTTCAACCTGAGTGCAGACAATCAATCTATCAATCAGTCAATCATCGCTGAGTGGCCGTCACGGGGCAGGGGGGACTTACACCTCTCACCTGTCCATCTCCATCCTTGCCTGGCTCCTCCAGCCCTGACCGCCTTCTAGATAGCTGGTCTCGAAGGTTCAGAGTCTAAAAGAGTCAAAGCAACAGAGCACACTGAGCCTTCCTTGGGTCCTGTGGATTTCTGTGGTCCGAGCCCATTGACTCTTTTCCTCCGGAATACAACCAATCCGTTTCTTCGTCCTCCCCTTCCCGGCCCGACCCCCTACCTCCTGATTGCTCAGCTCCAGCTCCTCCTCCAGCGCGGCGACTCTCTCCAGCGCCATCCGCAACCTTTCCCGGACCTGGGGAGGGGTGTGAGGTAAGATCAGACCTTGTAGGGCCCGGTGCTGTGGGTCTGTCATCCCAGCTGCTCCAGAGACCGAGGCAGAAGCATCCTGAACTCAAGGTCTGCCTTCACTATAGAAATAAGACCCAGTTTGGACAGTCCCAGAACACCGTGGGGAAGGTCTGAACGCAATAGAATGAGTGTGCAGCTCCAGCCAGGCGTTAGGCTGACCCTCCCCCATTCTCCACTACTGTGCCTTTATTTATTTATTTGGTTTTTCGAGACAGGGTATCTGTGTAGCCTTGGCTGTCCTGGACTCGCTTTGTAGACCAGGCTGGCCTCAAACTCACAGAACTCCTTCTTCCTCTGCCTCTCTGAGTTCTGGGATCATAGGCGTGCACCCCTGTGCCCGGGTTTGTATTTTTATTTTTTTAGACAAGGTCTCACAACATAGCCTTGTATGGCCTGGAGCTCTATGTTGACCAGACAAGCCTCAAACTCATAAAGATCTACCAGCCTCTGCCTCCTGAGTGCTGGGATTAGATAGTTCATATTTCATTTTATCAAGTCATGTTCCAATACGTCATGGTAACATTTTCTTCCACATGAACTATCTCCAACAAATCATAGCCAGCTTTTCTCTTTCCCACTTAGTTCAGTTCAGATCAACCGCCTGCTCTCTCTTCTTCATCCTCTGATTCCCCTACCTTCTCATCCAGGGCCTTGTGGTGCTCAAAGAGGGATTTTAGAGCCTTCAGCACCTCCACCTCAGAGGAGACCCCTCCAGGGGATTGGGCTTGGCGTTTCACCACAGTCATTCGCAAGGAACGCTCGTGCCTGGACACCAGGCACTCCAGGTGTTCCAGAAGGAGCTGGAAGGATAGGACACCAAGTCAAGAAAAAGAGGCGGGGTGGGGGGAGGGATGAGGTCAAGGAAAGGGATGGCACATTGGGAGTACACAAAAAAGAAGAGATGGGACCAAGCAGAGGTGAGGAGGACAGGGAGGGACAGTGGAGGTGGAGCTGAGGAGGGAACAATACAGGAGACTGGGAGCACCGGGGAAGAGAAGACGCAAAGCTGGGTGTTGGGAAAAGGGGTTTAGGCCGGCCCCGTCCTGTGCCCATGCAGCTTAGGCCCCTTTCCCAAAAGTCTTCACCCGGGTGTTGTTCCGCTCCGCCTTCAGCTCCGCGATCTCCTCTTCCCTCTCCAGAAGCTGTTCCCGACATAAGTTAAGCTCCTTCGTCAGAGCAGCAAACTCCTGTCCAGGCGTGGGTAGAATCAGATGGCTGACTCAGTTTTTTCCTTTTTTCTCTCTTTGAGAATTTGAAGGCTCTGACCCTCCTGGCTAGGCCCCGCCTCCTCCACCAATTCGAGACTGACCCTTACCAAATCCTGCTGTTCTAGCAGCTCAAATCTTGTCCGTTTAGGCAAACTCTCGACCCTTCTGTTGCTCTAGACCTTTGGGTTCTTAATAGGCCATACCTCTTCTTGCTGCTCAGGCCCCGCCCTTTCATCTAAGCCACACCCAGCTCTACGAAGAAGCCTGCCCGCCAAAGGTAAGCAATTCCATACTCTTTCCTGCCACCCCTCCTAGGTCACCCTCTTTTACAAACTATACCTTCTATAGGCCACGCCCTCCTAGGGTTTCTCTGTGTAGCCCTGGTTGTCCTGGAACTCGCTCTGTGGACCATGCTGGCCTCGAACTTAAGAGATCCACGTGCCTCTACCTCCCGAGTTAACGGCACAAGCCGCGCCCGGGCTTTCTTCCCAGATCCTGCCTTCTGCTAAGCCTGACCTTTCTGGCTGCCCAGCCCCCTCCTCAGCGGGCTGAGTCCCCAACCTCTCAGGCCCCGCCCTTTCTATATAAGACGTGCCTATCTCGCAGCTAACACCCACCCGCCAGCAGCAAGCCAATCCCGTGCGCTCTTCCGCCCCTCTAGGCCCGCCTTCGCCCCTAGGCCCCGCCCCCAGGCCCCGCCCCACCTGAGGCAGAGCGATACTGAGTTGCCGCTGCAGGGAGTCCTTCTCGTGGCCGAGCTCGCGCAGTCGTAGCTGTGCTGTCGCCAGCCCGTCCTGCGCCTCTCGCAGCGTCTCCAGCAGGCGCTCGCGCTCCGTGAGCATCGTGACCATGAGGCGCTCCAGCTCGCCGCCCGCCTCGTCCGGGCCCAGCGCCGAGCCCCGCCGGCCATCCTCGCTGATGGTGGGCATCACCTCGCACATCATGGCGGCGGTGCCGGCCTGCGGGTACGCAGAGGGGGCTAACTAGCCTTGTCAGGACTCAGACATAGAACTGAGGCGCAGCCAGTGTGATACTCCCTGGGGCCCCAATCCAGGCACTGCACAGGGTTGCAACTGAGGTTAGCCAAGCTGATCATGACATGGGGAAACTAAGGTACATTCAAGTGTGTGTGTGTGTGTGTGTGTGTGTGTCGGGGGTGGGGGGCGGGGAAGTAAGTGCTGGCCTCCAGGAGCGGGAAACTGGGGCCTGGCCTTTGTAATCGTGGCACAGATAAACTGGAAGTCATTGCTCTTAGATAAACAGCTGGGCTTCTTAGGTAGAAGCATTTGGGGACACCGAGGCTTGGTTCCACCACACACCAGCAGCAAATGGAAGCCTGGCCACTCAGGAACTGCAAAAGGCTGAGGGACCAGTCACTGGCTGAGTGGATTAAAACTATCCTTTACCTACTGTGGATCGGGTTTGAATACTCAGCCCACTCCATAGGTGAGGAAACTGAGCCCCAAGCCAGAACCACGCCTTTAAAAGCCATGGGGCTTCTGATACTGAATTAGGTCACTAGGCTGTGATTTGCCCATCTCTATGATCTAAAGACCAACATTCCACTTGAAAGAATAAGAGTAAAACCCATAGCAGGAAGGCTGGAGTTTGTGGCACATGCTTGGCACAAAACGAAGCGCTGGGCTGGATCCCATACAAATAAAAGTAAATATTCATTTATTAAACCAGGCAAGGTGGTTCGTGCCTGTAATTCCAGTACTTGGGAAGTGGAGACCAAAGGATCAGCCTCAGTTATTTTAGGGAATTTTGGGTCAGCCTGGGCTACATTAGACTCTTTCTCAAAAAACAAAAGAAAAATGCAGAACAGGAAGTAGAGATGAGTCATCTGCTCAGGTCACAGGAATCTAGTCCCCCCACAGCCATAGCCCCTACATATATAGGTGTCTGAGCCTTCAACAGTCTCTTTCCAGACCCCTGTTTACGCCAGTGGTTCTAGATCATCCTGCAAGGCCCATAAATCTAAACCGTTGGACCCTTCTCCAGGCTTGGCAGAATTTAGTAGTCCTGGGATGCTCCTCCAGCCCCGCCCTCATGAGGTGTTAAACAAGAGTGGGAGGAGAAAGGGGCGGAATTTATAAGGCCAGAAGGCGGGACTTGGGTTCCCTAGGGCAGGGCCGGGGCGGAGAGGTAGGGAGGCCCTGTGAGCCTCTCCCTGGAACTCTTCAAGTCCAACAGGTCCATCTGGCCTGGCCGAAAGCGGGAGAGACTATCACTCCTTTCCTTCTCCCCCAATCCAGGCAGTGGCCTAACCGGTTTGAGATTGGATACTTCCCAACTCCACCCAAATGAGAACTGTGACCAAAGCCACTATGTCCTTGGGGTTCCTGTGAAACAAGAAGGGCTGGAATATAGGATAGGATGCAACTGGGTCCCTAAACCCCCATTGTCTTTAAATGGTCGGTCTGGAACTCCAGCTCCCAGAAACTGGGTTCAGGAAAGAGTTTATAAGAGAGAAGGCCAGCTTTAGGCTAGACCCCAACATGGAAGCTCAGGCCCACAACTGGGTCAGAACATACTGCCTAGGATGACTTAGACCACTGTGAACCTTCAGATTCACTGAGGAAGAGGATGCACAGTCAGTGACACCAAGATGCTACAAAGCACAGAAAGACAAGAGCTTCCACACTGAGCATGTGACTGAGGGCAAGAGTTGCTTTCTTGTTAACTAAAGGGCCCCATGCTACAACTGAGGTCTGGAAATAGGTGCCTGGGTCACCCCAGAACCCGAAACACAGGGGTGAGCAAAATGACACAGAGGGGCACTCCTAATGCATCACATAGAACTCAGAGCTTGCTTGGCATGAATGCACAGATACAAGATGTAAGGCAAACCTACAGCTGATCCCAGGTGAAGCAGGAGGATTGCAAGTTCAAAACTAGCCTGATGAAACCCTGTTCCAAATACACATACACACACATACCAGGAAGATGGCTCAGTGGGCAAAGTCACTTGCTACCAAGGCTGAATACCGGAGTTTGATTCTCTGGACCCCATGTGTTGTGTAAAGAGGAGAACCTGCTCCTGCAAGTTGTTCTTCGACCTCCACATGCACACTGTGGCGTGTGCACACACAGGAAAACAAGGTGCTTGAAATGACAGGGAGGGAGGGAGGAAGATTCTGCAATTGCTGGAGGGTTTTGTTCAGGAAACAAAACATTTTGAGGCTAAAGACTCTAGAAAAGGCTAGAGTCTAGAACAGGCTTGGAATGCCAAGGCAACAGATGGAGACGGAAGCCTATGATCCACCAGGGAGCAAGTCTGGCACCAAAGCCAAGGCCAGGGTAAGGGGAAGAAAGAAGCTAGGGACAAGGACCTAGAACCTGAGGCTTGAAAAGATAAGCAGAACAAGATTGTGCAAGCTGTGGGGGCTGGAGAAACGGCTCAGCAGTTAAGAGCACTAACTAGTCTTCCGGAGGACCTTCGTGCAATTCCCAGCACCCATATGGAAACTTACTACTGTCCAGTTCCAGGGGATCTGGCATCCCCACACAGATATTCATACAGGCAAAATACTAATGCACATAAAATAAAAATAAATAAATCATCTTCATAAAAGATCATGCAAGCTAGAGTTTCAAGGAATGCTAGAGTATTTAATTGAAAACAATATTCTCTGCAAGTTAGACTATCCATGGTAAGAAGAAAATCTAGAACAATGGCAGACATGGTCAGAACACAAAACACATCTAAAATAACTCAGGAGAGCTTGTCATCTCAGATAGCGATGGAGGCGAGATCTTTTGTTATTGGTCTAGTGCTAGGAATTGACCCCTGGACTTCGTCCCTGTGAGACAAGGAGCTACTATGGAGCTACAACCCCAGCTCCAGCAGTTAGAAATATAGGACATGTCTGAGGAAAGGGTTGAGAGCAGAAATTGTAATAGGGATGTTATCTAGATATTTTAAAATCCCAGAGAAGAAAAGGAGGAGGAAGAAGGAAAAAAATGTGCATAAGAGAGTGATAATCCAGCCTAGGCTACATGGCAAAACACTGATGTTGGTATAGAATGTGGATCACGCCTTGGTGAAGACAGGACAGATGTATCATCTGCAAATGTTCTGCAACTTAGAGTCTTGAATGTAACACGAGGAAAGGACTCATTATAACTAGAAATGCAGGAAGATGGCTGGTAGTCCCAGATCATCTCATGAACTCTGACCATAGAACGCTCCTGGAGGGATAGCTGTTTAGCACGTGGGGTATGAGACATCAGGCGTCACCATATGGGTCTCTAGAGGCCATGAGATGCCAGAAATATCAGCTTTAGAGGAGAAGAGACTGTGGAAGTCTAGCCCCTGAGATAATAGAACAGAGGCTTGTTCAGGCTATGGGAGATGTAAAGTTAACAGAACGATGAGGCCACAAAGACCTGGAGATGGGAGTGGGGTGCAGGGCCAGGACTTTGAATCCATGTGGAGGTGAAAAAACTTGGGGTCTGAATGTTTGATGAGAGTGTATGGCTAGGCATGTGGTCTGGTGGACAAGACAGTTGCCACAGTTGAGATTGTGGGTCCCAGAGATGTGTTTGTTCAGATGGGGGTTCCAAGATGGGAGTGAGACACCTCAATTTCTGAGGGGAAGGGAAGAGAAAAGCTAAGGACCTGCATTCCAGATCTCTGAAAGGAAGTCATGGCGCCTGAGTCCCCAAGGCAGCAAGCAGGTGCTGGTGTACCAGGAGGCTGGGCATATTTGTCTGCTGGGGGTGGGGGCTGTTAAACTAGGTGCTAAGTGGAGGGGGTGGGCAAACGCTGAGAAACTGGATCCCCCGGGTGCTGAATAGGGTGATGGCGCTTAGTCAGGGACAGCAGATCTATGGGCACTAACAGATTTTCAGAACCAGAAGGCTTCATGCCAAGGTCTCTAAAGTGGCCTAGGCAGGAGCAGTCAAAAGCTCTGAGTGAAGCACCTAGAGTCCCGGAAAACTAGGGTGCCTAAACATGCGCTTGAGAACCCTCCGGCTCAGCTGGAAGGGGGGCGCCGGGGATCCCCAGGTCAAAGGCGCAGCGCGGGGAGGGATCCCCACGCCGCCTGCACCCCCTCCCTGGCGGCCGTGGCAGGAGATGGGGGAGGCGAGGCTACCGAGAAAGCTGACCATGGACAGCTCCGGCGCGGGCCTGTGTCCAGGGCGAGCCAGCCTGGACCGAGGGAACGTCGCCGGCTATTCCAGCCAGAACGTGGGGGGCGCAAATGGGGGAACGATTTGGACGCAATGGGAGATCCCCACGGCGGTGGCCAGTGTCTGGAGCAGTGAAGACTGGGCCCAGAGGAGGGATCTAGGCTGAGGGGTCCCCTGGGCTCAGCTGAGGGAGCCAGGCTTTTGGGCCCTGGAGGAGGCGCAAGGAGGCAGCCCGCAGCCCGCCTGAGATTCTAGGGTTCGGCTGGGGACTCTGGGCTCCGGCAAGGGACACGCCTGGGTCTCTTGGGCTGGCTTCCGAAATCTGCACCCTGGGTTCTCTCGGGATGAAGATGGGAATGCAGGATTTTGGGCAAGCGAGTAGGCGAGGCTTGCCCAGGGGTCCCCGGGGTGGGCGCTGCCGGGCAAGATGGGCCAGGCTCTTACCTACCTGGTCCGCGGCGACTGCGGGAGAAGCTGGGCTGCAGGAGGGACGCGGGGTGGGGTAGGGGCACCGGGCGGGGCCCCTGGCGGCGGCCGGGGCCCGGATCTGGAGCTCTGGAGCCCTGTCTACGCCGCTAGCGCGGGCTCAGCGTCTCTCGCTCCGGCTCCGGCGCCGGGAGCCCCCCTCCCCCTCACGGTCTCACAGCCTTCTTAGTCCCCAAAATAGCCCCCTGCCCTTGGAATCGCACAGTCTCCCCCCGCGAGGCCGCAGTCGCCAGATCCAGGGGTGCCCACCAGCGCCCCCCCAAATCCCACCTTCTCCCCCCCCCAAATTTTCTCCTCCCTCCCCCTCCCCCCCACGGATCCCGGGCAGTCGTGGCCCCTTTAACAGAAGACTGACGGACGGTGTCGAGTGGCCAATGAGAACTGGCATCCGCGCCGGCCGGCGACGAGGCCCCGCCCCCGCAGTGGGAGGGAGGGGCCGCGCGGGCGGAGGGCCGGGGGCGGGACTCAGGGCGCGGCGGCCAATAGGCGTGCAGCGTGCCGCGGCCGGGGAGGAAGGCGGAGCCCGGCAGAGGATGATGTCACCTGAATCTAGCAGCGCGCGGCGTGGAGCGCGAGTCGCGACCCCGGGTTCCCGCGGCGGCGCGCGTCTCCCGGGACAGGAGGGTTGGGCGGCAGGGCAGGAATTCAACATTTAAGGTGGGATTTCTTTCCAAAGGCACGGGCGGCTCCCGGAAGAACGCGCTCGTTTAGAAGGTGAGGCAGGCGGCCGCTGGCTGGCGAGTGCGTGGTGGTCCGCACCCCTGCGCCCGCCCGGGGAACTGCATGCGCCCCGCCACCCCCGGCTCCCACGCAGACGGTGGCACGGGCCGCAGGGCTCCCCCAGCGGATGGTTCGCTCCGCCCTGCCTACGGAGGCAGCGATCAGGCTCCTGCTGCGCTCCAAGACTCCCGCGTCAGGCGGCCCTGCCAGGCCCTGGCCTTTCAGGGTTGGGGACACTCACTTAGACGGAGCCTTGGGCCGGGCTAGTCTCTGGGGAGCCGGCCAGCCTTCGTCTTCTGAGCTGTGTCTTATCATGCTACCCATACTGGAAAGAGCTCGTTCTTAACCTCAGCTTCACCCTCCTCCTCCCCCACAGACACTATTCCAGGTTGCGCGACAGACACACAAGACACTCGGTAAGGGTTAAAGATCTTTAAATAAGGAGCCAGTGACAATAAATAATGCTGTACAGGGGAGGAGGGTCCTGCTCTGTGATTTCAGCCTCGAGACTCCAAGGACCTGTGAGGATGCGAAGAGGGGAGTTTTAGAATAGGGGAGGCTCAGTGGGGCACGAGCTGTTCAAGGGTGGAGTTCTGGAGACAGCAGTTCAGAAAAGCAGGCACGGGGGTTCTGGAGCTGGGAGCCAGAGGGTCCCAGGGTCCTGGCTACCATGGTCAGAGAGCCCCTAGTGAAGAGCCAGGGATGAAGGCTGAAGGCGCCTAGGATCACTGGCCTGGTTTGGGAGTCTGAGGTTGGGGGCAGCAGGGGAGGGTGGTGGCTGCAGGCTCACGAGTGGCTGTGGTGCTGCTGGCGCCTACGCGCAGAGCGCATCTTCTCAAAGCGAGCTTCCATCTCCTCCAGCACCCGAGGTGTGTAGCGCACCACCAGTTTCACTGAGCCCTGGGCGGCCTTCAGGAGTTCCACCGCCTTTTCGTGGTGTTCACCTTCCACACTCTGCAGGGCAGGCCTCGCACAGACTGCTGGCCCAAACCACTGCCCTTACCACCCTACCCAGGACATGGGACCAGTGGAGAGTGAGATGGCCACTGGGGTCAAGTTTCCAAGGCCTCCTGTGCCCCTAGTGGATCACCAGCTTTAGATACAACACCCACATCCTAAAAGCAGCCATGCCAGTACAGCCTAGAGTCCCCGGTCAATGAACCAGGCCATTGAACCTGTCCTTGTCCTCCCAGAGTCCCAAAGAAGTCTGTCTACACCCCCTAAGTCTATTGCTCTCCTGCCTTCACAGCCCAGGAATAAAAGCCCAGCTTTTCTGGCCAAACTCCATCCTTGGTGGTGCTTTCTTGGAGTCTAACCCCTGGGGTTTCAGGATGCTTAGTGGCCCCGACTTCTGTAAGAGCCTTTGTCCTCAGGGACCCTATCTGCTGCCAGCCAGAGAAACTGGTCCTCCTCTTAACCCGGAGACTCAACCATCCTCCACCATGCAACCCAAATGTTCCTCCTGCGAAAGCTTCCATCTTCTACACTGTACTGGTACCCTAGCTACGCTCGCTGAAGTCCTTGAGGGCCGGCAGTGCGCCCCACAGGGGTATCTACAAAGGCTGTCCCCCTGTGAAAGGAATGAGACCATCCAGTGCCTCCATACAGACACTACTCAGCCCCACTCACCACACCATTCACAGACAGCAGCTGGTCTCCCCTCTTGAGGCCACCATGGCGATCAGCCACGCCTCCGGGGATAACTCGAGAGATATAGATGGGTGAGTTCTGCTCTTTGCCGCCCATGATGTTGAAGCCCAAACCCTCGTCGGTCTTCGGTAGTTCCACCACCCTGGGATGAGCATGGCCCTCGCTGGCTGTGAACGCAGCCACTGTGGCCTGGGAGAGAGAAGGTGCTTTGCTGTGAGGGAGGGCACTCTGGCCAGGGTAGCCACAAACGTGAAGCAGGGGTCCTGTCACAGCGCAACAGGAGGCCACCCTGGAGTGACTGGGACCTGTGGGAACACTTGCTTTCTCCCACGAGCCAGGGAGAAGTCTCCACTCAGGTATAGCCTTAGTACTTAGCACCTGCCCCCCACCTAGGGGGAGGGAGTTAGGTCGATGAGGTTGGGACAGCACTGAGTCTGCAGGCAGCGACAAGAGTGAGGCACTGTGGTTTGGGAAGGTTCACAACATCCAACCAGATCGTTTTTAGGGTCATCTCCCCAACAGGAAAGTAAGGCCAGTTTCTAAGCCTGTTGCTAGAGAGAATCTCATGTGTAGTCAAGTTTTTTAAAAAGCGTACAGTTATTTAAAGGGCATTATAAATACATTTTCGCAGGGCGGGACAGAGATGTGCAAATGTACGAGGGCCCAGGAACAGCGGCCCTGGGAGGGCAGCCACTGCTGCTGGGACCGGCACCTACCTTGGCTGTGGCGTGAGCCCGCACCTCGGCGCTGCCAGTTATGTCCAGCGTGTCGTAGAGCTGCTCGTACACCTGGGAGGTGGACGGGGTAGGGTCAGGGAGCTGCTGGACGCGGGTGTCGTCTGCTCACCCGTCGCCGCCCCGCCTCCCACCCCAGCGGCGGAGCGCAAGAAAACTACAACTCACACAGTACCAGGGTGCTCACCTCGCGGATGGCGGAACAGAAGCGGCTCTGCAGGACCCGCTGCAGGGCCTGCAGCTTCTGCGGGGGCAGCTCTCCGCTGCGCTGCAGCCGCTCCAGCAGCTCCACAGCCCGGGACACGTCTGCAGAACGCGGCGGGGACCAAGAGGGCACGCACGGGTGGCAGGAAGGGCGCCCGAGGTCAGGCTGGAAGCGAGCGACGCGCCCCGCGGGTCCAGGACCCCAGCCCCGGTGGGATGTTCGCGGGGCGCTCTGCCCGGGACCCTCCCACGCCCGCAGACCGAGCCCCGCCCACTCTGACTACGTCCGACCCCCACATCTGCCAGCCCTGTTGCGGCCCAACAGAGCCTAGAAGACGGACTGGACCCTCGGAGCGCTTACCCCGCTCCAGCCCCAGCGGCTCCACCAGCGCAGCCATATCGCGGCCAAGGCGAGCTACCCGCCCAGGCGCCAGGGAGGAGGAGGTGCAACGCAAGGCCCCGCCTACCAGGTACTGGCTAGGAGGAGGTGCGGCGTGAGGCCCCTCCCATAGGACCAACAACGGATTCCGAGGCCCAGCCCTCACCACCGACGGGGAGGCGGTGCTGCGCAGCGTCCCGCCCACTCCGGAACTCTTAGGAGACCTCCGTCCGCTGCTTGCCTGGCTCAGGGTGACCCTACGTCACCACCATCTTCCCATCATGGGTCTGTTCTGGTTGAGATCTTCCTGTTACACCTTTGTGTGCCTGCCTTGCTCCTTACAGCAGGTCTGTGCCCTTTCGGTACTTTCCCCTCATTTCCAGAGGGGCGTGGTTTCTCAAGACTCCTGAGGCCTAGGAAAGAGAATTGCTGAGACTTGGAAGCCTGGGATAAGTACCAAGAACCTGTCTCAAGAAATCAGAAAAACAAAACTTGAAGCTGAAGATGTAACTCAGTTGGTAGAGTGTTCACCTACCTAGCATACATGAGATTCTGGGTTCTGTCCCTTGCATAAATCATGGGTGGTGGTGCAAGCCTGTAATCGCAGTTTACAGATCAGAACGGTGCTCAAGGTCACCCTCGGTTATATTGCGACCTCCTGGCCAGCCTGGAGTACATGAGACCCTGCCACAAGAAAATCAGTTCAAGCCAGGTGTGCCTTTAATCCCAGCACTCCTGAGGAAAGGCAGACAGATCTACGAGTTTGAAGCCAGCCTGGTCTACATAGAGTTGCAGAATAGCCAGGGGTACATAGTGAGAGAAACTGATCTGAGCAATTTTATAGAGATGCCTGGGAGATAAGGGCTACAAGGCTTAGGTCACCTCAGCAGCCACCCAGAGAGCCCAAGAGGCTGAGAAGTCATAACAGCAGAACAAGTACTCTTGTGTTGTCATTTGCACTTTGGATTTGTGTCTCCATCTAAATCCCTAAGAGTGACAGGATGGTCAACTGTGTAATCTGAAGATCTGTGGGGGACTGCAGAAGAGCATGATGTTCCAGCAAGCTGAGGCCTAGGAAACAGCCTGTTTGTGTTGAGGTGCAGAGGTGAGGATTGAGGCGTACAGGTTACCATTTGTTCTGATGGTGGCCGTGTGGGAAGTGCTTGCAGATACTTGCAATTTGAAGAGCCTGAGGTTGGGCTGGGGACACAGCTCTGCAGACAAGAGTACTAGCCTAGCAAGCTGAAGGCCCTGGGTTCATCTGTAGCATTGCATAACCCCAGGGTGATGGTGCTTATCTGGAATCTCGCACTCTGGAGGCAGGAGGATCATCAGCTGGTGACTAGCTTATGCTACAGAAGTTCTATAGGGTGGCAGCTGAGGTGGGCAGGGACCCAAACACTTGAGCCTACAATGTCTGAAAGGCCTGGGAACCCAAGGTCAGAAGATGCTGCCAGTTGTCTAAGCCTATGGGGGACAGGTGATAAACCAGAGGGGACAGGAATGCAGGAGCAAAGACACAAAGAACAGTTGAAGCCGGGAGGAACGCTAGGTAGGGAGCATGAGGAGCTGCTTGCTTTAGAGGATGGTCAGTGATAGGGGATGCTGTCACTGGGTCACACGACTCTGCTTTAGCTGGATGGAATGTGGGGTCGGAAAAGGGCATGTTCACGGTCAGAGTGAGCGGTTTCTCCACCACAGTCCTCTCAGCTGCAGCAGTCTGTGACAAAAAGCACAGTCACTGTGCCTTTCCTAACTACTGTATCAGGTAGCCCAGGATGCCCTTGACCTTGGAACGATCTTCCTTGGAGTGATTGAGCCAGCAAGCCTGGCTTCAAAAGCAGCAACCCAAACCACCCAGGCGCTAGCTTCAGAGGCTTTTGTCAAGGAGTGACTCCTCACTGGGGACCACGAGGTAATGACAGCAGCATGGGAGCTTGGCTTCTGCCTTCCTGTCTTTGGCTGAGATACAGACATTGTCATTCTTAACCTTTTAAGCCATCTTGAGTTCCGGGAAGAGCAAAATCTTAATGGGCAGACATCCCCCAGATAGGGAGATGATCCCTGGTGGCAGGTTCCATTCTCAGCAACGGACAAATGAAGGACACATTAAGGACTTAATGAAGAGCCTCATGCGGTGGCGCACATCTGTTTCCTGTGCCTTTATCTCAGTACTCAGGGAGGGAGAGGCAGGCAGATCTCTGAGTCAAGGGCACCCTGGTCTACAAAGCGAGTCCAGGGCAGCCAATGCTACACAGAGACACCCTGTCTTGGAAAACCAAAAAACAAAAACAACAAAAGTACTTATCAGAACAGACTGGGGCCAAGGCAGTGATGGAGGTATTATGGAATGGTCCACACTTTGGCCAGGACTACTTAGTCCTGTAACCATAACCTTACGTTAGTGCTCCAGGAGCAGACATGGAGTCACTGGGCCTCTTGTCCCTCTGCCCAGTCCTGTGAAAAGTTCCTCTGCTCTTCACCATGTGCTGAGCCTAGTCTGTGGGGCAGACAGTGATGAGCTTTTGCCTTAGCATCTCTAGTAGTGAGGATGGAGGGAGAATGCAGTGCACCACTCTTGCTGTGTTCCCACATTAGGTGACTCAGGCACCTCTAACTCCAACTCCAAGGGATCTCACAGCTCTGCTCTCCTGGGGCACCTGTAAACAGACATCAAAGAATGCACATAATTTAGAGCATTTTTAAAAATCTGTGCAATGGAGCTGCGGGTGTAGCTCAGTTGGTAGAGAGCCTTTCAAGAATGTACAAAGCCCTAGGTTCCATCAAGCACCCCATAAACTGGGTCTGTGATCTAAGCACTAGGGAGGTAGAGGCCAGTTCCAAGCCAAGCAGAGCTATACAGTGAGACCCTGTCTCAAGAAGGGGGTGGGGTGGGCATGAACAACACGCGCCCCTGTCCTCTCCGGAAGTAAGCCCAGACACTTTCAGTTGGTCCTGTACCAGACATCACATCTGCTTATTGGCCTAGATATCGATATTATATGTAAATTTGCTCATCACCTTACACACATGGAGGTCAGTGCCCTCTTGTGAATTCCTAGAGATGGTAACAGTTCTTGGTTTAATCCATGTGATGCCTGTGATATCCTCACTGTGGGACTCAAGCTGTGTTCTGAGATGCTATTTCAAAAGGTCCTTGGTGTTTTACAAACTTCTTTTCCCTGTATTTTTAACTTCTTTCCAAGTCTCAAATACAACAGCCAATTTTTTTTTTTTTTAAGGGCAGTGACTTGCTTGTCCCAGCTGGCTCTGAATTCATGATCTTCCCTACATACTGTAACTGGCTTTAATGTCATTTTTATAATCGCCAAAGTTGAAAAAGTCAATCCTCTTGCTAGTCTAAACCAACTTCTCTAGAAATTGCCATCCTAGGGTACCCCTCTACTTTCTCTTTTGAACTTTTTTTTTTTCCATTTCAAGACAGGGTTTCTGTGTGTAGCCCTGGCTGTCCTGGAACTCTGTAGACCAGGCTGGCCTTGAATTCAAGACCAGGCTGGCTTCCACTCATGCCCCACTCACTTATAAAATTATCCACCTCAGGGTTGGGTGTAGTGGCACCTAACTTTAATCCCAGCACTCAGGAGGTGGAAACAGGGGCAGGTGGATCTCTGAGGCCAGCCTGGTGTACAATGAGTTCCTGGACAGTCAAGAGCTGGTACATAGAGATCAGCACACACAAAAAACAAAAAACAAACAAAAAAAAAAACAAGGACAATTTAAATTGTCAATCTCAGGCTTGCTTTTTTTGTTGTGTTTTTCGAGACAGAGTTTCTCTGTATATAGCCTTGGCTGTCCTGGATTGGCTTTGTAGATCAGGCTGGCCTCAAACTCACAGTAATCTGCCCAAGTGCTGGGAAGATTTGCTATTTTCCCTGCTTTAGCCTCACCTCAATGGCTTTGAAACATCTATTGTTCTTTGTATCCCACAAACACCCTTCCTATCATGCCTAGTTATTTTTGAGATCTTGAATACTGACGGCCTGAATCCTATTTTCTTTCTTTCTTTCTCTTTCCTTCCTTCCTTTTCATCTTCCTAGCCTTGTCTCCTAGTGGCCACCTTGCCATTGGGGTAGGGTGAAGTGGGTAGGAGGCATTCCCTGACAGTGTGTTACTGAGGTCTCGCCTCATCCTGGTGAGGTGTTCTCCATGGGACAGTTATAGGAGTTCACATATAAAACCTTTCTTTTTATTTTTATTTAACATGTACCACACGTATGTCTGTGTGAGGGTGGCAGTTCCCTTGGAACTGGAGTTACAGACGGTAGTGAGCAGCCATGTGGGTGCTTAGAATTGAACCCAGGTCCTCTGGAAGAGCAGCCAGTGCTCTTAACCATGGAACCATCTCTCTAGGCCATTATAAAACTCTTTGAAAGCTGTGGTTATTTACCACTAGACAGAATGATAGGCACTAACCTTGACGGCAAACACCATCATAACCCACAAAGTACAATACTGTTAAAGTTGTGAGGGGAAGGGACAGTGTTGACATCCCTAAAATTAGGGTGTCACCACACCCTCAACTACGATAGTCACCACCTGCACAAAAATCTTTTGAGGGCTTCTCACATATCTGTAAGAAATCCCTACGAAGATGGGCATGGTGGCTGCACTTTTATCCCAGCACTTGGACAGAGGCAGGAGATCCCTGTGAGTTCCAGGACAGCCAGGGCTACACAGAGAGAAACCCTGTCTGGCAAGGAGGATGAGAACCAACCAAACAAAAAAAGAAACCCCAATGAATCTGTTCAAGCAGGACTTGGACATTTGGTCTGTCCATTTCCAGTCTGTATTCAACAGACATCTTTAAAACTATTTCCTCAGAAAAAGAGCAATTGGTGGACTCAACTTCATCCTCAGTCCCCATTTCAGAGGCCCTGGCCCAGTCACCTGGCCCCTTCCACTCAGCAGGAGCCTGCTGGTGGTGCTTCTTCTCACCTCATGGTGATCAGGAACCAGCACCACACGACTCCACACCCAGAACATCCCCCTGCTGACCTATGTCCTCCAACTGAGTCCTACCTCTTAAATCCCACAAAATCTCCCCAAATGGCTCCAGCGGTCAGAGACAAATGTCAAATGTGACATGAGCCTGTGAAGGCCATGTCAACTTGAGTATAAAGGTGGTCATGCCTCCATGGTCATCCCTCAATGCTTTTCAAGTTTTCCTTGCTCCAAACTTTCTGCATTAAGACGCTCAGAGCAAGCCCTGGGCATCGCACAGGGCCGCGAGTAGTCTTCTTGCAGGACAGCTACCTGTGGGCTCCTGCTGCAGACGTTTCTCAGCATCTGGGGGCATTCTCAATTACATGTAGAGACTGGGCCTTGAGCAGCAGACCAGAGTATTGGTCTAAATGGAAAGCTCTCAGACTCTCCTCAGGACTGTGCCAGGCTAGCGACCACTTCCTCAGGGCTCTCCCAGCTTTGACTGCACCCAGAAATGTTGTGGGCATCTCAACCACTGATGGCGGCTCCGTTAGCAAACTTTATCACCATGCATGCTTCCTGAGCACAGGGTTGTCCCATCCTGGCTGGCACCCTGCTTCTTGGCCTGGTCTATCACTTTGAGGTACACTGTGTTATGAGGACCAGAGTTTCCCTGTCACCCGTTAAGCAGCTCTGGTAGCCGGGGGAACAGCCTCTACTTCAGGTCACAACCCGCACTAGAAACAATTCACGAAGTTGGGTTGGACAGTATGAAGAGAACAACCTTTTGGGAAGACAGCAAGTGCAGTAAGACACCAGGTGCCCACTATCAACAGGAAATCAATTTTATTTTTAAATCCAAGGGACCAGAACAAAAAAACCTCTACCCTCAGAAGGCAAGCCAAGGTGGAAAGGCTAGGAAGGCAGACAGCAAGGTAGGAGCATGTCCACAACAAAGGAGGCCTCTTCATTCGGGCGCTGCCTCCATCAAATATCCATTCTCTGGGGCCATGTACCCATCACCACCCTCCGCCTCCATGTACATGTCTCGACCATCGCTGCCTAGCCCTTCCAACCCATTGTCCTGACCGCCGCCACCCCCGCCCCGGGCCTCATCCCTGCCCCGCTCACTGCCCCTCTCCCCCCGTTTGTGCTCGCGATCCCTATCCCGGTCTCGGTCCCGACGACGTTCCCTCTCGCTGCGGTGACTCCGACGTCGCTCCCGGTCCCGATCCCGGCCCTTCTCCTCTGGGCCATCAGGGCCATCAGGACCAAGCTCTCCAGGAGGCCCATCATCAGGAGCTGCATCACCAGCTTCAGAGGGTTCAGCCATGTCTCCACCACCGCCGCCACCACCTCCTCCTCCTCCACCTCGAAGCTCCTCTTTTCGCTCCCGCTCCCTTCGCGCTCGCTCCCGGCTCCGACTGCTTCGTCGCTTTCGGTCTCGGTCTTTGTCCTTGCTCCTCTCCCTGGACCGACGCCGCTCATCCTTGTCTCGACTCCGGGACCGCCTCCTCCGGTCCCGTGAGCGGGAGCGTCTCCGTTCTCTCTCCTTGTCTCGCTCTCGACTTCTTTCTCTGCGCTCCCGCTCGCGGTCCCGGTCCCGGTCCCTGTGTGGAAGTGGGGAGGGGCCCGGCCTACATGAGGTTAGCACTGTGTGGCAGGGAACCCCTTGTCACTGCTCTGTCCCAAGAGACCAGGTGCCCAATCTTACCTCTCATCATATCGTGAAGTGTCATCTCGGCCCGAATGCCTAATATTCACATCTGCCCCACCTCTTCTGGTACCACCAAGGCCACCTCCTATGCGCCAAGCAAAGGAACATTGATTCAGTGTCAACAGGATACAAATGGCCTAACTTTTGACGTGCCTAAACAGCTTACAAAACCCCACAGGACAGCCATGTTTTCACGCAAGGCTTTTACAAAGTGCTAGAGCTGGGGAATACCTAACAAGAACCTTCTTGCCTCAAGCCAGTCGAGTTCACCTGAGGCTCACCTCTAGGCTAGTGCACTACCACTTTGTACTCTGAGAACAAAGCCCAAAGTGTGAACCTATAGAAAAGCTGAAAGAACCTGGGTGTTTCCAATACTTAGGAGACAGAGGCAGGTAAATCATGAGTGTGAGACCAGCCTGGTCTATACAGTGAGCTTCAGCCAAGGCTACAGAAATCCACTCATTCTCTCTCTCTCTCTCAAAAAAAAAAAAAAAAAAGAAAAGAAAAAAAGAAAAGAAAACCTAGAAGACCTGCCACACTCAGCTTCCAAGGGCACCATACCCTACATTTCCAGCCTCCTCAGCTGCCTTAAAAAAATAAATAAAATGATAATAATAATAATAATAATAATAATTTTTGATGTGTCACAAAATGAGGGACACATTCAGCACTGGTGTAGAAAGGTAGTGTAGCTCACCAACAGCACTAAGGAGCAGGCAGCAGTCTCATCTCTCAGATGGGAGCCACTTGCCCCAGTGACTTGATAAGGAACGGTTACGGCTGGGAATACCATGTTCCTGTACTACCACCTGAAGGTCTAATGAGATGGGGTTGCATTTCAGACAGGAGCACAGGCGAAAAGAAGGTCACCCACATGCCAGGCTGTTAAACTAGACATAGGTAACAAGCTGGACTACCACAAAGCAGGACTCAGGCTTCCAGCTACTGGATCACAACTTAACAACGGGCAAGGCTGTCAATACAAAAAGATGTCAACAGAATCTTTCAAAGGAAATCCTTGCTTCCTGCACATTTGAGGTGAGCTGCTTCCCTCCACCACTCTTCATATCTGACCTGCTGCGAGTCCAAAAGCAACAGAGCAGTTAAACCAGTCTGAAACCTTAAAAAATGAGTTAAAACAAACATCTGGTTCTTTAAAGGCTGAGGCAGAAGGATCACCACAAGCTTGAGGCCATCCTAGGCTTCACAGTTGAAAACCCTGTCTCAGAAACACACACAAATAACAAATACTACCATGCAGCACTGCATGCGCAAAGTGTTGCACAAAGCTACATGTCTGCCCATGTGAGTGAAGAAGGCTCATACAATCACATTATCAACAAGTCTGTACATAGGACAACTGGCTTGTTCTTGAGACTTCAGGCATCTCCCAGGATAGCAGATAGCCTCAAAAACCTACCCCTTTCTTAAGAACTGGAAGTCCTTAAGGGTTGGGGTGCTAGTTCAACTCAGCATAGGTGAAAGCAAAGCCATGCTGCTCAAGACAGAGAGATACCTGGCACACAAGACCCAAACCCAGGCAGGCCCAATACCGATATGTCAGATGAACAATCAGCACAGAGACCGATGCCTGTCCACAGAAAGAGTAGCACAATCGAGGTCCAGCCTCAAGGTCCTCTTGGTGAGGACACACTGACACCACAAGCTTTGGGACCGACACAGCCCTGCATCAGCAGGCCCCTCCTTTCCTCACATGGATTTCTAGACTCGCCACAGTAACAACCCCGATGGAGAGAGCCAACAACTAGAAAGGCAGTTGAGTGGACATATGCAAGGTCAGAGCACACATAGGCTGCTGCTCTCTTACTCCAGATAGGAAGACAGGTACTGGGCTGCTGACTCAGCAAGGGAGTGAATGAAGAAGCCATTCAATGAGCAAGAGCAAAGCTAGAGGCAGTGAATGACACCCTCAAACCCAGCCTGTACTCCAAGCACACTGGGCATAAATGGCCGAGGTCAGTGCTGAAGTTCCTCCTACTGCTACTGGTCAATCACTCATCCAGAAAGACCAGAGCATGCTTGGGTGCTCATGACAGTGTGTGTGCACCAGTGTCTAAAGCCATGACGATGACAGCTGGAAATGGAGGAAGGACGATGGCATATGAACTGGAGACTGACCACAGGCCCAGGGGGCAGGATGCGCTCACCTAGCCGCCGGGGCCTCCAGCCCTTCACAGTGCGGCCCCTCTCCACATCCACGAGGACCCTCCTGCCGTCTATCTTCTTGCCATCTGCGTGCTTGTAAGCGGCTGCAACAGACGTGGGGGAGGGGGATTCCCCAGAAGGTCCTCTAGTCAGACAAGGCTCCACACAAGAGCATCCCTGCCCCTCAGACCCCACCTGCACACATACACTCACACTCCCACCAGTCAGCCAGGCAACCAACAGCCAGACAGCCCTCTCCCCACCCTGAAGGGCCTGCTCCATCCAGTGCCTCATTCCTTTTTGGCACCCCCAACTGCTATTGGGGGGCAAAACATCCACCCTGACCACCCCCAGCTCCCACATGATGGAGCAGCCCCCTCCTGCCAGGGCGGCCAAAGTTGCTGCAAAGAAACTGGAGGTTAGCTGAATGCTGGCCTCTGCTGTGGGGAGGGCTCCTCCACACCCAGGCATGCACCCTAGACATCATGCTGGGCAGGAGGCCTGCTAGGCCCCTCCACACCCAGGCATGCACCCTAGACACCATGCTGAGGCAGAAGGCCCAGTGGGCCTCTCCACACCCAGACCACACCAGTTTTCTTTTTCTGTGTGTTTTCACAGGGGAGGTCAGTGTGAGGAAACAGACATCAGAACAGAAATGCACAGGAGTGGAAAGACCTTCAGGAACTGGCAGGGATAGAGGTGGGTGCTGAGCTCCCCCAGGGGCCTCCAAGGACCCTGGCTAGACCCAGAGGGACACGTGCCGTGCTACTCAAAATCCCTGCCTTACCTGAGCCGACTGACCCTGTCACCACCTAGCCTGGCCAGCTCTGTCCTCCAAGCCGAGCTCAATGGCCAGCAGGGAATGCAGCCCAGCCTGAGCCCTCAGGGAAGTTGAGGAGCATAGGACATAGTGGGGAGGCCCAGAGTCCAGGCCTGTGATCAGGCAGGGCTGTCAAGAAGGCCAAAAAGTCCCTGTCCAGGTCCCAGCCCTGGCCTAAGGGACTATGCTCACCAACCACAATACCCTGGCCCACCCCTGCCCGCTCCCCCCCCAATAACAACCAGAGGAAGAGAAAAAGGTGCCATTTACCGATGCCGGCCTTGCGGGTGTCCAAACCGAGCGGGATGGGGGGGGCCCGGCAACTCCTGGGGGCCTGGCGAGGAGGCGGGCTTCCCGGGGTTGGGGTGGGGGTGGGACACGGGACTGCTTACCTGGAGACCCCAAGCTTACCTGAACACTTACACAGACCCCACACCCACCACCATTGGGGCAGCTAAAGCTACAGGGAGCCCTGAGAAGGAGAGACTACATTTCCTATATCACCTACAGACAAGTGGATGAAGGAAATCAGGGAGCCTCAGAGCCTCCCAGAGGAATGACTTGAGCCTGGGCCGGGAGCCTTAGGTCTATCTATCCTGCTTGAACTTAAACAGCAGGCCTCAAGGCCTCAAAGCACCTGCTGCCTCACCACTACCTCAAACAGTCACACTCTACTAGGCACAGGCCCAACCCTCAGTACTGGGGTCAGGCTTTCCACCTCCAATTCCACACGACCACCCACACCACTAATGGCAGCAGCTCTGAGGCTGGGACACTGGGGACACACCTGGTATCCAGAAAGAGTGCCTCCCATGCTCCAGGAGGGGCCATTTGGCCCCTAACCCCAGAGCAGAGTAAGAGGGGACGAACTTGAGGACTGAGATCAGTCAAGTACAGGAACCCTGCTCAGGTTCCCCATCCCAAACCCCAGGAGAGGTCCAACCCAGAGAACAGCAAGAAGACCATGGAATTGTGTAAGTCTAGGCTTCTCTCGCTTTCCCTCTCTTTCGCCTCTGTACAGGTTTAGTAAAAACTACCACTTTCAGTTGTTTAAAGCCTGTTCACCCCTCCCATACCCTGAATCCCAATCCATGCACTTTGGGGAGCTCAGGCACTGAACATCACAGTTGCCTTCTCAGGAGGCTCCCACCACACCAAGGAAGACAGGAGGGACACAGTACCCCAAGCTGGAAGCCAGAGACTCCAAGACCACTATGGTAACAACTCCACAGAAGTCAAAGGGCAGGGAGGGTCAGGCTGAAGGGCTCCACATAGAGCCCTGGTCCCAGGATACCCCAGCATTACATTGCCAATACGACCTAGGTGTCAGGAGCTGGGTGGAGCCCGACTATGGTTGGAGGCCAGTGCCTCTCCTACCGAGGTCCACCCTTCCCCTTGGGATCAGTGAGATTACCAGAGAGCATGTGGATGGGGGCAAGAGGGGTGGAGGGCACCCAATGAGGTAAGGGCTGTGGGTGAAGGGAGCCTGGGGCGGGAGGGGAAGCCTCGCTGCTCCTAAGCTGCCTGGCTAAGCTGGGCTGGTGTGCGGTGCTGTGATCTTACCCATGATACAAACCCTTATACCAACCATACACTGAGGTGTTGTAAGGGGAGCGTAAGCATCAGCTGCAAGCCAGCTGCGTGGTGGCTGCAGTGACAATAAGAACAGTCAATTAATACGGCGGCCCCTGGACACGCCGCAGCCCTGCCCGCCCCCGCCCACCCAGCCCTGCCCGAGTGGACGCCGCAGAGCCTCAATGGGGCTTTGTAGCTGTGGGTGCTAAACATGCCCACCAGATCACTACTTGATGAGAACTGAGTAGGGTTGGGGTGAGGAGGTGGAGGGTCGGGTGGCCCAGCCCAGTTCTACTGGGGGAAAAAAAAGGAGCTGGTTCAAAGGGCAGCTCACTCCAACCTGGTGGTCCCCAACTCCAGTGGGGGCCTAGTGGGGAGAAGCATCCCCGAAATCCGACCCCCCACCTCCAGCTGGCCCCGTACCTCACCCAGTGCCCTCCTGGCCCCTGAGGTTCAACGTGTGAGACACTTACCTCCCTGGGCTCACACACACGTTGTAGGGGATTTGTTTTGATTTTTTAAAAAACACGTATATATAAAACAAAAAAAGATATATCAGAAACAGAGGGAGAAGAGACAATGCTAAAGTCAGGTACGGCAGGGGAGGGAACAGACGACGGGGGAGAGGCCGGGTAGCAGAGGTAAGAGGGTCAGAAGGAAGGGCAGAGGCAGAGTACTCACAGTGCATGTCTCGTTCATGCTCATACTCGATGAAGGCATAACCACGGGGTTTCCCAGAGCGCTTACTGTATACCATGTGAATCTGCAGGGCAGGCAGGAGGCAGTCAGACCCACAAGTTACAGGGCTGCCCCACCCACCCCGTAACACAACTTATAACACACGCCTTTGGGCTGGGGGACACACCAGTAACAGATGTGTCCTTCAAGAGTCCTAAGGGACTCCCACTCTACTAAAAGCTTGAGCAGATTGGAAACCAGAGGGGCAGAGAGGCAACATGTAGGAGGCAGAGGTGTTCCAAAGCAGGCTGGAGAAGGCTGTAGATACAGCTCGACGGAAACTCCACATTCTGATGGTGGAGATCCTCAGATGAGGCCACAAAGCCAGCTGAGGATGAGGAACGAACACTCTGCTGAGCATATAGGGCCATTGTGGATAGTCCATGTAGAACTGAGGCAACCGTGGCAAGAAAGGCATGTGCAGACAAGGTCCAGCATACGGGAGGAGCCTAAGGGACCCTAAGAGCCTTCTGCAGGACAGAACAAGAATGAGGCATGTGGCCACACTGTAAGGTCATGTAAGGTCAAGCTGAAGCTTCTGGGCCCTGTCTCCATAGGCCAGGACATAGGAGGCTTAAGCAGAGAACCAGGATTCAGAATGAAATGCTGGGACACAGGAGGTAGGGCAAAATAGGAAGACTTCTGGAAGTTAGCAGTATTTGATTGGGTTCCCAAAGAATGACTGGTCTTCTATGCAGTACCTGTCCACACATGTGTGGACATGGTCCTAAGCTTGCTCAGGAATCCTAGGATTTTAACTCTACAACCTGCAATCTTCAAAAGCCAACTGAGATTCCAAGCTGACATGCCAGTGACAGGTTCCACCATGCCTTGGGAGTGTGAGGGGGAAAACAGTTCCTGAGACCAAGGAATCAGGGACAGGCCAGAGGACCCATCCAATGCCTTGTCCTGGGCTAACCAGCTTGTGTCCATCATGAGCACCAGATCTTACTTTGTCTCCCAGCAGAGAAAAATAAGACACAGAGCAGTTAAGTTTTATGTCAAAACTTTGCACAGCATCTGTTTTTTGGTTTTGTTCTTGGGAGGTGGGGGGTGGGATGGGGTACAGAGCTCACTCTGTAGCTCAGGCAAGTTTCAACCTTATGAAAATCTCAATGCCTCAGTCTTTCTAGGGATGAGATGACGGTTATAAGTTACCACACTAGAAGTCAGCATGTTTTCTTTCCTTTTCTGTCCAATACCTTTTATTTAAATAATTTCTTAAGACTGCAATAATTTTATTTCTTCCCTCCAAACCCTCCCATGCTTTCAAATTCATGGCCTCTTAAACTTTTAGTTGTTGGTACATATATGTGTGTATTTGTGCATCCCTAAATACAACCTGCTCAGTCTGTATGTACCTGCATATGCATGTCTACAGGACTCGTCATTTGGTAATGGATAGCCAAGTAGTGTGCTTTTCCCTAGTTCCCATCTAACTATTTCTCTCCTCATTACTGTGCTCTCTCCCTTGCTTTTAGACAGATTTTACTAACCTTGGCTGGCCTGAATTTGGTGTACAGACCAGGCTGATACAGAATTCAAGAGCTCCCCTGTCTCTACCCCCCGAGTGCTGGGACTAGAGGCGTGTGCCACTATACCAGACACCTCGGATCAGAGCCACAGAACACATCCTGTCTTATGCACACCTCTACCTTGTACAATAACATCTGCAGATTGTATGAAAATTAACAAGTTTTCCTTAGCTACACGGCAAGTTCAAGGCCAGTTTGAACAACTTAGCAAGACCTTTAAAGTAAAACGGAAGTGGAAGGGGCTGGATAAATGGCTCCTCAGGGGTCTAGAGCACTTACTGCTCTTGCTGAAACCAACTCTTACCCGCAGGACAGCTAACAACAGTCTATAACTCCAGTTCCAGATCGAAGGCACTGCTGTGCACACTTGATATACATACATGAAGGCAAAATACACATTTTTTTTTTCTCAAGACAGGATTTTTCTATTTAACCCTGGCTCTCCTGGCCTCACTTCGTAGACTGGCTTTGAATTCAGAGACTGGCCTGGCTCTCTCCCTGTGTGCTGGGATCCAGCTCAAAATACATTTTTTTGGGGGGGGGGGGGAGGAGGAGGCATTTCAAGACAGGCTTTCCCTGTGTAGCCTTGGGTGTCCTGGACTCCATTTGTAGACTAAGCTGGCCTCAAACCCACAAAAATTCACCTGCCTCTGGCTCCCTGAGTGCTGGGATTAAAGACACATATTACCATGCCCAGCTTAAAATGCACATTTTTTAAAATATTTATTTATTTATGTAGTTTACATATGTGGGTGTTTTGTCTGTATTACATTTGCACACCATAAGAAGGCATCGGATCCCATGGGACTATAATTACATGTGGTTGTAAGCTACCATGTGGGTGCTGGGAATTGAACTCAGGACCTCCAGAAGAGCAGCCAGTACTCTTAACTGCAGAGCCATCTCTCTAGCCCCTGCACATCTTTAAAAAAAAAAAAAAGCCTATTTGGAATAGTGATACCCTGTCTTAACAAATAAATTAATAATAAAGCCATCTGTGAAGGGGCTAGGAATGTGGCCTAGTAAAACAATTACCTAGCATGCTGAAGCCACGTTCAATGCCCAGCACTGCAAAAACACAATTATGGTGGTACACACCTGTCATACCAGCACTTTGGAGGCAGACAGAAGGATCAAAATTTAAGACCATCCTCTATATAATGAACTCAAAGCCGGTCTGGACTATGTGGGGCAACCTTAAAGCTAAGAGCCAGTGAGATGGCTGAGTTTCATCTCTAGATCACTGTGGAAAAAAATCCACCTCACAAGTTGTCTTTTATCTCCCAATGTAATAAAGTAATGCAGAGGACCTGAGTTTGGGTCCCAACATCTACATGGCAGCTCACAACCATATATTAAGTCCAGATCCAGGGAGTCCAATGTCCCCCTTCTGGCTTCCATGGGCACTTCACTTGTGTGTGTACACGCACAGGCAAATAAACTAAGCCTTTAAGAAACGTAAGAAACAAAATATAAAGTAGATACACAAATGGCTCAATGGTAAGAGCACTTGATGCTCTTGCAGGAGACCTGCCCTTGGTTTCCAGCACCCACATAGTGGCTTACAACCCTATGTCTTAGAAGATCTAACAACCTCTTTGGCTTCCTTGGGCACCAGGCACTAATATAGTACACTTATAAACAAGCAGGGAAAAGGACACTCGTATACATAAAATATTTTTAAATAAAGAAGTAAATAAAGCAGCAATAACACAAGGGCTGGGGATATAGTTTCGGGCACAATGCCTGCTTAGTATATATACTGCTACCATAGGCTTAAGCCCTAGTCCTGGGGCAGAAGAGAAAAAAAACTAATGAAGGAGGTCTTGGTCAGTGAAGACAGAAGGACTGGTAGTTCATGACCATCCAAAAAGTTACAGTAATCTTTAGGCCAGTCTTAGATGCATGAGACTCTGCTTCAAAAACAAAATATAAAAACAAGCCACCTAAACCCAACCTAACTTTAGTGGGCCTGCTTGTCTGCGCATATACCAATTTACAGCAAGTTGAACCCTGCTGCCTGTGCTTTAAACACACAAGTACTCGCCACTTCCAATGTTACTTCTGATAGTAAAACTACACTAAAGGAAATAAACCCAGGCCCAGAAAAGATGTGAACTATGCCTGGCTGGAGACCCAGCATCCTTCCTCTCTTCAGGCTGCTGCTCCCTCCCACAACTACCTGCAATTCAGCCCTTCATTCCAAACCACTTACTCTTTTGATGGGTCCATACACCTCAAATTCTCTCCGAAGCTTAGATTCTGTTGTGTCATAGTTCTACAGGAGACAAGGTTAAGTTAAATGTGAAAAGTACATTGTTCCAAAGCCCTTGAGCCACCCAGGACTAGACCCAAGTTCTCAGCAGCCTGGAGTTCCCAAGGCAGGAGCTAAGCACTTACCACTCTAGCCACAAACAGAGTCTTGAAGGCATCGCCCTGAGCATTGGGATCATTGTGAGGGTCCCCTGTAAAGGGAGGAGAAAATCTTTTTAAGTACACAGTGCCCACAGTCTTTGGTTTAAGAGTGATAGGCAGAGGCTGAGGACACAAAGATGGAACCTAGGCAGGTCCCCTCTTAGGAAGAAAAGCTCATAGTAACTTGGCAAACTTGAGTATACACTCTTGTTTCAGGTCTGGTTTCACTAAAGTTTGATGGTTTGCCCCTACCCCCCCAAGGCCACCACTGGAAGACAGAAATACCCCTGCTTTCTTGCTCAAAGGCCATCATAAGTATGCCAGGTGTTCTTCCAAACTGCTATGATCCTGAGAAGGGCCGAGATCTTTATTTTAATTTTTTTCCAGCGTTACTTTCTATAGACCAGGCTGGCTTCAAAATCTGTTCCCATCTCTAGTTGGGTGTGGTGGCATACGCCTCTAATTCCAGCACTTAGGAGGTAGAGGTAGGTGGATCTCTGAGTTCAAGGCCAGCCTGGTCTACAAAGTGAGTCCAGGACAGCCCAGGCTACATATAAAAATCCTGTCTCAAAATACCAGACAAGGCTGGAGAGATGGCTCAGAGGTTAAGAACACTCGCTGTTCTTCCAAAGGTCCTGAGTTCAATTCCCAGCAACCACATGGCGGCTCATAACCATTTACAGTAAGATCTCGTGTACAGGCAGAATGTTGTATAAAATAATAAATAAATTTAAAAAATTAACAGACAGACAGACAGATAAGAGACTTTCAACTACACCTCCACTAAAGACATGGTCTCAAGGTTGCCCATCTCATAGTAGCAGGGGTTCACTCCTGAGAACTGGGATGAAGAAAAAGGAATAGGTATGTCCCCTTTTCAATTCTCTTTAAATAAATGCTGCTTTTTGAGGCAAAAGGATCCCAGAAACACAACTTTTACAGAGGGGCCAGGTATATAACTCATTAGGAGAGTACACACACAAAGCCTTGAGTTCTATAGAGAATAGCACCATATAAGCAGGCTAAGACATGGCCAAAGGCACCAGGGTAAAAATGGGCACTCACCTCCCAAACACTTGGTAAGGGTGCAATGAGTATTCAGCGCTGCCTACAAGGTAGATGGAAATCAACTGAGAAGTGAGCTTGCCTGAAGGGCGGCTAGGACACACCTCTGTGCAAGATGCCTACAGTTCTTGCTTACAAGGGTTGATGAGTGACTAAAAGCAGAAATCCATGCCACCAAATCAATACTTTCTGAAGGAACTCATTACACCAACACCTACTTCTTAGTGCATGTGAGGCAGATTGCTTGAATACTCAGCAGTACCTCTTAGCACTCACTGGTCAGAACCCTGAGAAGGAACTGGCCCACAGGAAACCTCAGAGCTTGAAAACTTTAAGATACACTGACAAGCCACTACTTTTACATCTTGAAAATTGGAATAACCTATGTTTTGTTAAATCTATGTCCTGCTGCATGTAGAAGTCACATGAAGGACATCAAGTGCTCAGCAAAGGGACAGTTTCTTTGAACAGAGGTGTCTTCTAACAGACAAAGCAAGTTTCTACAGTTAATGAGCATGAACAGAGACCCTACTGCACCTGATCCATTCTCTGTCTGTTCTATTTTGGACAGTACAATGCACACCCATGAGCCTGCTTCAATTACCAACATGGGACCTAACATGATTGATCTCTACGTTCCCCAACTGAACTTCAGAATTTCAATCACATCCCAGAGCTTGTCATGCTCACCTTTAATACATATAAGTAAATTTTAACCACAATGTCACTGCTAATATTACTAATTTTTAATCTCACCTACAATCCCTCATTTACTTTTCAACCAGGACTGTTTCAGAATGATACTTGTATATATCACACATTTAAACCTCAATCCAACCAAGCTCCAAGTCTTGCTTGGTTGAGGAGTCTTTTCTGTTTTGTTTTTGTTTGGTTTTTCAAGACAGGGTTTTTCTGTGTAGCTTGGCTGTCCTGGAACTCTCTGTAGATTAGGCTGGCCCCAAAACTCAGAGATCTGCCCACCTCTACCTTAGATGATAGATGATAAGTCTTTTGACCTCTTATTCCATGATCCCCTTAATCCCTGCCCCTAACTTTTCCTTGTCAAGCTTTAAAAAAAAGAAAGAAAGAAACCCCGTCATGGGTCTGTCCTATACAATTTCCCATATTCCTCACCTAGTGCAAGGCACTCCTGAGCAGGCAGGGAAGGGACTGAGCTTTATGCTGAAAGCAGGAGGGAGGGATGAGCACTTGCCCTTAGAGAATTTGGGGTGGGGGGCAAACAAGAAACACGGCTAAAGCACTGTCCAAGCCAGGTGTGCCCTAGGTGCTACCCCTAGACATGGAACATCCACCTCTGTGACACTAGGCGAGGGACAGGTCATTGTGACACGCTAGAGTTATAGACGATGCTGTGATGGTGAATCTGAGTTGTCAACTTTTATACACCTGGAATTACCTAAAACCGAAGCAGCGGAGCACACCCTGGAGAGTTCCTGGATTCCGTCGTTTGAGACAAGAAGACCCGACTTAAACATGTCGGCAGCCAATATGAAACTGTGAGTGAAGGCCTCTCTTTTGCCTGCCTGCCCTGACTCTCCCGCCAGGGCCATCTATCCCCCTGCTGAGGCGTTCCTTCACTGGTTTACAGCCTACTTCTTCAGGATTTCAAGACTGAATGGCGGCTGAGACATCCATCCAGACTCATGCACTACTGAACAACTATCAGTCTTAACCTTTCTGATTAAGAAACAGCCAGACCACAGCCTGTAAGACACTCTAAGATATCCCCCCAACACACACAGACTCCCCCCATCCTATCAATTGCTCCTTTAGAGAACCCTAACACAGGTACTAAAGACAAAGTGAACAGCAACATCTAGAAAGCAGCTTGTACATCTGGAAAGCCATGTCATAGGGAAGGCAAAACTCCAGAGGAATTGGGAGGACAGAGTTATTTCTGTGGCTTGAACATGGAGTATGAGGTATCTAAGGAAATGTACATAGCCAGGCATAGTAAAGAACAAGTTCCATGTACTATCTGTTACTCATGTGCACTAAGTACTCTTGTTCTAAAATGTAGTTTAGAAAGAAATGATTTGCCAAGGCTGCAGACAATAGAGGAAAATTCATCATCTGATGAGCCTTTACCTACTGAAAACTGAGACCTGACCCTTTTTTGAGTCTGGTTACCAAGCACTACTCAAATCCTCCACATCTGGAGCATGAAGCATCTCCAATCCCAGGATCAGGGAGCTAGGGATAAAGCCAGAACCAGTTAGGCAGATCATCTCATGCCTTACCTGAAGACACAGTGGAATGTTTTTTTTTTACAGGAAAAGCAAGTAACTGGGGGTCTCCCTACCTGTTAGAAGCCTAAAACCAACTGGAGATGGAGAAATAGTTCAGCAGTTAAGAGCACTGGTTGTTCTTCTAGAAGGCTGAGGTTTGATTCCCAGCAGCCATATAGCAGCTCATAACTGTCCAACTCAAGCTGCAGGGAAACCTATGCCCTCTTCTGGTCTCCTACATGCACATAGGCAAAACACCCATACATACAAGAAAGTTAATAAAACATTTAAGAATGTAAAAAGGAAAGTCTAATCCCAGTGCTGTGCTTGGCAAGTAGTTGCTAGGAAAGTGAAAAAACTCTACTTTCTCAAGCTCCCAGGAGAACAGCAGCCCACATGTGACCCAGGAAGAGGAGTAAAATGAGACTGGAGGGGAAGAGTGCAAGGAGGGAGAGGCTTACACATTTTCAGCTCTGTCTCCACTTCCTGCTGCCGCCGTTCAATCTTTTCCCGTCTCTGCCAGTAGAAAGAAGTAGAATGAGTACAAAAATAAGTACCTTAATGTCAGGGAACATCTGAAAAAAAGCAGCTAAAACAGACAGTTAAGACTAAGAGGGGCCAGGCATGGTGGGACCCGGCTTTAATCCCGGCACTCAGGAGCAGGAGCGGGCTAATCTCTGAGTGTGAGGCCAGCCTGCTCTACAACGTTCCAGGACTGCCAGGGCTGCACAGAGAAACCAAGTCTTGAAAAACAGAACAAAAAACCCCAGAAGTCTAAGGCAGTAAAAACAACATACCTTTCTCTCCATGCGTTCCTCCCGGGTTTCTGCCCTTGTTGGAGGAGGGGCATCTCGAGGGTCCTAGGAACAACAAGAGAAGTGACTGGGAAGGAATGGCAAGGGAAAATAGCAATGGAAGCCACAAAGGAAGACTCTCCTCTCCATATATAAATCCAATAGTTCCTTGTACTAACAAAAGACAGAGGGTAAGGAATGGAGATGAGGCATGTTCCATGGTGCTGACCAACAGTGCAGGTGTGTGACAAGGTCAATATAGAAATCTCCAGTGTTCAGAAACTTCTCCCTAGTTCAAGAAATCTTATGTGTACTAGGCATAATAATTTTAAAAGGCTCACATTTGAAAGGACTTTTAAAAAAACAAAACACAGAAACAATTCTTTTGTATTATCAAAAACATCAATTACTGAGCAGTGGTAATATACGCCTTCAATGCTAGTACGAGAGACGTAGGCAGGCTGATCTCTGAGTTCAAGGCCAGCCTAGTTTTCAGAGTGAGTTCCAGGATAGCCAGGGCTACAGAGAAGCCCTTGCTTGACTGCATAGGAAGGGAAAAAAACAAAAAGAAAAAGCATCAATCTGTCAATTTATGTGACTGAAGACACTTGTTCTTCATCAGATCGTGACATAGTGACAAAGCTGTAAGGACAGTACCAAAGCTGCATGGCTTTCACAACCAGGAATCCTGCCACTTTCCACAATTCCTAATATTATACAGAGAGCCAAATGCTAACAACAGAAATATGTCTGAAACAACAGTGGACAGGGTAGACTGCCAAAGACAGCAGGTCTTGAAATCCTCACCAGGCTGTCATTAAATACTAATTGGCACATGACCTGCAAAAAGGACACTACCGAGCTGTAGCCATTAAATTACGTTTATTGGATAGTAATATTTACGAAGTGGAAGTGAATGTTAGGTAAACGGAGGAAGGCAGGCAAATATTACTAAATCACCTTTCTGTTATCTAGTAAATTCTGCCTTTCCTACTCAGTCAGGATGTTTCCCCTAAAAATGATGGTTATATGACAGCATTTCTTAAGTTTGCTCTGATAGTGGGCATGACAAACTTTCTGCATGAAAGACTGACTCCCAGGAGCTTAAGTGATTCAGATTTAGCTGTACATGCACAGCAAGTACAGAGCCAAAACCCCAATCCCCCAGCCTTAAGCACTATGGGATACACTGCTCAGCCTTAGTAAACAACAATCCTCTTCTAAGAATCCTTTTCCAGGCTGGAGAGATGGCTCAGAGATTAGGAGCACTGGCTGTTCTTCCATATGTCCTGAGTTCAATTCCCAGCAATCACATGGTGGCTCACAACCATCTATAATGAGGTCTGGCACCTTCTTCTGGCATGCAGACAAGATATTGTATAAATGATAAATAAATAAATCTTAAAAAAAATCCTTTTCCTTGGGTTGGGGATTTAGCTCAGTGGTAGAACACTTGCCCATCAAGCGCAAGGCCTTGGGTTTGGTCCTGAGCGTGTGTGGGGGTGGGGTGGGGTCGGGTGGGGGGGGGGTCCTTTTTCTAAGCCAGGAGGTGGCGATAATGGTGGTGGTGGCAGCGGTGGCGCAGGCCTTTAATCCAGCACTTGGGAGGCAGAGGCAGGATCTCTGTGACTTTGAGGCCACCCTGGTCTACAGAGTGAGTTCCAGAACGGCCCGAGCTATACAGAGAAATCCTGTCTCAAAACAACAAAAAAATCAACAACCAAAAAAGCCACCTTTCATACTTATTTAGATGAGGATGTGGCCATGTATCACAGTGCACATGTAGAAGAGGACAGCACGCTAAGCCATACCCTCCACCCAACATTGTCCTCTTAATGACATTAAAAAACAAAACAGTAACTACAGCTACAAAGCCAAACCCTTTCACATAAATTCTACGCCATTGCTCTCCACTCATTTCACCTTACTACTACCTTCTGCTAAAGGCTAACCTAACCAACACATTAAATATATGCTTTCTGCCCCGAGTGGGGAGCAGCCTTACCAGGCCACAGAGAGAAGACAATGCAGCCAGTTCTGATGAGACCTGATAAGCTAGGGTCAGAGGGAAGGGGAGGAGGATTTGAGGGGCATGAGAGGAGGTGAGGGCAGGATTGAGAGGGGATGAAGGAGGGGGCTACAGCTGGGATACAAAGTGAATAAACTCTAATTTATTCAAAAAAAAAAAAGAAAGAAAAATATTTTTAAAAAATGCTTTGCAGCTGGGCACAGTGGTGCTTGCCTGTAATCCCAAAGCTCAGGGAGGCAGAGGCAGGAGGGTCTCTGTTGAGTTCCAGGCCTGGTTTACAAAGTGAGCCCAGGACAGCCAAGGCTATACAGAGAAACCCTGTCTCAAAAACAAAAAACAAACAAACAAAAACCCAAACCAAGCTTTCTGGGTTGGTGGCACACACCTGTAATTCTGGCACTGAGAGAATGAAGCAGGATGAGTTCAACGTGAGCATTAGTAGCAAAGGGAAATCAAGCCCAGCCAGGGCTCCATGACTGCCTCCACAGAACAACAAAAACTCCATAAACAAAAGAAAAAGTGGCGGTTCACACCTTTAATACAGCACTGAGAGGTACAGACAGCAGATCTCTGAGTTTGAGGCCAGCCTGGTCTACACTGTGAGTCCCAGTACAGCCAGGGCTACACAGAGAAATCCTGTCTTTAAAAAAACAAAAAAACCAAAGACAGACCCACTTTCCAAGGTAAGAAATCTGACCAATCACGTGGGCTAAGAACCACCAGAGCCCTACAAAAAAAAAAAAAAAAAAAAAAAACTAGCACAGAAATTAGCCTCTCCTCGAAGCACACACCCATTATTTAGAGCATTTGGAAGGCTGAGGAAGGAGAACTGCCACAAGATCAAGGCCAACCTGGGCTACAGAGCAAAACCTGGTCTCAGGGCTAGAGAGATGGCTCAGAGGTTAAGAGCACTACTTGCTCTTCCAAAGAGCCCAGCTTCAATTGGCAGCTTACAAGTGTCAGCAACTCCAGTTCCAAGGAATCTGACACCTTCACACTAATGCGCATAAAATATTTTTTAGTAAAACAAAAACACCAAACCCTGTCTCAAAATTCAACCAAATTAGGGTCAGCATGACAGTTCTGCAGGTTAAGGCACTTGCCACCAAGCCTGATAACTTCAGGTTGATCTTCTGGACCCAAATGGTGGAAAGAGAGAATGGACATTTACAAGTTGTCCCCTGACGTTCACAAGCTTACACGCACATGCATACACACACACTCACAAATATATAATAGTGTAACCCCAGCAGTCGGGAAGACAGGCGGATCTTTGTGAGTTCAAGGCCAGCCTGGTCTACCAAGTCCATGACAGCCAAGACTGTCATACAGAGAAATCCTGTCTCGAAAACCAAACAACAACCAACAAAAACCAAAAACGCATACAAAAGCACAAAAGGGCAGAAAAAGTAAAAGCCACTTTCCTAAACCACACTACTAAAAATGTTTAGACGCTGAACTCCCCTCCAGACCCAAACACTCCTAGCGTGCTCAGTGCACTCACCTCAAACTCTCGTATGTATGGTGCAATGCCACAGTAAGGCTGGTTATGGTGTTTTTCATGTGGCAGCTTCTCCAGCGGTGGCAGGTACGGGATGGGGTCTCGGGGTGCAAAGAGGGCCAGAAGGTTGGGAGGCAGAAACTGTGTCATCTTGCCAAACCTGAGATCAGAAGCTTTCCGTTAGAGTACTTTAGCGCAGGAGGTTTCCTCTAGGACCCCTTCACTCAAAAAGCGAAACAGAACAAAAACAGGCGAGAGATTGCGAGGAGAATGCCGGTATCCCGGGTTAGCGGTGCTTGAAAAGGGTAGGTCCTCACGGAAGACTAGTAACACAGAAAACAAAGAGGAAAAGGAGTCAGGATTTGCGGGACCTAGGGATCCGGAGGCACTGAGCTCTCTCTGGTGGTTGCTGGCTCCATACCGTGAAGATTATGAAGAAGGAGTCTCAAGGTAGGCCATAAAGATCGTATCTCGCAAGCCAGTGCGTAAAACATATAGAATGCCAGAGGCGAAAGGAATTGTGGGTAGAGGTCCAGGATGCAACATAAAAAAAAAAGGCGAGGAAAAAAGCAACACACAAACCGCAAGGGCCTGTGGGTAGGGGACCGCAGGAGGTAGGGGGAGGGGGCCGCTGAGCGAAAGAAGGCTGGAGTGCCCCGAGAACTCTGGGAAAAGAATGGGGAAACCAGGAGGGAAAAAGCTGAGGCGCCGACCCGGGAAACGGGCCACAGGCGCGGGGAGAGGGCTCGGGGAACCCGCAAGGGCTTGTGGGTAGCGGCCCCGCACCCCGTTAAGGCCGCCCATTCAGTCACTCACCGCGCGGCCCTCTCCTCGGCCTGACGTTAGTCTCAGGCCTCGCGGCCGCCGTTCACAAACACAAACCCCCGCTCCGGCTTCCACTTCGGCGGCGTCCGCGTCAGCTGTCCTCGGCGGTCCGCGCAGCGCGCGCAGACAGGCCGCTCCTCGCAACCCGCGCGGCCTCAGCTCGCGAGCAGAGTGGACCGGCGGCGGGGCCGACGCGAATCCCTCCGCCGTCCGCTCTGCGCATGTGCCGCTCGAGTCTAAGAAAGCCACACCGAAGTCCCGGCCCCAGCGCAGGAGCTGCGCGTGCGCGAAAGCTAGCCTCCCGGGTCAAAATCCTTACAGGCCCGAGGTTCCGCGACCCGGCGACCTACTGCGCAAGCGTGCTCGGCCCCGGGTCGGCCTCCCCCTCGTGCTCTATCTAACTGCCTACGACCGCGAGACACTTACCGATGTTCCGCCCATTTTGCCTAACACTTCCCCGACCTTGTGCGCATGCGTCTTGGGTAACGCATAACTGCATTATCCTTCCGCCGCTTGTCAAAGAGTGCCTACCTGAACAGGGTCGTTGCGTTTAGATTCCATTTGAAGGATACCTCTTTCCCAAGTCTCTTTTATGTACTAGCCACAGTTTGGACTCTAGGGACGCAGCACGTTGAACAAATTCGTTCTCTTGTTCTTAGAGCGTACATTGTTTGGACAGAAGATACATTTGTTTGGTGGGTTTTTTTCTTTTTGTTTTTTTTTTCTCCAGGCAGTATTTTGCTATATATCCCAAGATAACTTTGCATTTTGTATCTATCTATCTATCTATCTATCTATCTATCTATCTATCTATCTATCTATCTATCTATCTATCTATCTATCTATCTATCTATATGTACATAATATAGACGCTATATATTTTATATATATTTGTTATTTTGTTGGTTGGTTTTTTGAGACAGGGTTTCTCTATGTAGCGCTGGCTGTTCTGGAACTCACTCTGTAGACCAGGCTGACCTTGAATTCACATGGCAGCTCACAACCATCTGTAATGGGATCTGATGCCCTCTTTCATTTGATGCTCTCTTTCATGCAGGCAAACATGCAAATAGAGTGCTCATATACATAAACAAGTAAATCTTTGAAAAAAAGAGATAGTGACCCATATAACAGCTTAGGCTAACCCTCTTGCCTTCACTCCATCTTGCTGGGATCTCAGGCTCCCAGAGTATTTGGTTCTTGGGATTGAACTCAGAGCTTTTTGCATGTTCTACAAACAAATCCTCTCCACCCTGACTTTCAACTCTTGACAATCCACTTGACTCAGTTTTCTGTGTGCTGGGATTACAGAGTTTTGTCACTACCCAGGGTTTGTAGTTCAAAGGCCAGCCAGTTGGGAAGGTGGCTTATGGCACTTACTAAGAAGCATGATAACTTGAGTTCCACAACCCCCACCACCTACTCTGCACCCAGAGGAGGATCCCGGAGCTTAGTTGCCAACCAGTCTATTTCCAGGTGTAGTGAAAGGTACTGTCTGGATAATTAAGGTGGAGAGTGACTGAGGAAAACCACCCCAACATGCATTATGTGGCTGTACACAGCTTTAATCCCAGCACTTTGGAGGAAGAGACAGGCGGATCTCTGGGAGTGTGAGGCCAGTCTGGGCTACATATTGAGTTCCAGGACAGGCAGGACTTACATGACACAGAGACGATGTCTTAGAATAAGTTTTCTTTTGACAATAAGGTAACCTAATAACCCAGATTGGCATTGAACACCCCCCTGTAGTGAAGGGTGACCTTGAATCTCTGGCCCCCTACTTCCATCCTCCCAAGTCCTAAGATTACAAACATACTTTGCCATTTCCAGTTCATACACGATTGAACTCAGGACTGTTTGTGTTTTTGAGACAGAGTCTCTATGTTCTCTGTCCTGGCTCACTATATAGACCAGGCTGGCCTTGAACTCACAAAGATTATCTTACCTTTGCCTCTGGAGAGCTGGGATTTAAAGATCTGTGCCACAGCTGGTCCTGGTTGCACACACCCTGTGATTCCCACACTCAGGAGGCAGAGGCAAGCAGATCTCTGTGAGTTCTAGGCTAACCTTGTCTACAAAGTGCAGGAAAGCCAAGGCTACACAGAGAAAACCTGTATCAAAAGCAATAAATAAATAAATAAATAAATAAATAAATAAATAAATAAATAAATAAATAAAATGTGAGCTGCCATGCCTGGCAGGATGTTTGTTTATTGTGTGTCTATCTGTCTGTAGGTGAGGATGTTCACATGGGCACAGGTGACCACAGGGACTAGAAGGTGTCATTCTTTGGAGCTGGAGTCATAGGTGGTTGCTGGCAGCTGAGGACAGGCCTGGGAGAGTAATGCATGTTCTAAATCCTGGAGCCATCTCTCCAGCCTGAATTCAGGGCTTCTGAGATTCTTACATGTCAGGTTACTAACTTAGTGACTGCCAGCTCAGGTCTTGCTGAGCTCAGGTAGTGCGGGCTGGTCTCCAACTCACTGTTGCTGCCTGAGCCTCCAAGGTACTAGGGTTACAGGCACTCACCATCATACCAGGTTTAAACTTTTTATAAAATATTTGTTTTTTATTTTTGTATGTCCATGTGTGCATTTGTGAGCAAGTGCCAAAAAGAAGGCATTGGATTTTCTGGAACTGCAGTTATAGACATTGGTTTTGTTTTTGTTTTTTTGAGACAGGTTTTCTCTGTAGCCTTTGCTGTCCTGGGCTCACTTTGTAGACCACACTATCCTCAAACTCACAGTGATCTACCTGCCTCTGCTTCCCAGAGTGACAGGGCTAAAGGTGTGTGCACCACCACGCCTTGATTTTTTTCCCACGTTTTTGTTTTTTTGTTTTTTTTGGTTTTTCCAGACAGGGTTTTTTGTGTAGTCGTAGCTGTCCTGGACTTGCTTTGGTGTCCAGGCTGGCCTCGCAGAAATCCATCTTCCTCTGCCTCCTGAGTGCTGGGATTAACGGTTTGAGCCACCATGCCAGGGAAGATTTTTATTATTGTTGTTATTTCAGTCTATCATATATTATGCTCTAAGCAGTCCACTCCTCCTCTGTTTCCCTTCAGAAAAGGGCAGGGATATCAACAAAACATGGCATAGCAAGCTGCAATGAGACTAGGCACCTCCCTCTATTAAGGCTGGATGAGGCAATCTGGTAGGATGAAAAGAGTTCCAAGCACAACTGATTTTAACCACTGAGAAATCTCTCCAGCCTGATATGATTTTTTTCTTGAAAATCTAAGAGTAAGTTGCAGTGACACTTCATCCTTCAGTACTGTAGCACAGACCTCTAAGAAACAAGGACACTCCTATAAAACTACAAACTTTCACCACTAAGGGAATGGCCCTTGGTGGCCCACCCCTAGAATCCCAGCCCTTGGGAGGATGAGCAGGGGTTCAAGGTTGGCTTGAGCTATACAAGAGTTGGTCGCAGGACTGGATACATGTTTTGGCGGTTCAAAGTGTGTATTGTTCTTGCAGAAGTCAAGAGTTTGGTTTCCAGAATCAACACTGGGTGGTTCACAAACGCCCATAAGTCTAGCAGGGGATCTTCTGCCCTTTTCTGCCACATATCTGTACTCAGATGCCCTCCTCTCATGCACCAGTATACATAAGTTTTTAAAAAGACCCTGTCTCGGGGCTGCAGGAGTGGCTCAGAGGGTAAGAGCACTGGTTGTTCTTCCAAAGGTCCTGAGTTCAATTCCCAGCCACATGGCAGTGCAAAACCATCTATAATGTGATCTGGTGCCCTCTTCTGGCATGTAGGCATACATGCAGGAAGAATACTGTATAAATAATAAATACATATATATACATTTTTTAAAAAGACCATGTACACAAACAATAAAAATTCAAAAGAGAGTTTTGGTAGTGCATGCCTTTAATCCTGGTAGTCTAGAGGCAAAGGCAAGCAACTCAGTGAGTTCAAGGCCAGCCTGGTCTCCATGCCTATGTGCTGGACATGGTGAGTTCCTGCCTAAAAAATTAAATAGAAAGAGGGGGGAAGCTGGGCATGGTGGCGCACCCCTGAAATCCCAGCACTCAGGAGGCAGAAGGATAGCTGTGAGTTCAAGGTCAGCCTGGTCTATAAAGTGAGTCCAGGATAGCCAAGACTACACAGAGAAAAATCAAAAAGAAAAAGAAAAAAAGAAAAGTGTGTGTGGGGGGGGGTAATTTTTACCAAGCTCCTAATCAGATTTTGACAAATGATCCAGGAATGTTTTTATGTTAATGTAAATACAATCCAATCAAACAAATTTGTGAGCCCTTGCCTCAAAACAAAAGGCAGTCTGGAGAGGAGGCAGGAGGAGGGTGTGGGGGATGCGGGATGAGGGGGAGCACTTGCCTGTCATGCTGGAAGCCCTTAAACTGGCCATAATGTCCCACACATGTTCTCCTGTGATAGGAGGGCTAAGGATGGAGAGTTCAAGTCCAGCTTATTGATCCTGTACTAAAACAAAAGGGGCCGGAGAGCTGACTGCTCTTCAGAGGACCCAGGTTCAATTCCCAGCTCCCACACGGCGGCTCACAACTGTAACTCCAAGATCTGGCACCCAGAGACATACCTGCAGGCAAAACACCAATGCACATAAAATAAAACTTAAATTTAAATTAAAGAAAAAGAAGTTTAAACAAAACAAACCCCTCCAAAACCAGAGCAAGGAGCTGGAGAGATGGTTCAGCACTTAAGGGCACTAGCTGCCCATTCGGAGGACCTGTGTTTGACCTGGGAAATGGGGGCTGACATACATCCGAAACTACAGTTCCAAGGGATCCCAAATGACCTCCCCTGGCACCCACAAGTAGCTGCCATGCATGGTATGCACAGGCATACATGCAAGCACATGGAGTAATAAAAATAAAATTTAATTTTAAAACTATTTCAAAATAAGTTTAAATATTTTTAAATGTAACTCACCTTCCGTCTATAATAAGCTTAACTCCTACCTTTGTATCTGGAGCCACTGGATGATTGACAGAGCCCTTCACATAGGCAGGGAAAACTTGGAGAAAGAAGCTAGGTTTTTGGTGTGTGTGTTTTTTTTTTTAAGATTTATTTTTTATTTATACAACATTCTGCCTGCACACAAGATCTTACTATAGATGATTATGAGCCACCATGTGGTTGCTGGGAATTGAACTCAGGACCTTTGGAAGGACAGTGAGTGTTCTTAACCTCTGAGCCATCTCTCCAGCCCCAGAAGTTAGGTTTTGAAAACTGCTAGGTGGGCTGAAGAGATGGCTCAGAGGTTAAGAGCACTGACTGCTTTTCCAGATGAGTTCAATTCCCAGCAACCACATGGTGGCTCCCAACCATGAGATCTGATGCCCTCTTCTGGCGTGTTAATGCAGACAGAACATTGTATACACAATAAATAAAGAAATCTTTAAAAAGAAAAGGAGCTAGGTATTTCAACATGTTCCAACACCTTTCAAACTGGCTGTGTGGTGCATGCTTGTAATCCCAGGACTGATAAGATGGAGGTAGGAGGAGAGAAGTCTGCCAACAGCTTCAGCCTAGACAACCCCTGTGAGCCTTCACGTCAATACTCAAAGTGGCTCAGTGTTTAACGGATCGACGCCAAACTAACATCAGAAACTGAGTTTCGATCCTCAGAAACCATGTAAAAAGCTGGATATAGCAGAACTTGTTTGTGATCCCAGTGCTTGGGGGAGAGGGAAAAGAGACAGACAGATCCCTGGACTCAGACAATTATACGGAAAAGCTAGACATTTGTGGATCTGAATGAAGGGATGTTCAAGAATTGGGCTTTTGTTTTTAGTAATTTACTTTAAAAGTCTGTGTGTGTGTGTTCATGTAAGTATGAGCGCTGGAGAAGGCCAGAAGAGGGTGTTGAATCCCCTGGAACTAGAGTTACCAGTGGTTGTGAATCTCCCAAAATAAGTATTGGGAATAGAACTCCAGTCCTCAGGAAGAACAGCAAGTACCCTTAAGTGCTGAGCCATAACTACAGTCCTTTTTCAGTCTTTTGAAGCAGGATCTCTTGGAGGATCTCTTGGGCTGGAGAGATGGCTCAGAGGTTAAGAGCACTGACTGCTCTTCCACAATGGTCCTGAGTTCAATTCCAGCAACCACATGGTGGCTCACAGATCTATAATGAGATCTGGTGCCCTCTTCTGGCGTGGACCTGTATATGCAGATAGAATATTGTATACATAATAAATCTTAAAGAAAGAAAAGAAATGGGATCTCTTTATATAACTCAGGCTGACCTCAAACCTTCTTCAATCCTCCCTTCTTCCTGGGGGGTGGGGGGTGACAGGTTTCTCTGTCTGCCCCTGGCTGTCCTAGAACTCACTTTGTAGATCAAACTGGCCTTGAACTTACAGCAGTCCAACTAACTCTGTCTCCTGAGTGCTGGGACTAAAGCTTGCACACCATGCCCAGCTACAGTTTTTGATTTTACTCGATCACTACCTATTTTGAGTGTTGGAGTGGCAAAGGCTGAACAATACTATAAATAATCATGACACTGGCCTCTCACTGCGGATTCTAGTCAGGTGCTTGATCTTGTAGCCACATATATATCCAGCTTCCTGCCATTCTTCTCTTGTAAACATTATTAACTATCCAGATAACCAAAAACAATTTTCCCTAACTCAAACACCTTCACTTAAGCCTTTCGTAGTCTGTCTGTCCAAGGTCCCAATGCTTAGGAAATGGACATCTTCTGCTCCCAACTACAGACATAAAACCAGGAGCAAGGATCCCAGCTGTCTTAGTCAGTGTTCTATTGCTGTGAAGAGGCTCCATGGCAACTCTTATAAAGGAAGATATTTAATTGGGCCTGGCTGACAGGTTCAGAGGTTTAGTCCATTATCTTCATGGTGGGAACATGGCAACATGCAGGCAATCAAGGTGCTGAAGGCGCTGAGAGTTCTATATATGCAGCAGGAAGAGACAGTGAGCCAAGAGGCCTGGCTTGAGCCTCTGAAACCCCAGAGCCTATCTCTCAGTGACACACTTCCCCCAACAAGGCCACACCTACTCCAGCAAGGCCACATCTCCAATAATGCCACTCCCATGAGTCTGTGGGGGCCTACACACCAGCCATGCATGATGCAGCAGGAAGGCAGAAGAGAGCATGCTGGGCAGAGCCATGGGCCTAGTCTGTGCGGGACAAGTTCTAACTTTTGAGAAGAGCATCAGGGCAAATGGTGACACGGGTTAGGTGGATGAAGTGTTGAAACCTCATCTTAGACTCCCCCCCTGCAAAGTATAGAGAAGGTGAGAGAATTCACTAGGGGTGGGCTTGACAAACAGCGCCTTCAAATGGTGGCAAATAGCTAAAGACACGCGGGGGTCAGGGGAAGGGCACCGGAGGGATAGCTCAGCAGTTAGGAACATGCGCTGCTTCTCCAAAACAGCCAAGAACACGGAGTAACTCCCAGCACCCACACAGCTCACACCTATCTGTAACTCCAGTTCCAGGGGATCTGACAATCTCCACAGACATACATGTAGACAACAACAACAACAAAAAATCAGTGCTCCTAAAATAAAAAGAAAGAAATTGCTGGGTGTGGTGGGTTACAGAAAGAGTTCAACATCAGCCTGGGCAACTTAGTAAGACTGTGTCTAAAAACAAAAATGAAAACCAAAAAAGGACTGTAAATATAGCTCAATGGTAGGGCTCTGCTTTAGTCAGGTAGACAGGGAACGTCTTCCTCTATCACTACCCATATTATTTGAAGACAGAGTCTCTCACCGAACCTGGAGTCACAGACTCAGACTGGTTGGCCAGTAAGTCCAGATATCCGCCTATCTCTGTCTCCCCAGTGCTGCCATGACCAGTTGTTTGTTTGTTTACTTGTTTGTTTGTTAAGACATCTTGGAGCACACCTATAATCTCAGCACTCTGGGAGGCAAAAAGCAGGTGGGTCACTGTGAGTTCGAGGCCAGCCTATCCTACAAAGCAAGTCCAGGGCAGCCAAGACCCGAAAAAAACAAAACAAAAGCAAACAAAACAAAACAAAGCAAAAAGAAGACACCACTCAGGCCTACACAGAGAAACCCTGTCTCGAAAAACCCAGGCTGGCCTCAAATCCAAAGGTCAGCTTGCCTCTGCCGCACGAGGTGTTGGGATGAAAGGCGACACTACAAGATCTCATAACTGACTTTTTTTTTTTTTCCGGGAGCGTGGGGAGTGTCAGAGGCCAGAAGATGTCTGAGTCCCAGAAAAAAGTAAAGCTGGTAAGGGAAATGGTCGGGTTTAGCTCGGATTACACCTCCTGGTGCAGGTCCCCATCTCGCCAGCAGAGGGCGAGCAAGATCCCTTTCCCGATAGTGACTAGGTATCAATGCCCTTTACTACCAGCCTACCCCATCAGATGGGACTATTTTTTACCCAGTGTCATCAGACACCAGCGGCTGGAAGGCCATCTTCTGCCTGCCCTTCGGTTCCTGATAATGACCCTGAGCATCTCCTGGGCCGACTCTAGACCCTTCTAGGCAAGCCCCTCCTCCTTTGTTACCATTCTCTTGGCTTCAGCCCAGGCCTTACTAATCTCAGAACATTTTCAGAAATTCTAAGTTCAAACTCCGGGGCTCCCAGCGGCCGGGGATCCGGCGCGCATACATTAACGGTTCACACTTGCAAAAGGGGCCTCGAGAATTCAGCAAGCAGAGCTCATTAGGAGTGATAGAGACACAGAGGAATAAACAAGAAAGAAAGCCAGGTATGGTGGTGCACATCTGTCAGCCAGCCGCGGTGGAGAGGCAGAGGTAAGAGACTGCAACACTGAGCCAGTCTGAGCTGCATACCCAAAGCCAGCGTCAGTAAAAACTAAAACAATGAAAGACAGACAGAGGCTCCCGGCCAGAGACAGATGTGACACCTCGGAAAGCGAGCGCATCCAAGGCAGAAACCCTGGAGGACAGACGAGGGACAAAGAGATGAGAACTGGAAGAGGGAGGCAGATGCTGCGGACAGACGCTTGTGACTGCCACCCAACGAAGAGGCTGAGGATCGTCACCCGAGTTCGTGCTCAGCTGCCGTTACAGGCAGAGAAGACCGTCTAAACAAACAAGCGAACAGCCACGGCGCTGTACGCCTGCAATCCCAGTATTTGGGGGGTGGAGGCAGGAGGATCAGAAAGCAAGGTCATTTCCGCCACGCAAAAGTTCTAGGCCACTTGGGCTACGTACGACCCCGTGTCATGAAACCAAAGCCAAAGAAATAAAACGGATCGCTACAAGGGAAGGCTCGGGGGACCCACGGAAACGCGCCCGGGCGGCAGCGGGTGAGGGCAGGTGTGGGGACGGCAGAGGGCGCCCTGCGCCCCGCGGGGTCACGCCGCCCCCTCCCCCGCGCCCTGGCCGGACTTGTCGTGCTATTTTTACGCGCGGACACCGGACACCCGGCTGGGGCGGCTGCGGCTCCCGGGCCGGGCGTCGGGGCCACACGTCCGTTCGCCGGTCGCCCGGGCTGTGCGCGCCATGGAGCCGCGGTGCCCGCCGCCCTGCGGCTGCTGCGAGCGGCTGGTGCTCAACGTGGCCGGGTTGCGCTTCGAGACCCGGGCGCGCACGCTCGGGCGTTTCCCGGACACGCTGCTGGGGGACCCGGTGCGCCGCAGCCGCTTCTACGACGGCGCACGGCGCGAGTATTTCTTCGACCGACACCGGCCCAGCTTCGACGCGGTGCTCTACTACTACCAGTCGGGCGGGCGGCTGAGACGGCCGGCGCACGTGCCGCTCGACGTCTTCCTGGAGGAGGTGTCCTTCTACGGGCTGGGCGCGGCGGCGCTGGCGCGGCTGCGGGAGGACGAGGGCTGCGCGGTGCCCCCCGAGCGGCCGCTGCCGCGCCGAGCCTTTGCGCGCCAGCTCTGGCTGCTCTTCGAGTTCCCCGAGAGCTCTCAGGCGGCGCGTGTGCTCGCCGTGGTCTCCGTGCTCGTCATCCTGGTCTCCATCGTGGTCTTTTGCCTCGAGACGCTGCCAGACTTCCGCGATGACCGCGATGACCCGGGGCTCGTGCCGGTGGCGGCGGCCACTGGCCCGGTGAGGGGCGGGGATTTGGGGAGGGCCAGGGCGGGGCCTCGGAAGAGCTGGCCAGTCCGAAGGTGTGGCAAGGGGCAGGAGGATGGAGGCACTAAAAATCAAAGATGTGAGCTGGGTGCGGTCCTTCCTACGTGAGTCCCAGCGCTCAGGAGACCTAGCCAGGAGAATCGCCAAGAGCTGAAGGCCAGTCCGGGTTACGGTATGAGAGCGCCTACCCGGAAACAGTGACTGAGGATGCGCCTCAGAGGCGGACAAACTGCCCAGAATTCCCCAACGAGGGACTGGGGCGTTGCTCGGTGGTAGATCAGCTGCACTGAATCACAAAGTGGCTTGGGGTCGGGGGTTGTGTGGTTCAGTGGTTAGAACTCCTGCCTACTACTACACAGTGGGGGACCTGGAGAGATCATTCAGCCGTTAAGAGCATTGACTGTTCTTCCAGAAGACCTAGGTTCAATTCCCAGCATCCACACAATAGCTCAAAACCATCTGTAAGTCCAGTTCCAGGTGATCTGATGCCTCTTCTAGCCTTCTCAAACACCAAGGCACACACGTGGTGCACAGACAAACATACAGGCAAACCATCCATTCCCATTAAAAAAAAAAATCTCCCAGTGATGGGTGTGGCTCAGTGATAGGGCCCCTGACTAGAATCCCCACCTGAGGAGCTTGGGGCATGGCTCAGTTTGTAGAGCTCCTGCCTAAAAGCCATCAGTGAGGGGCATGGGGCGTTCGGTGGTATCAATGGAGAGCAGCTTGCCAACCATAGGCAAAGCCCTGGGGTCCATCCCCAGCAGTGTGAAATGAACATGCACGGCCAAACCCTGAAGACTGCAGTGTCTGTGCAACTGGCAGAGAGATAGGAAAGATGGATGGGTGGCCGGGCAGGGCTGACTGCCAGTGAATCGGAGCGTGGTGGGTTGAGGTTTAGGACCGAGAGCTGAGGTAGCAGGACTTTGTACAGGATCAGTCTGGGGCGTGGAGCTGAGGGCCATACAGCAAATATTTGAATCATTCTAGACCATTATAGTCTGGTCTGGGTAGAAGATATCAGGAAAGGCTAGACAGAGGTCTCACTATGTAGCCCAGGGTGGCCTGGAACTTGCTATGTGGACCGACACTGGCAGTGAACTCACAAGGGATCCAGCTGTTTCTGCCTTCTGAGTGCTTGGGTTGAAGGTGTGTGCCATGACAGTTAGCTTTGTTTCCAGCCCCTCTCTCACTGGGTGATGCTAGACAGGAGTTCTACCACTGAACCATGCCACCAGCCTGTCTTGGGGGATTCTAGTCAGGAGTTGCTATCACTGAGCCCCCGTTCCCCTCACTCGGAGATTCTGGACAGGGGTTCCACCACTGGGCCACACCCTGAGCCCCTCACAGGGGGGTTCTGAGCAAGACCTGTGCCCACAAACCACATCCCCGGCCTTCTTTTCACTTTTTAATTTTGAGACTTTCTCATAAGTTGCCCACATCTGTCTTGTAATTACATTTCCTGCCTCAGTCTCCTGAGTATGGGATGACAGGCTTGTTCCAGCAGGCCCAGGAGACACTGCCTTTTTGTCCATAGGCCTGCAGAACAGAAATTCAGCTATCCAAAGACAGTCAGTCCCTGGGGTCCTGGGTTGTGTAGGACAGTCAGATCACCAGGGAAACCTGCTACTGGGACTTTGCTATTGAAACTGTGGCTAAAGGTGCCGGCTTGATTTCCTAACCCTTGTCTGTCCCCTCTGCAGCTCCTTGCTCGGCAGAATGGCTCCAGCCCCTTGCCCGGAGCTCCGTCCCGTCCTCCCTTCAACGACCCCTTCTTTGTGGTGGAGACTCTGTGTATCTGCTGGTTCTCCTTCGAGCTGCTGGTGCGTCTAGCGGCCTGCCCAAGCAAAGCCGTATTTTTCAAGAATGTGATGAACCTTATTGACTTTGTGGCCATCCTGCCTTACTTCGTGGCACTGGGCACCGAGCTAGCCCGGCAACGGGGTGTGGGTCAGCCAGCTATGTCCCTGGCCATCCTAAGAGTCATCCGATTGGTGCGTGTTTTCCGAATCTTCAAGCTATCCAGGCATTCGAAGGGCCTACAGATTTTGGGTCAGACGCTGCGGGCTTCTATGCGTGAGCTAGGTCTCCTCATCTTCTTCCTCTTCATTGGTGTGGTCCTCTTTTCCAGCGCAGTCTACTTTGCTGAAGTGGACCGGGTGGACACCCATTTCACCAGCATCCCAGAGTCCTTTTGGTGGGCAGTGGTCACCATGACCACAGTTGGCTATGGAGACATGGCACCTGTCACTGTGGGTGGCAAGATCGTGGGCTCTCTGTGTGCCATCGCAGGCGTGCTCACCATCTCCCTGCCTGTGCCGGTCATTGTCTCCAACTTTAGCTACTTTTATCACCGGGAGACTGAGGGTGAAGAGGCAGGGATGTACAGCCACGTAGACACACAGCCCTGTGTCCCACTGGAGGGCAAAGCTAATGGGGGGCTGGTGGACGCCGAGGTGCCTGAACTCCTCCCACCTCTCTGGCCCCCCGCTGGGAAACACATGGTGACAGAGGTGTGAGGGCAGCTGGGGTCTTCAGGAAGCAGTGGGGTGGGAGGGCGGAGGGAAGGCGGGGACAGGTGCTGGGTTAAGGACTAAGGTGGCAGCAAGGGGGAGCAGAGTCTGGAGCAGAGCTCTGTCCTGAGGTATCCTAGGGGGGCCTCATGTAGACACCAAGGGCCAGGATTCGGGTTGCATCCAGGGGTTCTTCATTGGTTGTGCAGCGCTGCACAGATTCCCAGCCCTGAAAGGAGCTTGATCTCATGTTGTGAGTTTCCTGGGCGCGTGTGGGTCCCACGGGGGCAAGTGTGGTCTGATTCAAGTGTATGGTGAGTAGTTGTGTGGCTTTGGGTCCTCTCGGGCCAGGCTGGCTCTTGTGGGACTCTGCAGCACTCTTAGGAGTGAGCATGGGGCTGCACGGTCACACTGCGGCCGTGTGGAGATGCACAGGAGACTGCATGGAGCTGTGCTTCTTCTAGGACTCACCTAGTTTACATTCTGTGAGCTCTGCAGTCTTGCAGGCAGAATGTGATCACGCGGGGTCCTGCTGGGAGAAACTAGGTTAGGGTATAAGGGACAGAAAGAGGCAGAGACCCAGCAGAAAGGGACAGAGATACCCCCCCCTCCCAGGCCATAGCTCTCTGTTCTGTAGTGTTACAGGGCTGGACCCTTTTTAGGGCCATGCAAACCTGAGATGCGTGAAGAAGTGTGATCATACGAAGCTCCTAACAGTCATGACAGTTGAGTCTGATAATGTCTTTGGTCTCATGGGACTATGCTGATTTGTTTCAATGTGAGTATTGTGGTTTAATGTTGGTTGAGTTTGACTGTATGTGAGGACCATGTTAAGTAATAGTATCAGAACCCGAGGATCACAGCACAGATAAAACTGACCGCAAGGGAGCCAGCATGGGCACGTGGCGTGAGGGCAGGGAGTTGCACTGGAGAAGCTTGATCAGGGACGTGCACTGTAGAGCTGGTAGTTTCTGTCCTGGGGGCCTCGGCCCCATTCATCTGGAGAGACTCTGTGGGAACTAGTCGTCAGCTTACTTTGCTCATTTGGGACCCAGTTCTACATTGCCTCAGGCTGTAGCACGGAGACTCAAAGGCTGGAACCACAGGAAAGAAAAACACAGTGGGGAAAGAGTAGGTACTTGGACATGACAGGGGGACAGAGACCTAGAGAGGAGAGGGGAAGAGGGAGAGGGGGAAGGGAGAAAGGGAGAGAGGGAAAGAGGGAGAGAGGGAAGGGGAGAGGAAGAGAGAGAATGAGGGAGGGGGAGGAAGGGAGAGGGGAAAGAAACCAAAAATGAGAGATGGACACCCGGAGCTGGATGTCAGACAAGCAGGAAGAGGGAGAGATGCACGAGAGAGAGACACAGAGGAAACCACGGTAGCCTTGAGCCCAAGGCCCCTCTATTCTCTGGGTCAGGACAGGCTCTGAACCATGACGTCAGCATCCCTCACAGGCAAGGAGGTCACCACACTCCTGGAGGAGCTCTGTTTGCTAGGGCAGAAACCGGAGGCTCTGAAATGCGGTGGCTTTCCCCAAGGCCACCCAGCACGTCACGGAGCCAGACTGGTAGCAGGTGGCCTGCCAGTGACACCCCACAGCTTCTGGTGTGCAGGCATTGGTCCTGTGTCATTTTGTTTTGCTTTATCTGCTAAAACAGGGTACTTCTGTGTAGTCTTGGCTGTCCTGGAAACGACTGTGTAGACCAGGCTGGCCTTGAATTCACAGAGCTCGTCCTGCCTCTGCCTTCCAAGTGCTGGGATTAAAGGTGTGTGGGCCACCGTGCCTGGCAGGGCCCCGCCTCTTATAGAGGAGGAAGCTGATATGGAGGGAACAGTGTTACCCTAGGCTATAGAGAGACAGTTTTGGAGATTTCTGGGACTGAGAGACATTTAGGGAAGATGAGAGGTCACAATCACTAACAGAGTTCAAGGTATTTGACTGGCATTAACTTATTAAAACCTGTTCACTGTTGCCTAGTGTTGTTATTTTTGATGATGGTGTCAACTGCTTTAGTCATGTGAACTCTTGCTTAAGACCTGAGGGTGAAGCGTTTTAGAGAAGAGGCCAAGAGGATATGTCTCCTCTGAGACATCTAAGGCGTCAGGGAAGGGATGTGAGAACCCTTTACATCATCGGCCATCTTGACATACAAGGGAGAGGAAGGGGGGACAGTGGGAAGAGTGTGATGGTAACGGACATGGTAGAACCTAAGGGTGGACACTTCACTCTAATGTGCAGAAAAATTCACTGTCACAGAAGTGGAGACTGATCTGCACACAGGGACCAAAGACAGATGTACCCTGACTATAGACACAGGCTCTACCACAGAATACACGGGAGAGGTGATGGGTACAGTGGAAAAGCATGTCCTAGATGGAGGACAGATGCCAGGCAGAAAGGAGGCAGAGTTCAGAGACCAGGAGAGGGAGGGACAAAGGGAGGGTATGAGACCAAGGAAAGAGACAGTGTCCTCTCTCTTCTTTATAGACCTCTCCCTTGGCCCCCGGAGACTGCAGTTGGAGGCCCTTGGTAGGAATGGGCTGTGCCAGGAAAGGATGAGAGGTCAGAGAGGTGACCTAAATGGACTCCAAGACAGGGAAGTGTCCTTTCCCACCTCCAGTAAACAACTGGAGTGGGCTCCTGAGTCACCCTGGCTGGGATGGCAGCTTGAGGGAACACCCTAATCCGGGGACACCCTTCCTGCCACTTTGCCATGCTATATTTAGGTTTGGGGGATGGGTGCTGGGTGACCCCCCCCCAAGCAAGTGTCAGCTTTCCTCCTAAATATAGCTCAGGGGTAGGGGAGCCAGAGTCCCAGAGTGGGGACATGGGAGAGCAAAGGGCCCTGTCACCCAAGGGACCCATCCAGCTGCAATGACACCGACCCTGCTTGAGCCCTCTCCAGCAGCTTGCCTTTCTTTCTGAGGTCCACCTCTCGGGGTGTTTCCCTCCCTCTAGGGCTCTGGCTTCTCTGGCTGGGTCTTTGTCCCCTCTGCTTTCTGTCTTTTCTTTCCTATGGGTCACAGCTGGCTGTTTCGCTCGACAGGACACAGTTCTCAAAGTTCACCACGGCCTCCTCACACTAATTACCTTGAGTTTTCTTATGCACCCGAAGACTCTCTGGTCCCCAGCCAGGAAATTCCGGGACAGACTATGTGGGGGAGCCCCACAGTCACTGTCTCCAGGCGTTGGGCCTTATCACTGCCCAAGCCCAGCTGGCTAATGTCTGGCCGGGAGATCCAAGAGGGGAGACAGGAGCAGAGGGTGGGAACCTGCACTAGACACCATAGCAATCCCAGGCCTGAATCTGAGTCTGAAGGGAAAATCTGGGGCCTGGCTCTGGGTCTGAGAGAGGAGGGCTGTCAGAAGAGACTGGGGTCTGGCCCCTGTGTCTGAAGGAGGTCTGGAGCCTGGCCCCCTGGGTCTGAGGGAGGAGGGGCGGGGTCTGAACCCCAGTGTCTGACGGACCGGGGCTACAGCCCAGACTCCTGGAACAGAAGGGGCCGGCCCGGCTTCCGAGGTGCCGGCACGCGCGAGCTAGGCGGGATACCCCGCCCCTCCTCCGCCGTCGGGCGCCGCCCCGCCTCCTCCAGACCCAGGCCCTCCCAAGCGCAAACGGCGAGCAGCCGGCGAGCAGCGGGGTCCGAGCTGCCAACGAGCCGGAGGAGGAGCCGCGGCGGCGCCAGGGGCAGCCGGGGAGCAGAGAAGGGCGCCCCAGGTAAGAGCTCCGCGCTCCTCTGGCAGATTCCTCGGTCCCGGTCGCCCGGCCCCCGGGTAGGGAGGGACGGGGGCGGGGCCGACAGGGGCGGGGCTTGGCGGAGGAAACTGAGGCAGGACGGAAGTGTCCTAGAGGTGGAGCCATCCCCTCCAACCGCTTCAGGAGTAGGGATCGCAGGGAGTCCCCATTTATGAGCACTTTGGAGGAGGGGCCGCAGTCCTAGAACCTGAGGGTCTGAGGGAGGAGGCGGCTGAAGTCCAAGAAATCTAGTCTGCTGGAGGAGGCATCTGGGGAACCAGGTCACCCTCGCTGAGAAGGGATGGTTCTGGGGCCCTGGGCCCCTGGGCCCCTGGGGCTGAGGCAGGAGGCAGCGGGCACCCGCACTCCTTGTGTTGGTGTGGTAAACCTCTGCCCCTGATCACACTCAACACTTCCCATTCCCCCATCTCGGAGCCTGGCCAGCCAGACACTCCAGGTATGCGCAGTCGGAGTCTTGGGCGGGCCCTGGCCTGTCCTGCGAGGAGCGAACATTCCAGGAAGCAGCCTCAGGGACCCAGAGCGTGGGCCGGCAGGGACCGGGGTGTCCAGGCCAGCTCCACCCCCGCCGCGTCTAGGAGCGGGAGGAGGGGATGTAATCTCTTCCAGTTGCCTCACCTGCCCCTCCTCTCCGCACCCCCTCTCATCCGCCTCGCATCCCTCCAGAGCTGTCACCTGCACCGGGAGGGGGGGGCCCTGGAGGTGGGCGGGGCCTCGACTCCAGGGTACCCTGCGCTTTCAAAAGACTGCGGAGAGGGTAGCTCTTTATGGGGAGGCCGCGCCCTACCCCCTTCTGCCTATGTAACTGGTTTCCTTCCTCCCACAGGTGGTTGCCCCCTCCCTCTCCTGAGATGTCAGGGAGGAGACTACCTGTATCCTACACAGGGGCCCCACAGAGCCTGGGGGCCCCCAGCCCCAGAGTGAGGAGGCGGAGGTGCTGCTGACAGGTCTGGTATTCGTTCACCTGCTGATGTCCAGTCCTGGCTTCTAGAATGTTCTAGTCTCTTCATCTCCCTCCCAGCATCTCCCAGCACCTGCGACAGTCTCACACTCAGGAGAATCAAGGCCATGAAAGTGGGAGGATTCAAGGGCTCCTCCAGGTTATAGGAACACGAGAGCCAAGTGACATTGCTCAGAGTTCAAATCTTACCCGTGCTGGCTGTGTGACCTGGTTGAAATCATTTCTCCTCGTGTTTGACTGTACAGCCCTGGCTGGCATGGAACTCATTGTGTAAACGGGGCAGGCTTCAGCCTTGTGGCCATCTTCCTGCCTCTGCCCGGTTGCCAAGGTTACAAGTGTGCATCACCACACCCAGTTTTGGCTATTAGTTTACACTAACTAAATAATTATTAACCAACAAGTTAAGCACTCCTGGGGTTCTAGAACATGGGGTGCCCCTAAGTTACTCCCACAGTGTGCCAGGCTGACATCTGCCCCGGGTAAGGCAGGAAGCAGTGACTTCTGTTGCCCAGGTGTCTTCCTTCTCTAACGGCAGCCTCTTTCTCCATCTTCAGGTGTGCAAGTCATGCTCCCTCACCCCGCCTGCATCTTTTTCCTCCTCCTCCTCCCTAGCGTCCCCATGGAGCCCCAACCCCCATACTCCACCCTGCCCCCATTTTTGGCCCCTGAGTGGGACCTCCTGTCTCCCCGAGTGGCCCTGTCAAGGGGCACCCCTGCCGGTCCCCCTCTCCTCTTCCTGCTGGAGGCCGGGGTCTACGGGGAACCCGCAGGGGCCTCAGCCAACCGCAGCCGGCGCGGGGTGAGTGAGACAGCGCCCGCAAGCCGCCGGGGTGAGCTGGCCGTGTGCGACGCAGTGAGTGGCTGGGTGACCGATCGGCGGACGGCTGTGGACTTGCGTGGACGCGAGGTGGAGGTGCTGGGCGAGGTGCCCGCCGCAGGCGGCAGTCCCCTGCGCCAGTACTTCTTCGAGACGCGCTGCAAGGCCGAAGGCGCTGGGGAAGGTGGCCCAGGTGTGGGCGGAGGGGGCTGTCGCGGTGTGGATCGGAGGCACTGGCTCTCAGAGTGCAAGGCTAAGCAGTCTTATGTGCGGGCGTTGACTGCGGACTCCCAGGGCCGAGTAGGCTGGCGCTGGATTCGGATCGACACAGCTTGCGTCTGCACGCTCCTCAGCCGAACAGGTCGGGCCTGAGGTCCAGGCTTGAAGTCTGCTCAGGTTGAGGAAAGAAAAGGGCTGACGCTGAAAGGACCTCAGAGTCGGCCTGGCTGCTCTCCTGCGCCTTCTGACTGGGAACTGAAATAACCACGGAATTACATCTCTCTTATTTTGGGAGCTCAGTCTGTGGAATGTGTGGTGAAACCAAATGGGGTTTCAAGTGATGAATAGGAGTTCTCCTGGAGGAAATTGACAGTAATAATAATAGCCATGCTTACTATCTACTGTTTATCAGACCTAATGCACGACTCTGCTGACCATTCCAACATCAGAGGACCTGGTTCACCCTGGCAAGAGGGACAAGGAAAGAACATGTAAAAAAAAAAAAAAGTTGAGTGACAGGGGCTGTGTCTCAATTGGCAGGCGGTTTCTGTTTGCCTAGCATGCACAAAGTCCCAGGCTCTGCCCTGAACACTGCATCGTGGTGGTGCACATCTGCAGTGCCAGCTCTTGGAGGTAAAGGCAGGTAGATCAGGAGTTCACGGCCATCCTTATTTACATGGGGAGTCTGAGGCCAGCCTTGTCTATATGAGACCCCATCTCAAAAAAAAAAAAAAAAAAAAAGAACAGAGAAGAAAGTGGGGCTGGGTGTTTTGACATGCACCTGTAATCCTCCTACTTGAGAGCTGTAGACAGAGCAGTGTTACACGGCGGCTGGACCCTTCTTAGGGCAAAGCTGAGACGTGCAGAGAGGTGTGACCATATGACTCTCCTAACAGCCATGACAGATGGGTCTGATGATGTCTTTGGTCTCATGTGACCATGCTGGCTCGTTTCACAGTGAGTCCCATGGGAATGTTTTTGGATTTGACTGTATGTGAGGACCATAAGGCCATGTTAAGTAGTAACAGCAGAATCCAAGGATCACAGGGCAGCCTGAGCTACATAAACTGTCCTGTTAGGGGCAAAGGTGAATGGGTCAGATGGAAGCAACTGACCCCAGAACCCTGAGGATTTGATTCTTTAAAGACCTTGCAGCGCCTGCGAGCCTGGGTTTAAAGTCTGACCTGGCCAGGAACACAGCCCTCTTGTTTTGAGTAGTGAACCCAACCACCCAGGGAGTGCAGGTAGGCTTAGATAGCTCACATGTAGGTCATCTTCTTGTTTAGCTTTAATTTTGGAGACAGGGTTTCCTGCAGCTCATTGGAAGGGTGACCTTGAACTTTTTGTTTTGATTTTCTGAGACAGGGTTTCTCTGTGCTGCCTTGGCTGTCCTGGAATTCACTCTGTAGTCCAGGCTGGCCTTGAACTCAGAGCTCTGCCTGTCTGGGATGAAAGGTGGGCACCTCCACTGCCTGGCTCAGCCTTGAACTTATCTCCTGCACCCACTTCCCAAGTACTGGCATTAAAACTTAGGAAGTGCTGGGGATGGAATGCAGGGCTTCCAGCACACCAGGCGAGTGCTCCACCAACTGACACCCCCCCCCCCAACACACACACCTTCATGTTTTGGAACAGGTTTTCATGACTCTCAGGCTGGCCTAGAACTGGAACATGTTGCTGAGGATAACCTTTATCTCTTTTTTAAGATTTAATTTTATATGGATGAGTGTTTTGCCTGTGCATATAATGTGCAGCATGGTCTCTGTTCCCGCCAGAACAGAGTACTGACTGCCCTGGGCCTGGAGTTACAGATGATCGGGAGGCACCAGGTGTGTGCTGGGAACTCAGCCTGGGTCCTCTGCCGGAGCAACAATGCTCTTAACTGCTGAGCCATTTCTCCAGCCCCAACCTTAATCTAGAGTGCTGGGATCACAGGTGTGCGCAACCACACCTGGGAGACAGGGTCTCTAGAGTAGATTAGGCTAGACTCAGAACTCAGCCACCTTAGTGTTAAGAGTAACAGGCCTAAGCCACCACAGGAGGGTCTATAAACACATTCTTTGAAGGCCAGTTTGTCACGTTCATGGGGAGTCTGGACCACTACAGGCAGAATCCACCCCTGATGGCTCTGAGGATGGCCCTGTTCCACCCTCTAACCACCTCCCTCTCAGTCTCTCTGACTTCCTGTCTTTTTTCTGTGGGTGATGAGCCCCCCCTTTTTTTCTAAGTGTTTCCTGGTGTCTTTCCCTCGCTCCCCCAGCTCCCATACCCAGGTGGAAGTTTTCAGCCAAATGAAAGGCAGGCAGGCCTGGGGATGCTCGACCTTCATTCACCCTTCACGGAGAAGAGCGCTCTGGAAACTCTTACCCCCGAGGTGGGCAGGCCTGGCAGAGGAGGAGGCAGCCCGAGGGACAGGAGTCCTAAAGGAGAGGGGACTTAGTTCCCCTGGGTCAGCCTGCCTTCTAGTCTGTTGTCCCCTCCCCTGACCTTTTTTCTTTTCCTCTATAGTGAGTCTCCACCCTTCCCCAGTATCTGTGTTTCAGCGTGGGTCTTTCTTAGGGTCTCCTTGATCCTTTTTAAAAGTCCTAATGGTGGGGGAGGGGGTTCTAACTCTCCACACACCATTGGCTGGGCTCAGGGTGGGAAGGTTCTGTTACTAGGAGCAACGGCCACAACAAGCCTGCTTCTTGGCTTCCATGAAAGTGTGAGGACCATGACAGGTCGGACCCTAGCTCTGCAGTATGGGGCCCCTTGGCCTCCCATTTCTGAAACTAAGGTGCCTAGAACCTGTCCCAGTTCGTATCTCACAAGCAGCGGGATTGCCCACCGCAAGATCCCACAGGTGGCCTTTCGTCTGCCTACTCTGCAGGTGAGAGGGCGGAGGCTAAGATGGAGGAAAAGGGCCAGTTCACAGACCTGTATGCCCAGGGGAAAGAGGATGAGGGCTAGGCTCCTGTCTGAAGAAGGGAAGGGGATAGCTTCGTGGGTCTCTGGGCTGATCTATGCGCCTTCTCCCCCAGTCTACATTGGATGCGCCCCTGCCTGCAGCCATGAAGCAGTACCCACGAGTTTGTGCTTTTGACGAAGTCATCAGCAGATGGGAAACCACCTCTGGCTTAGCATACACGCCCAAGGCGCATGGTGGTCCCTGTGCTCAGCCCAGGGCCGCCGAGAATAAGGACCCCAGGCGGCAACTAGGCATCAAGTCTTTCGTAGAGAAGGTAGGGTACTGGGATCCTACAGTCCAGGGGACAGAGCACTGGACGCTGGAGCCACTGACCCCTCACCATGGTCTTTGGGCTACCTTCTTGTAGTTAAGAAGACAACCGGGCTTGGGTGTTACCCGGAACAGAAAACACCAGATCAGCGAGATGAAGGCTCAGTACCTGGGCTTGCCAGGCGAGGACCAGACAGCCCCTCTCTTCTCGGACCCCCAACCCCTGGAGTTGATTGACCACCTCCGAGGGGGCCCTTCCCAGGTAGAGTGGACTGCATGAGCACTGTGGGAAGAGGAACAGACAGAGCAACTGGACTACAGGAAGCTTGTACTTGAGGGCAAATCTAGAAGATATTGGATTGGGAGTCAGGGTACCAAGGCTTGAAGTGTTGGGGAGACAGAGCCAGGAGGCTTGGAATGTTGCTTCTAGAGGCAGGGTCAGGTTAGCAGATGAAATTAATGTCCAGTATCAGGGTAACTGTTTTGACTAGGAGGGAACGTGGAACAGGGGTGTGTCTGCAGCTGGAGTCTGGGCTCTCAGCACTAAGCGTTTGGATAGGGTGCAGGCCTCCGGAGGTCCGGTTTGATGTACAAAGCCTAAGGTTGGTGGGAGGGCTTTGAACAGGGTACCCAAACTTGTTCACTTCCTTTACCAATACTCTTCAGGCCCTAATTCCCTGGACGAGGAACCCCGAGCTGGCTGGCCAGCCCTTCACAGTGCATAAGATGGGCACCCTGGACCGCCTGCAGCTCTACCTGACCACTTCCACACAAGACTTCCAGAGGTGAGCCTGTGCCGGGAGGGTGCTCCGGGGAGCAAGCCCCTCTCACCGGCATCCCTAACAGCATACAGAGTTAGCACATCACTGACCAAACAGCTCTTCAGCTCAGTACCTAGTGCCTCCTCCAGGGGAGGAGGAACCCATTTTCAGGCCCTGGAGGCCCGTGGAATCCAAACTCTGAAGCTCTTGGTCCCACTCACCTGCTGCCCCGCCCACAGGAAGGAATTGCCTGGATACCCCAATCAGGAAATGGTGATCTGCACGGGACGGCTGAAGAAGTCTCAGGTCCCCAACCAACGCCAACTGAAGCTCCAGGAACGCACACGGAGGCTGCGCCTAGGCCGTGGGCGCCCAATGCCACCGCCGGCTGTACCGCACACGGGGGTCCTGTCTCTGACCCAAGAGTCCTACAGGCCCTCAGTGCGCCCGCTGTGCAGGGTGAACCACCTTTGCCCACCCTGGAGCAGCCCCCACCCAAAGCCTGTGCCGGGCATCTACAGCGTGCCCAAGGCCTACAGCACGGAGAATTCCCGCTACGGCAGTGCCAGTACTGAGCTGCTGTGAGCATGTGAACCCCACCCACCGCAAAAAAATGCCAGCATTGGATTTGTGGGCGGGTCCACCTGGACATACCCCTCCTTCCTTAAGCAGGAGCCTCCTCCTGGCAGAGTTTACAGATCAAGTTTTATAGCTGAAACCACATCCATTATTTGGACTCAGTCCACATATGCTGACTAGGGGGTTGGGCGTGCGGGCGGCACTCTAACCCTGGTTTAGTAAAATTGGAGTCCAGGCCCACTCAGCATGGGCAGAACCTAACACTGGAGCCATACCTCCCTATACGGCTGCACCCAGCATGAGAGCCGGCTGGCCGCCAGCTTGCCTGAGGTTTACTCCAGCATCGTAGGGGCCCAGCTAGCAGCCTGCAGTCCTCCCCTTCCTGGTTTCCTGATGGAAGGACCCATGGGTCCTTCCTGTGCCTGTCCCTGTGCTCCCGACATCAGGTAAGCTCAGACACCGGGCTGAGTGTGAGGCCACGTCACTGCAACACTGAGGCTCGACCCTCGCCTCCCTGACCTTGTCTGTCTCTCGCCCCCAGAGAGATTAGTGTCTAGGTTACCAGAGCCTGCAGGTGCCGCTGGGTGGCCTTGCCACCCCCACAACCCGCAGGTATAAAGCCAGTTGGCCAAGGTAGGGGAGGCATCAAGAATGGAGAGGCTCCAGGTAAGACCAGGGCCTGAGCGCCTCCCACCTCCACTAGACCCCAACTAGCACAGACCGACAGCCCTGCGCGGTAGGGCAGGGCGGGCGGGTAGGAGGGGCTCTAGTGGTGGGCTCCAAGCAGGAGAGAACTGGATCCGTCGGCGCTGACAGGTCTTGAAGGCCAGGGTCTGTATTCTGCAGAGTGGGTTCAAAGCCTGGGATGGAAAACGCGGGTCAGGGCTAGACTCAGACACTGGCTCGTCCCAGGGGCTGCTGCTGTGGCTGCTGCTGAGCCCAGGCATGCTGTGGGCCTGCAGAGGCCCCCCTCGGCCACTGTGCCGGCCTGTCAACACAACCCTGGCTGCAGAGAACGAGTTCTGCCCAGTCTGCATCACCTTCACCACCAGCATCTGTGCCGGCTACTGTCCTAGCATGGTGAGCTGACCAAATGGGCAGGGACGTCACTTCTGACCTAAAGTGCTGCCACCACAGCTAGACCCAAGACAGCTGGTGGCAGTGGGGTAGAGAGATGGCACCTGGGCAGGGACCATAGCTACTGTGGGGGTATGGAGGAGCAGTGGACACGCAGCCCAGGACGGGGGGGGGAGGGGGAGGGGCACTCAGATGAAGACTTTTCCACCTTGGGCTCAGGTCCGAGTCCTGCCAGCTGCCCTGCCTCCAGTGCCCCAGCCAGTGTGCACCTACCGTGAGCTGCGCTTCGCGTCTGTCCGCCTCCCTGGCTGCCCACCTGGTGTGGACCCCACGGTTTCCTTCCCTGTGGCCCTCAGCTGCCGCTGCGGGCCCTGCCGTCTCAGTAGCTCTGACTGTGGGGGTCCCAGGACTCAGCCGCTGGCCTGTACCCTCCCCCATCTCCCTGGACTCCTCTTCCTCTGACGCCCACCCCCTAACTCCTCTCATCTCCTGGAGCTGGCAGGTATCCCAGCTGCCCCTCCCAATAAAGGCTTTCTGACTGCACTCGGGGTCAGCCTGTGGGCACTGACGACTCGGGGTCAGCCTGTGGGCACTGACGACTCGGCAGAGCTCGTTTCCAACCATTTTATAGAAAGTTACACTGTCAGAACTTGTAGAAAACAGGATAGGGTGCTGAGGTGAAGTGTTGGCTCAGGAGGTGTCCATTGTTTCGCCTTCTGCAGAGAGGGAAAACCAAGTGTGTGAAAGGGCCAGGGTGCTCCTGTGTACCCTCTCCCACAGAGCCCACAGCCTGGGTGAGACTCACTGAGCTCGTTGAAGAGGAAGGCATCCTGGTATTCCTTCATATACTGTGTGGAGCGGGACTCATCCAGGAAGAGGGAGTACACTCGCTTGATGTCGTCCACCTGCACCTCTGTGCCCTGGGAGCAGGCGGGACTCGGCTCATGTCAGCATGGCCCTCCCCACCTGCCGCCCAGCTGCAGCCTTTTCCTCTACGATGGCCTGGGACCTGCTGCGGCTCTTAGGTCCCACCCAATGTCCATGTGCCATGGCCCATGGGCTACCCTAGGGGCCACCCTCAACCCTCCAGGCTAACTCGCTGGCTGACCTTTCGTTTCCGGCACACCAGGCTGGCCGCTGTGATGAGTTGAATGGCGTAGCGCAGGGAGGTCTCCAGCCCAATGCGGGTCAGCACTGTGTAGGCGTCCTCACTCATCTCCACATCTTCCTCCTCACAGCTATGGGCAGGCAGCATGGCACATCAGCCCACCCGTCCCCTAGCACACATGAACCCATAGGCAGGGCCTCCTGACCCCACCCCACTGCTGGTCTTTGCAGACCCAGAGGTGAACGCCGCACCGGATGCGCAGGATCTGCTTGGTGTCCTTCTCACTGTAGGGGGATGTGGACACGATGAGCAGACGGTCCAGCAGGTCTATGGGAATGCCATGGGGACTCTGGTAGCTGGTGCCTCGGATCCTGGGGGTCAGGGAAGACGGTTAATGGATGTTCCCGGAAACCAGGCTGGCTACTGTAGCCTACTTGGGAGCTGAAGAACCATGCGAGCAGTCTTCGTCAGGTGTGCTAGTGGCTGGACTGCTCCCTGTTGCCCGGCAAGCCCAGACAGTTCTCTATGACAATGGGACCTATAGCAATTTGCTCCAATCATTGGCAGTTTAGCCACAAATATGAGAATGCTGCTCTCCAAGGGGGTGGCTCAGGGTGGCTGCCAGAATCCAACCTACCAGTCACACACTTTCGTGTATTGGGGGTTGCTGGTGGACATCAGCGGACAAAGGGGTCCTCAGGACTGCCTCCCTCCATGCCCTGGTCTAACTACTGCCTTTTCTCCCTGCCACCTTCAAACCTATGGCCTTCGGCAAGTTGCTCAGCTTTGTTGGCCTAGTCTGTGAAATGGGAGTAATGAAATGGGGTGCCGAGTGGGCCAAGTAGCCAGGTCACAGTTTGTTTGGGCTGTCTGCCCTCTGCTTTCCTCACAACTTCAGGTGACTCCAGTTCTAGGGGATCTGACGTCCTCTAGTGGCATCTGTGGGTACCACATGCATCTGTGCATATACACGGACACATAAAAGTAAATCAGAAGAGAGAACTCACACTGTTCTTGCAGAGGACCCAGGTAGATTAGCTCACAACTGCTTGTAAGTCTAGCTGCAGGGGATCTGCCCACACTTACATATACCCCTCCCTACATATATACATAACTTGAAAAAACAACAACAACAACAAAAAAAGACACCATAGTAAAAACATGAGCCACCGTCAGAGGGAGTCTGGCTCCCCAAACCCAGGTCCTCTGCAAGAGCAGTATGTACCCTTAACCTGGGAGCTATCTGTTAGTCCTGTTTTCTTTTGAGAAAGGGTCTCATGTAGTCCAGGCTAGCCCAGCACTCAAAATTTTCCACTCTCAGCCTACATAGTACTAGGATTATGGGAGCATCTTTTGTCAAAACTTCTGGGTTGTGATGACTAACTGGCTGGGCCGGAATGCCATGATTGATCACAGCAGTTTGTGACATATCTAACAGACAACCCTATGCTCAGCGCAGGGCCAACTTCCTGGAGCGCCTTTGGGTGCCTTGGCCAGCAGTTTGGAACTGTTGAACAGACTGTGGATCTGCCCAGGATTGTGGGGACCACACTGGGGGTGCTCGGTTACCCACCACAGCACTTAGACGCATTTACCCCGAGGACACTGTCAGTAGCCTCTGGCCCAGAGCACCCTTTCCCCAGAGACCTCCAAAGCTGCTCACCGGGTGATGCCTCGGTTGGTAGCCATGATGAGGACAGGGGCCATGTCGCTCTCCAGGGCCCGGTTGAGGAAAGAGAAACTCTCAATGTCCAGCATGTGGACCTCATCGATGAACAGCACCTGGAAGCCATTGGGGCACAGCCTGAGCTCCCCTACCCCTTGCCCAGGTCCATCCACACCCGCCTCGGCTCTAGCCACTCACCCCAGGGATGATCTCCGCTTTGCCTTCCTCCCGCCACTCAGCCACCTTGGCATTGATCTGTTCTCGGACTTCTGACTTGATCTCCCCTGTGTCTCCTGCCAAAGACAGGGCCATCAGTTGAGCTAGAGACTGGGGTTGAGGGGCAGGGCTGGGAAAGACAGAGAAAGACAAACCAGGGAGAGGGCTATGGTGCTACAGCAGCAGGGCCAGGACCCTGAAATGCCCCCAGGACAGCAGGCAGAGACCCAAGGGAGGACTTAGGGCACTTTCAAATGGAGAAGAGAAGGCAAGCAGCAGGTCTATGAAGGAGACAGTGCCAGGAGAGGGGCAGGAAGAATAGAGAAGAAGGCCACAGCAGAGCAGAGCCTGCGCGGTGCTGGGGACTCGGTAGGGAGGGGCAGCTGACCTGAGAAGAGGGCCAGGAAGCCCTGAGTACGAGAGTTGATGACGTCAATCTCATGGAGGGACACAGTATGCACTACCTCCTTGCGTTTCTGCAGCTCCCCGTCCGGGCACTGTACAAACTTGGTCTAGAGGGCCAAAGGCGGGTGTGAGGGCAGAGGCACTAGGGGCCCCACATAGGGAGGTCGTGTAAAATACCCCAGCATCAGGTCAGGGGGCAGCCACACACCTGGGAGCCCATGGCGTCATAGTCTCGGGCACGGGTGAAGGAGCGGCCCAGCTTGGAAATCTTGCCGGTGGCCTTGTCAATGGTGATCACGTCCCTAAGGAGTGACAGCAGAGAGTAAAAGGACCCTCCTCCCCTCACTCCCCGCCGCCCACATGGCCAGCTGGCTCACCCGGCCTGGACTTTGTCCTTGGTCAGAGACTCGATCATCTTGGTCCCCAGATCGTAGATAGTCTCCATCTCAGTGGTCTTCAGGGTCAGTTTGCCTACCTTGGATCCCTGAGGGGACACACCAGGAGATGCTCAGAGGACGGCACCCATTTTTGGCCACAGCTTCAAAACTGCCATGGCACAGGAAGCTCCTGGCCTTGGGAAGGTGATCACATGGGTGCCAGGCTTGAGCTGTACCCTCCTAATGTGTGCTTCTGTGTCACTGTGCGTCCACAAAAGGGTGGGGGAGCTGTCGAATTTAACACGGCTCTGTCATGGCCAAATGAAAGGCATCTGGGTTTTGTTCTTTCTTTGGAGTTCCAGCACTGTGCCACCTAGCCATGGCCCTGGGCGCTCACGTCAGCTCTAAGTAGGCCCGCCCTTTACTACGGAGCAGCTCCTCACACAGTCTGATTGTCTTCTCCAGATATACCTGAACCCCTGGACCAAAATCAGGCAGTAACTAAAAACAATTAAAACTGGGCCATCAAAGCAGCTCGGTGGGCATTTGAAACCAATTTTAATGACCTTGGGAGTTTGTTCCACAATTTGTCCTCTGATCTCTACACACACCAAATAAATGCAAAAGCAAAACAAAAAGCCTTTTAGAAAAGATTAATTAAAAGCAAACAAAACAAACATACAAAAGCCCACACTCCCCTGGCGACCTAGGCTCCTTGATACTACTCAGGCCATGTTCAGGGAAGTCAACACTCTCTCTTTAGATCCTGTCAATCACAAATGATTCCCCACCCCAAGAGTCCCCGGTCGAGGCAGGGTAAAAGGAGGGGTTAAGGGAGAGCTGGGATTATCTATAATACATATTTTAATATTTTATTCTTTTTAATTACAAGCATGTGTGTCTGTCTCTGTGTGGGTTTGCACAAGTGAGTTCAGGTACCCAAAACGGGCTGAAGAAGATAGTGGTTCCCTGAAAATGTTGGTACAGGTGACTGTGAGCTACCTACCCAATGTGGATGTCAGGAACTGAACTAGGATCTCTGGAAGAACAGTATAAGTTCTTGAACACTGAGCCATTAAATTAAAAAAATTCATATATATGTATATATGTGTATATAATGTATCTATATGTACATTATGTGTGTGTATATATGTATATGTATACACACACATCTTAAAGACATTTTTTGGGAAAAGCTTTATCCATAATATTCTTACCATATTTACAAAATCTAAACTTTACTAACATATTGAAATCATTTACAAGTTTATTTGCAATTATTAAAATTACTGGCAACATAGCTACACTAAATCCATTTCCATTAACAATGAGGAAGAAGCTGTGGGTGGCTGTATATCCTAATCCGAGCAGCAAGAAGCAGGAGGTGGAAGACCATGAGCCAGTGTAGGCTGTCTATAAAAAAACATTAAAAAAAAACTATCAAAAGAAAACATGAACAAGAGTACTTGTTCATGACTGAAGCATCCTGGGTGTGAGATCCTACCTCAAAATGCAGTAGGGGCTGGGATGTGGCTCAGTGAGCCCCTGCCTATCCCGAACAAAATGCTGGGATCCTTCCCCAGCACCAGGAGGCTGGGCTTGGGAGGCCACCTAAAGTCCTAGTACTCAAAGCCATCCTTAGTTACATAACAAGCTCAAGGCCAGTCTAGGCTACTTGAGACCCAGCATAAAAAAATTCCTGTGGAAGACTGGAGAGTGGGCTCAGGAGACAGAAGGGCTTGCTGTGCAAGCTGAATGTGGATTCCAGCACCACGTTAAAACAGTAACAGCAATAACAGACACCACCATCACCCAGGCAGAGCAGCTGGAGAAAGGACCACTGGAACTCTGCATCGTTCTGCTGCCGGCCCGGCTCCTGGTTCAGAGAGAGACTCTGTCTCAAAGAAATAAAGCACGTGACACACCAGGACATCACCATCCTCTGCATGTGTCAACAAGGTCTCATACAACATACATTCGCAGGCACACCCAGAGCTGAGTACAGTGGCTCACTCCTTTGATTCTAGTACTCAGGAGGCAGTGGCATGTTGATTTCTGTTGGTTCAAGGACAGCCTGGTCTGCATGAAACCCTTTCTCAAACACACCCACACACCCTCCACTATCTGCCCCTAACAGCAATGAAAGAGGAGGGTGCACCTATCCTGAAGTACTTCTTTCCCCAAGCATTTCAGTAATAGCTGAAACATCACATGAAGAAACAGCAAAACAGGTGGGTTTTGTTTTTTAGACACAGGGTTTCTCTATGTAGCTTGGCTGTCCTGAACTCACTTTGTAGACCAGGCTGGCCTTGAACTTGCAGAGATCCCTGTGCCTCTGCCTCTTGAGTGCTGGGATTCAAGGTGTGCACCACCAAGCCCAGTTACAAAACAAAATTCTAAACCAGGAGATAGTCACTGCCCTACAGTCCTCGTACAAAGGATCTAGAACCTGCAAGTCCAGAACAGAAAGAGATCACACGGGCGGGGTGGTAAGAGCCGGGGATGCTGGCATATAGACATAACCTTCTCACGGGTTGATGGAGAGAAACAGGTGGAAGTGGTGACGGCTGAACGACTGTTACCAAGTACACCGCCACCGGAACACTCTAACATGGCTGACAGAAAGCCCCGGCTGTGGAGGGCTCACGCCGCACGTGCAGGCCCCGGGCCCGGCCCAGCAGCTCCCACAACAGGGCGCTTCCAGGACCTCGCTACCCAGAGGTCTCAATGCATCAGCCTCGCACAATCGCACCTCAGTCCTCAGAGATGAGGTTTCAGATGCAGATTTCAACTGCAAAAGAGGCGGGAAAACCTACTATTTACTCTATAAATTAAAAAACAATAATTGACATTTATTTATATACACAGTACATGTGCACAAATGTAGGTCAGAGGACAACTAGTCAGATCCTCTCTTTCCATCACGTGGGTCCTGGGGCTGAAATGGCGTTGGGCTTGGCACCAAGTGCCTTCACCCACTTAGCCGCCTCACAGACCTGCCAGTGACTTTGAGGGCATGAAATTAAACGGGGCGGGCCTAACACACACGGCGCCTTAGGCTTGACCCAATGCAGCAAAACCAAACCCCAAACTCCCGACCACCAGGCAGATCAAACCAAGTGCCTGACGCAGCTGGGCGACCCTGGGAGCAGGAAGTGTGGGGGGTAGGTCACCTGCAGGGGCCTCGAGAGAAGGAGCTCCGGGGGAAGGGACAGGCCTGCTTCCCGGTGTCCAGTGACTCCTCAGCCCACACACTCATCTGACTTGCTTCTCATTTTACAAGAAAGTCTCCAAGGCCCTGTGACACTCTCCAGCAGCCCCACCCTCTGCCTTCTGGCTGCAGGTGACTTGGCTAGGAGTATGGGTCGAGGGTGTCAGGACCGAGAACCCTCAGAGACTCACTGTGCCTGTGGCTGGCCGGTCAATCTGGATCTCCACCACTTCACCTTCAATGATCTCTGTCTCCTCCCTAGTAGGACAGATGGCAGAGCCTGGTCAGACTGGCCAGTGACACCCTGGTTCTCTGACGAGGGCTCTGGGCAAGCAGAGTGGCTATCCCACAGGACACTCACTTGATTCGGACGCCAATGGAGCGGCGGAAGGCTTGAGTCAGAGCCTCAGTCTTGCTCATCTCCAGAGAAAATATCTCACTGCCTGCAATGGCTGTGAATGGTGTGTCGGGCCCCAGTGCCTGGGCCATGCCTGTGGGAACAGTGGGGTCAGGCAGTGGTGGCTGCAGCTCCATGGACACAGTAGCAGTCCGTGGTCCATGCTTCCTGACACCCTCAAAACGGTCCATGCCTCTACCCCTTGCCCACCCTACTAGCCATTTAGTCTCCGCTTTCTGTAGCTTTCCATCTTAGCACATACCACCTTGGAGGCATGATGACATGGACCCCTCCCTGGTGGAGTCTTGACTCTACCTGCCTGGCCCCAGAGTCTTCGCAGAGGTGGAGTGAGAAGACAGGCAGGTCAGGAGAGCCTCAGAGGCAGAGATGCCCAAGGAGGGTTTTGAAGGGTGAACAGGAGTTTGATAGGGAAGAGAGGCAGCTGTGATCCTAAGTCACCAGTGGACTGAGACAGAAAGGGCTGACTGTGCTCACCCTCTTCCTTATTCCCAGAACCTCCATTTTATTAAGACAGCAATGATCCAGATTAAAAGTTACAATCCAGAGCTAGGCATGGTGGTGTGCACCTTTGATCCCAGAACTTGGGAGGCAGAGCCAGTCAGGACTACACAGAGAGATTTGTCTCAAAAACCCCAACAAAACAACCTCTGTAGCCCAGGTGCCCCTGCAGCACCACGTGCTAAACTGGCAACTGGCACGCAGGCTTTCACACGGGCAGTTGAGGACGCACCATGCCGCCCTGCCTTTCTCCCCATGACTGGAGCACAGCGGGAGCCTTGCTGGAACACACGGTGACCCCAACATGAAGGCAAGTGTAGAAAATGTTGAGGCTAGAAGACAAGGGACCCCATGTAGCTGCTCAGTGGTCCTGGACGGCCTCCCCCCCGACTTGCGGAGGAGGGCTCGTCAGCCCGAGGCCGCTCACCCATGGCAATGGCTGTCTTTCCAGTGCCCGGCTGGCCAGCGATGAGGACGGCTCTGCCTGCAATCTTTCCTTCTCGGATCATCTCCAGCACCACGCCAGCTGCACGCCGGGCAGCCAGCTGCCCCACCATGCCCTGGGAAGCCTAGAGGGTGGGGAGTGAGAGGACATGGGAAGGACTGGCTCCATAGCCACGGTTATGCTCCCTCCACACTCTGCCTGCCGGGACACAAAACAAACGGCACTACTGGTTTCCTCCTCTTCTCCTTGAGACAGGGTCTCACTCTGTAGACCAGGCTGGCCTTGAACTCTCAGAGATCTGTGTGCCTCTGCCTCCCAGCAGTGGGATTACAAGTGTGCACCACTGTAGCTGAAGTGCCTTAGTATAGAACCAAGAGGTCTGGAGATAGGATAGCCCTAGACAAGCCTGCAGGGAGCAGCCCACACACCCAGCCCCATGGCTCTACCTGTCTTGGCTCCAAGGCATCATCCAGGCCAAGGCCCCGGATGTGGGAGTGAGCACCTGTGGGAGGAAGGGAAGACGTGTTACTGGCCTGAGTCAAGGGCTTCCTCAGAGCTCAGGTTGCCCTCCTGGGTGAGTGGGGCCAGGAAGATGCCTGAGCACTGGTAACTGCTCAGCACCCGAGAGCTGGGTGACACTACCAAGGCCCAAGAACTAATGGTGAGGGTCACAGACCACAGGGTGGGAGGGTACTGGTACTGGGCACTCAGGTGCTGTTTCTCCACATCACCCTGACAAGCCAGAGCTTGTTGCTACCATTCCTGGGCTCATCCACAGGGATGCTGAGAGAGTACAGACAGGTTAGGGCCCAGCCCACATGCCACCAGGAAGAGGTGAGGACAGGGGCCCTGGGCGGCAGCCACTGACTCTATAATGAAGCTCAAGGGCACACAGGCACCAGGCCTATGGCAGCACATCTGCCTGCCTGCCCCCGACCCTGCTCACTCACCGATCCGCTCAATCCGTGTCACATCCCGAATCTCAGGGACTTTGGTGGTGGCTGCCTGCAGAGGAGGGTAAATGTGTAAGAAGATTCCCACTTGTCCCCTTTCCTTTCCTCCCAGCATTCACCTCCACACTCTGATGCCATTGATGGCAGGGCGATCAGCCCACCACAGGAGACAGGATGCGCCTCACCTCTGCGAGCCCTGGCATGATCTGGCATGGATGAGGGAGCTCCGAGAGCAGCGAGGAGACTGTCAGGCTGGAGCTCTGGTTCCTAGTAGGTACTATATGTCCCTAAGAGGGCACAGCCCACACGTCTGGCGTACCCTGGACTCCATGCTTGTGGTTCAACATGCTGGAGTGCTGAGCTCATTCAGCAAATATCTATCAGGCCTCCTGTGCCTCTCCCCTCCTGAGGAAACAGCTGACACTGTTCCCTCTCAAAGAAAAGATGCATGAGTAAACACAGCCCAGGATGTCTGGGCCCCTGGGATTCCCACCAAGCAAGCAGTCTGCTTTTTACAACAGCCAAAAGCCACACACAACCACATGTTCACTGGCCAATGAGTGAACAGACATGATATGGTCTTTAATATGGTGGACTATTATTCAGCCGTAAAAAGGAGTGAAGCTGATTCCTGGCATTCTCAGGAAGAACACTGAAATGTGCTAAGTGAATGGGCTCTGCACATGGGCTGGAGAGAGGAACAGCAGCTAGAGTAATCACTGAGCCAGGCATGCACCTTTAGAACTAGCACTCAGGAGGCAGAGGCAGGCAGATCTCAGTGAATTCAAGGCCAGCCTGGTCTATAGACTGAGTTCCAGGACAGCCAGGGCTACACAGTGAAACCCCGTCTCAAGAAAACCAAAACAACCCCTGCATGTTCAATGACTCTTATATGAAGTATCCAATCAGGTAAGTCAGAAATAGGAAGTAGATTCATGGTTGCCAGAGGCTCAGGGAGGGAGGGCTGGGAACACTGGAGGGTGCCTGAGCCGCATGTTTACAACCACTGGGATGGCCGAGTCAGGGAGAGTGCTGCAAGCTGGGGGCTAGCCCCAGCTACAGAGTGAAACAAGAGACAGAGAAATCCAGAGCAGCCCCGTGCACATCTTGTAATATCTTTTATGAATCTAAGAGACCACATGCCAAGCAGCCCCCAGCCACTGCTCAGCACGCCTCCTCCCTGAACCAGCACATCCAGAACACTCTCCAGGACAGCTCGTCCAGGACAGGAGGCTGGACGGAATCCAGGAGCAAAAAACTCCAGAGCACTATACCTACAGGCAAAGACACGCTCCAGGAACCCAACTCTCCTCAGAGATACTGATAAGACTTGGCCTTCCACAAGGTCACTTCCGTCCATGGCAGAACAAAAGCCCTTTTAAAATTCAAAACCCAGCAAAGTCTAGTCAGTGCTAGGCTCCTGTCTGCTATGTGTGAGGAACAGTGTTCCAAGTGACAGCAGTTTACAATCACCATGGATACAAACTTCTGGGCATGTCCAAGAGGGAGCTTCTAGACTGGGTTAGCCGGGAGGACCCACCCTAACTGAGCATTCATCACTCTCTGCTCTGGACTGAGAACACAGTGTGACCAGCTGCCTCAGGCCCCTACTATCACAGGGACTCTCCTCCAACTGTACACAACTGCTGGTCAGTCTTATGTCAATGATACAAGTGAGAGTCATTAGGGAAGAGAAAATCTCTGTGTAGCCCTGGCTGTCCCGGACTCACTCTGTAGACCAGGCTGGCTTCAAACTTACAGAGCGCCACCTGCCTCCCGCGCACATGCACCAACACTGCCTGGCAGGAGAGGGTCCCGACTGAGAAACTGCCTTCATGATTTGCCTGTGTGCAAGTCTGTAGTGGATTTTCTCAACCGATGTGGGGGCCCAGCTCGCTGTGGGCAGCACCACACCCGGTCCTGGATTGTGTAAGAGAGCATGCTGAGCAGGCCATGAGGAGCAAGAACCCAGCAAGCAGCCCTCCTCCATGGCCTGGGCTTCAGTTCCTGGATAATGAACTACGAGTTGTCAAAATGAAACAAATCCAAGAACCGCATGATTTTGTGCTCACCTTTGTCTCTTGGGAGACAAAGAGGCAGGTAGAACTCTGTGAGTTCGAGGCCAGCCTGTTCTATGGAGTCAGTTCCAGAACAGCCAGGGCTACACAGAGAAACCCGATCTCCAAAAACCAAATCAAACCAAAAAACAAAAACAAACAAACAAACAAAAACCAACAAACAACAAAAACAAAATGAAACAAACCCTTCCATCCCCAAGTTGCTTTTGGTTGTGGTGTTTTATCACAATAGAAACCCTACATAAGGCACCACCTTTCTTACATGGCTTCTGTCACAACATTGAGAAGTAACCAAAGAAGCAAATGTGGCCACAGTAACATTGTGCTGAGGACACAGCAAAAGCTACAATTGTAGCACTGTATGTACCAGCTACAAATCCTGCCTTCAGACACACATACAAGAAGGCAGGTAGCAGCCCAGAAAAGCTTGTTGGAAAGATGCCAGGCTAACACTGTGGCAACAAGAAAGCTAAAGGCTACTGTGCTCTTGCTGGTAACACCCTTGGAACTCAGATCTCCCTACTGGACACATGCGGCCCAGGAAGAACTGCCTCTATGCCCTAGGGGAGAGGCTAGTCCACTGTACTAAGCAATTCTATACACACAACCCCCAAAATGTGGGTGTTGTGGCTGTCAAGGAGGCCACAATACAGAAGACTTCTGTCCATGTGGTTCCTGGCACCTTCAAACTGGAGGCCATGCTTTCAAGTCTCACTGAGGCCACTGTCAGAGAATGGAGCCCAGGTGAAAGGGAAGAATGACTCTAGGAGTCAAGGGTCAGCATGACAATGAGGAGGCCCCAAGGAGAAGCGGCCTATGCAGGGACTTGGGGAGAACAAGCAGGTAATGCTGCCTGCTTCCAAACCTGCCACTTGATTTCAATTTCTGGGACCCACACGGTGGAATGGGAGAACCTACTCCCTCCCGCAAGTTATCCTCTGATGTGTACAAATGCCCTAGTAAGTGGCCACCCATACAAACACACATAAAATTGTACATATATTTATATTTAGGTCCAGGCATAGTGCCACTCGCCTTTTCTGTGTGAGTCCTACACAGAGAAACCCTGTCTTTTTATTTTTCCAATGAAACTGTTTAAAATTTAAATTTTATTTTATGCACATTAGTGTGAAGGTGCCAGATCCCTTGGAATTGGTGTTACAGACAGTTGTGAGCTGCCATGTGGGTACCCAGGTCCTTTGAAAGAGCAGACAGTGCTCTTAAACACTGAGCCATCTCTCCAGCCCCGAGAAACCCTGTCTTAAAAAATATTATACACACACACACCTTAGGGTCTGCAGAGATGACTCAGTGCTTAGGAGTGTTGATTTGGTCCTTTTGCAGAGGCCGCAGGTTCAGTTCCCAGCACCCACCACTACTTTTAACTCCAGTTCTAGAAGCTCTAACACTGCCCCCCCCCCCCGGCCTGTGCAGGGTCTTGCACTCGTGGTGCACACGCACACACGTACACACAGACAGATAATAAGTACTCTTTAAAAAACTACAACTTAGGGCTGGAGAGATGGCTCAGCGGTTAAGAGCACTGGCTGTTCTTGCAGAGGTCCTGAGTTCAATTCCCAGCACCCACACGGTGGCTTTAACCATCTGTGATGGAGTCTGATTCCCTCTTCTGCTGTGCATGAAAAGTGTTCATATACATAAATAATTTAAAAACAAACAAACAAAAAACCTACAACTGAGCTGGGTAGTAGTGCACACCTGTGATCCCAGCACTCGGGGAGGCAGAGGCAAGCAGATCCCTGAGAGTTAAAGGCCAGCCTGATCTACAAAGTGAGTCCAGGACAGCGAAGGCTACACAGAGAAACCCTGAAACACAAACAAAAAAACAAGCCTATAACTTGGGGCTGCGGAAATAGCTTAGTGGTTAAGCACATGGCTGCTCTTCCAGAGGACCCAGGAAGGTTCGATTCCCAGCACCCACATGGCAGCTAACAACCATCTGTAGCTCCAATCCCTCCTGTCTTTTGTGGGCACCAGGCATGCACATGGTGAACAGACATGCATAGAGGCAAAACATTCATACAAATGACAAAAGGGGCTGCAGAGATGGCTCAGAGATTAAGAGCACTCGCCAACATAGCGGCTCAAAGCCATGATTGGAGTTTCAGGAGATCCAATGCCCTCCTCTGGCCTTCTATAGGCACTACATGTACACAGTACATATATAAGCTCATACACATGAAATACATGCATGTAATAATAATTTTAAAATATATTAAAAATAAAAATTTAGTTCAAAAGAAAAGTAAAGTGGCTGCCAGCAAACCTTCGGAAGCTCTGACCTGAGCCTAAAGACAGCCTGAATGGGAACGAAGCGTGAGGGAACTAACACAGCAGCCGCTTGGCCCACTTCCCCACCCACAGCTAACAGGACAGAACTTCAGATGTGGCTCTTTCCTGCTCTTCCTCATCGTGCTAACAGCATCAGACTCTCCACTGACCTTCCCACAGTGGAACTGGGGCCATCACAAGGCACGGTATTCCTTCACTGGGAGGTTTGGTGAGCTAAAGTCCCATTATGCATGGCCGCGTTCCTGGGGTTCACTCGCTCATTTTAACATTCAAAGAATTGTGTGTTCACACAGACATGAGCCTGTTAGGAGGTTCTGGAAAATACAAATAGTCTCTAGATGAGATCCCAAGTTCTGAACCTGTACTTTGCTTCTCCTCCTCACCGATGAACTCCTGCCTCCTGACACACATTCACGTCGATGTGACCTGTGCTCTCTGTGCATGTGTGTTTTAAGATTTTCTTATTTATTATGTATACAATGTTCTGTCTACACATGCACCTGCAGACAAGAAGGCACCAGATCTCATTACAGATGGTTGTGAGCCACCTTGTGGTTGCTGGGAATTGAACTCAGGACCTCTGGAAGAGCAGACAGTGCTCTTAACCTCTGAGCCATCTCTCCATCCCCGTGACCTCTGCTCTCAAGCACACAACACTGGTTCCAAAGCTCGGGGCACTCGCCTCACAATCCTCAAAGGACACTGAGACAAGGCTTCGAATCTAGCCACTGGCTGCATCAAGAGGACGATGTTTCTGTAACAGGATGTCTGCTATTCCAGGCTCTCGCTTATTCACTCATTCACAGAGAAATCTGAGTATCCACAGGACTCTTTTATCAGACCTAGGATGCTTTTTGCTGTTCTTGTTTTTTGAGACAGGGCTTCTCTGTGAGGCCTTGGCTGTCCTGGAACTCGATCTGTAGACCAGGCTGGCCTCGAACTCACAGAGATCTGCCTGCTTCTGCCTCCCAAGCGCTGGGACTAAAGGTATGGGCCACTATGCCTGACAGACTTAGGATTCTTAATACATAACTGCTTTCTCCGTCAGACTGTAAGGCTATAATAAGGCTGTCTCCCTCCTCAGACGTCAGACCCGGGAGTCCAGGGCCAGCCTTCTTCACTAAGTCCAGGCATCCTCACCACCCTCCTCCCTCACACCCAGGGATTCAGGCTCCATCCCTCCTACCCCAAGCACAAAGGTGCACACACCAGCCCTCCTTCCTCCCACCTTTGCATCCTCTCCTCCAACATGTGCTCAACCCTCCTCCTTGATAAGCAGGCGACTTCCTCAGCCCTCTTCCGCCAGTTTCATGCATCCTCCTCAGTAGCTCTTGTTCAGACCCTGGTGTCCTCCTCAGCATCCTCCCTCAGATTCTCCCCAGCCCTCCTCCCTCAAAGTCAGGCATCTTTCTTATCGCTCTTCCTTCAAACCCACGAGTCCTCTTCAGCATCCTCCTTCAGTCTCCGTCAGGAGGGAAATTCTCGGTCCTCCACATGCACCCAACACTTACCACGGTTGCCATGATGCACACCAACTGCCAATGCCTCAGCGGAAACGGAAATCAGCTAGGAGGGCGGCCTTTGTCCTATCTAGGCTCCTCGGTCATCCAGTCATCTCTATGGTTCATAAAATATGCAAAACCCTCCTGGGGGCGTAGGCCAGGCCGCGCCCACCCTCTTGCAAGGCGGGTGTCTGAATCCCGGGTGGGTTCCTGACGTCTCCTGCTCCTCCTCCACCCAGCCCACCCCAACCCCGCCCTCCGGAACCGCTAGGTCTGATTGCAAAATTCTGAACACTTTTTGTAGCAACCACACGTCCTTCACGATCCCTTTCCTCTCTCTCCACCCTTAACAAATTGGGGCCTACAGCTGAGATTGACAGCTCTGTTCTCCAATCCCTTGCATGCTGCGTAGCAACAAGCCCCGCCCCCTAAAGCTCCGGCCGAAGAAACTGGACTCCGTCCTCCAATAAGAAGACGCGGTAGCCCCTGCCCCTCAGACGCGAACCAATCGTGCTAGGCCCTCAGGCTGGGCAGTGCCTCCTGGCGGCCACAAGGCTTCACTGCAGCTGCCCGCCGGGCTCAGTGTGGGCGCGCAGCCTACCTGAGTCGGAGCGCCGCGGTGCGGGGGTGCGGTCGTGCAATAGGAAGCGGAGTGTCTTGCAAGCTTCCCGTGGGACACCCGCTAACTCAACCGGTCACCAAGTCTGGTGCATCCCCAGCCGACCTCTCCGGTTTTCATTTTTGGTGATCGAAGTGCCCTGCCCGAAGCAGCCATGCCTCTCAGCCGCAGTCTCTCCATGTCCTCGCTTCCCGGCTTGGAAGACTGGGAGAATGAGTTCGACCCGGAGAACACAGTGCTTTTCGAGGTGGCTTGGGAGGTGGCCAACAAGGGTGAGAACGCCAGCGTCGGTCCCTTGACCAAGAAGGGCAGTAGAGGATGGGGGCCCGAAACTCCGATTCAGACCGAGACAGAGCTACGCGGAGGACTCTTGGGTCCAGGGGAAAGCGCCTGTGACTTCTGTGTCCTTGTGGAGGGGCTGGGGCAGGCGTTCTAGGCCTTGGGGGATGGGGCAAGAGACTACTCTTAAGATGGAAGGAGGCTTCAGGTCCTGCGATCTAGGGAAGAGGGCACTTAGAGAGGGCTTCCTGGGTCTTCGAGGGAGGTTTTCGAGGGCCGGGAGACCTGGGATCTAGAAGGGGAAGGAGCTGATCTATCTGACCCTGGGAAGCCCTGGAGCCTTTGGGTCTGTGGTCCAGAGGATATGACTGTAGAAAGAGTGCTTTGAAAAGTTGGGATTCATGGACTTTTCAGGGAGCACAGCGGACCTGACCGTTTTGGTGTAAAGAGGAGAGGGGCCTGGAGACTGAAATTCTTAGATCCAAGGTGGAAAAGAGTTGGGAACTTGAATGCTGAGTTTGAAGGAGCCCAGTGCCTCCCTGTGGGCCCCGTCACTTGCACATTGGAATGGGATCCTAGGCTGGGAGGAGCCCATGGCCCACAGTTGTTTGTATGGGTGGTCCTATGGGTGTCTAGGACCACTGGCTTCTGGCTCATGAGGAGGCTGGGCTGGAATCCCCAGGAGTGGTCGGTGTGGATCTGACTGTTTCCTTTTCTGGGTCTTGGGGGAGGAGAGACTAGATCTCCCAGCATGTTGGGAGTTATATTAGACTGCCAGGGGCTGGTTCCAGGTGAAGAAGCTGAGGGCCTAGACTCCTGAATCTGAGGTGGGGTCACAGGAAGGGTTGGGCCCAGCATGCCTGTGCGCCAGACCCGGTGAGCATACTCAGGGCCTCTGAGGGTGAGGCCTTCCCTTAGGCGGCTGTGGGAAGCTGATGGGGTCATGTACATCTTCAGTGTATCTGTATATCTTCAGTACATCTTCTGAGAGTTGGGAGCATTAGAACCTGGGTCTATAAGCCTTGTATTCCCAGCTCCTAATTCTCTCAGACTAGGAGCCCTTCCTGTCCCAGGACCAGGAGTCTAACTGGAACCTGCTCCCCCTTCAGCATCTTGCTCTCAGTCCCCAGTCTCCACAGACCCAAGAGGTCTGCTTTTCTATGACCCAAGCCTCCACGCCCCACCTTCCTTGATTCCCAAGTAGGGGCTCCTGCCCATCTTCTGCCCCAACACTGCACACACACATCCCGTCAACCCCCCAGGTCTCAATGCTATGGACCAATGGTGGGGTTGTTGTCCTTTTGCGCTTTGGCCCACAGTGGGCGGCATCTACACTGTGCTGCAGACGAAGGCGAAGGTGACGGGGGACGAATGGGGTGACAACTACTATCTGGTGGGGCCATACACGGAGCAGGGTGTGAGGACGCAAGTGGAGCTCCTGGAGCCCCCAACTCCGGAACTGAAGAGGACCCTGGATTCCATGAACAGCAAGGGCTGTAAGGTAGGACACAGCCCTACCCAGGGCGGTGGGGACATGCTCTGCCCGCAGGGGGCTGTGAAGAAAGGGTGGAATCGAAGCAGGAGTCTTGGACGGCTATGGGTAGCGCGTTCCCGGCAGACCTAGGGAAGAAAGTGATGGACTGGTACAGGATCTAGTGAAGCAGCCCAGTGGGTATCTGAGGGATATGCAGATGGCTCTAAGCTGAGATCCTCAGACCCAGAGGGTAGGCAACTTTGAGCTAGACAGAAAGACAGCCAGGGCACCTGGGAAACGTAGGCAGGAGGATCTCTGTGTGGACCATTAACAAGACACGGTCTCTAAATAAATAAAGAACAGTAGCCAGACAGGCAAAAAGGTGGACTATAGGTGAAGAGTGAGGAGAAATGGAGCCTGAGATGAGTGGATCCAGGGAAAGAGAGGAGAAAAGGGATGTGCCTCAGATCCCCGGTCTAGAATTCTCCAGTGAGGGACTAGGGGTGTAGTAGAGCCCCTGCCTAGCATGGTCCTTGGGTTCCATCCTAAGAACCACAAAGAGAAGCTGTGAGGTCCCAGCACTCGGGAGGCAGAGGCAGGCAGATCTCTGTGAGTTCGAGGCCAGCCTGGTCTACAAAGTGAATCCAGGACAGCCAAGGCTACACAGAGAAACCCTGTCTAGAAACAGACAAAAACAAACAAAGAGAAACCAAAAAGATGGGGGGGTGAGAAAGAGGAGGAAACTAAAAGAGACGTGTGTGCCGGGAAGACTCCTTCACAACCTGTGTTTGGGGTGGGCTCCAGTCAGGCCAGGGTATGTCCCTACGGGACCCCAGAGTGGCCATGTCCCTCCCTCCCCCAGGGCAGCTGTTCCTAATAATAGACCCCTCCCAGCAAAAGGGCAGACAACAGCTGGGAGGGGGAGGGGCGCCCCAGTGAGGCTCTGGCAGGATGGAGCCAGGTTAGGACAGAGGACAGAAGCATCGCCATTAGCGAGCTCAGTGGCCCGCAGCCATACCTGTGGTCTCGGGAAAGCGGCTGGTGGGGACTGAAATAGAACTTCAAGTTTTAGGAACGTGGCAATGGGTGCAGTGCAGTGCTGGTTGTTAGGCTTGTGACCACAGATTACAAAACAGGCCGATGGGGAGAGGAGCAAGGTGGCGGGTGGCAATGGCACAGGGGCACAAATGAGGCATCGGGAAGCGTGAATTAGCAGAGCTCAGTTGCCAGGCCTGGGAAACAAGACCGTGTGCGGGACGCTGTGCTAGGTTGTCTGAGCCCCCCTTTGCTTGTCATCCAGGTGTATTTTGGGCGTTGGCTGATCGAGGGGGGACCCCTAGTGGTGCTCCTGGATGTGGGGGCCTCAGCCTGGGCCCTGGAGCGCTGGAAGGGCGAGCTTTGGGACACCTGCAGCATCGGGGTGCCCTGGTATGACCGCGAGGCCAATGACGCCGTGCTGTTCGGGTTCCTCACCACCTGGTTCCTGGGTGAGGTAGGGTTCCACAGACCCCACTCCACCCAGGCTTGAAACTTCATCACTACCCCTTGGGCCAAAGGGTGGGCTTCCCCTGGGCATCCTGGGAATTGTATACTCTTTAATCCAAGAATCAACTCTGTCTGGGACATTCCCCCTCCTCCCCCAGTCTAGGGTCTTTCCTCAGAGACCAGAAGTGCCAGCCTTAAGCTCATTTTCTCTAGTCTTCCAGGTGTGAACAGCTGTGGCATGGCCTCCAGGGAGGGATTCTGGGAGTGGCTCTCTAGCCTGATGTCAATTACCTCCAAGCACATTCGATTCTTGCTATCTTCAGTTGGTTGCAGAGTCAGGAATCTGGGCTTTCCATACCCCACACACATTCTCGGATGTTTAAAAGTTTTGAAAAACAGTTAGAATGCCCTTGGACAAACAGGAGTTACTTGCTTCAAAGAATTCTGGGAATTTTGATCGTGTTTTTGCCCATAAAAAGTCTACCGTTGATTGAAATGTCTCAGTCAGGCAGAGTGGTACACACACACACTTTAATCCCAGCACTCAGGAAGGAGGCAGAGACAGGGGGATCTCTGAGTTTGAGGCCAGCCTGATGTGAGTCCAGGACATCACATCACATACACAGAGAAATTTATCTCAAAAACAAACAAACAAACAAATAAAAACAAAGAAAGAAGTACTGAGTCTCCTGAAATTTTGACCAGGACTTAGGGGCATGAACATGTTGGCCCTTCCATTTCAACTTTGCCAGGATTCAGACATTGGCCAAAAACAAAACAACAACAAAACCTGACAAATTCCCGTCAGCCCTTGGGGACGAGGTCAGCTGGTTGGCCTGACCTGGGGTTGAGCGGCTGTGTCCTTGTCTGTGGGAGTGCTGCCTGCTCTGTTTAACGGCAGTGGATCCTCTCCCCTGCTTCCTCACCCACGCTGGGGATCGCTGGTTCTGTGGCATGGGGAAACACGGTGATCCTGTCCCTGTCGCCCCGTAGTTCCTGGCCCAGAGCGAAGAGAAGCCATATGTGGTTGCCCACTTCCACGAGTGGTTGGCAGGCATTGGTCTGTGTCTGTGCCGAGCCCGGCGCTTGCCGGTGGCCACCATCTTCACCACTCACGCCACACTGCTGGGTCGCTACCTGTGTGCTGGTGCTGTGGACTTCTACAACAACCTGGAGAACGTAAGCTGGGAGTGTGGAGGACACAAGTCCTGCAGGACCCCAAGCTTTGGCTGGAAACCGAGACCCTAGCCCTTCCTCCATCAGACACAGGGACAGACCCAATGGTCCTCATCAGTCCTTCTCAAACCCGAGAGAGCAAGCCCAGAGTCTCCTCTCAGACGCAGCTGCCAATCCCAGCCTCCCTCAAGCCCCTGGGCCTGTTAGCCCTGACGTCGGCCCTCCCTCCCTTCACAGTTCAATGTGGACAAGGAAGCTGGGGAGAGGCAGATCTATCACCGCTACTGCATGGAGCGCGCGGCGGCACACTGTGCTCACGTCTTTACTACCGTGTCCCAGATCACCGCCATCGAGGCTCAGCACCTCCTCAAGAGGAAACCGGGTAGGTCAGAGCCGTGGTCCCTACATGTGGATGGGGTAAGAGACGCTGTGCCAAGCCCGGTACCACAGAGAATAGAGCAAGAACTCCCAGGAGTCCTGAGTCGAGATGGTAGCTTGTAAACGAGGCCAGCTCTGTATCCTGGAGGGTGATAGAAACTGTAGTTTCTTTTATAATTTTACAAGTGGCTAACATATGTGTGCCTCTTCAGGAACAGACACAGATATAGGGGCTTTATAAAGTTCAGCAAACTTAGAACTAGGTTTGCTCAGTCCTGCCCTAATACTTTGTCCTAGGTTGTAACTTGTTGATTTGCGTGTGTGTGTGTGTGTGTGCACACGTGCGTACACATCAGTTTATATTTACATGCATGTGTGTGTGGAAACCAGAGGAGAATGTCAGTTGTGTGTGTGTCTCTGTGAGTGGGTACATGTGTGCGTGCATACATGTGCACGAGTGCGTGTTCACAGAGGGCGGAAGAGGACTTGGATCCTGGCCTTCAGCTGGGGTTACAGCACCGTGAACTCTCAAGGTGGGTGCTGCAGGGGCAGCGAGCTCTCCCTTGGCTGCTGAGCCATTTCCCCAGCCCCAGCGCCCTTAGAAGACATGGTCTCATTGAACCTGAAGTTTGCCATTTGCTTGGGGTGTTTAAGCTCCCAGGACGAACCGATTTTTCTGTCTGTCTTTCACTACCTCCAGTACTGGGGATACAGGCACATTTAACCGTGCCCAACTTTTATTGAAAGTTGTGGGGAGTTTTATCGTAGGGTTTCCCCTCTCTCTCGTTGTTTTTCTAGAAAGGGTTTCTTTGTGTAGCCCTGGCTGTTCTGGACCTCGCTCTATAGACCAGGCTGTCCTCAAACTCCCAAGTGCTGGGATTAAAGGCATGTACCACCATGCCTGGCTTATTGGGTCTTCTTTATAGAATTTTAGGTTAGTATTTTCATAAGCACTAACTCTCTGTACCTCAACCTCTATAGATGGGTGACTGCACAGGGGCCTGATGTACTCAGGAACTCTGGGAGGTGCAGCTTTCCACCTGTCCTCCCACTCTGAAACAGGAACTAAAAATACCACCAGTACTCTGTTTCGCCCAGCATATATGCTTGCTTTTTTCCTTTATTTCCTGTTTTGAGCCAAGGTGTCACTCTGTCGCTCTGGGTAGCCTTGAATGAGGGCTCAGTCACCGCACTGTTTTGATTATTAGCATCTTCTGTCACACTTGGCCCACAATGCACTGTCAAACTTCATGCCTCTTTTAGGGACTCAGCCATTTCCTCCCTCATATACTTTTTAAAAACATTTACCTATGGCAGTATACACCTACAGTCCCAGGGGAGGCAGAGGGAGGCGGATCTCTGTGAGTTCAGGGCCAGCCTGGTCTACAGAATGAGCCTAAGACAGCCAAGACTCCACAGAGAAACCCTGTCTGGAAAAACCAGAAAAGGGGTCTGAAAAGATGGCTCAGAGGTTAAGAGCCTTGTCTGCTCTTCCAGAGGTCCTGAGTTCAATTCCCAGCAACCACACGTTGGCTCACAACCATCTATAATGTGACCTGATGCCCTCTTCTGGTGCGCAAGTGTACATGCAGATAGAGCACTCATACACATAAAAATAAACAAATAAATCCTCAAAGAAAAGAAAGAAAAACAGCAAAAAAAAAATTGTCTGTATAGAAGCACTGGTTGCTTTTCTCAAGAACCCAGGTTCAACTCCCAGAACCCACATGGTCGCTTACAACCATCTGTCATTCCACTTCCAGGAGACCTTGACACCCTCTTCTGGCCTCCACAGGCAACAGGTACACACATGGTACACAGACAGACATGCAGGCCAAACACCTGTATAAAATACAAACACATAAACGACAAGAATAAACCTAAAGCATAAAATAAAAAGGAGAAGGGCCAAGTAGCAGAGTTGAATCAGTCTCTGTGGAGTTGAGGTCACAAAGGGCCTCGAAACAGTGACGCTGTGGGAAGAGAACTGCCCCCCTTCAGTCTCCAATGCTGGTGACCAGAATGAAGGAGGGAAACCTGGGACCTTACCCCAATCCTAGATATTGTGACCCCCAATGGCCTGAATGTGAAGAAGTTCTCTGCTATGCACGAGTTCCAGAACCTTCATGCGCAGAGCAAAGCGCGGATCCAGGAGTTTGTGCGTGGCCATTTTTATGGGTATGTAGGCCAGATGGCCCAGAGAGGTGGGTCAGGGTTGGGACTCCTGGGTCTGAGGAGGAGGTCTGTGCTCAGGACCCCTATGTCTGAGAAAAGAAGAGTCCCAAGTTGTAGGGAAGAGGGTGAGGGTTTGGATTCCTTGGTCTTTTAGTCCTTGGGCAGCTGTGGTCTTTGTTATTTCTTAATACTTAGAGCTATGGGAGGGATATTAAAGAAAGTACCTATCAAACGAGGAAATACAGCGAATTGCATGTGCCCCTCTGATACCTGTGTATTGTGAAAAATTCCTGTGGTTTCTGTGGTTTGTAGATTTCAGAACAGGGTTAGGCACTGGGCCTCACTTTCTCCTGTGGCTTATTTAGGCACCTGGACTTCAACCTAGACAAGACTTTGTATTTCTTTATTGCTGGCCGCTACGAGTTCTCCAACAAGGGAGCTGATGTGTTCCTGGAGGCCTTGGCCCGGCTCAACTATCTCCTCAGAGTAAGGCCTGGTTCACTGAACACAGTGAGGGAGAGCTAGAGGAGAAAAATATGTGCATAGCTGGGGAGAACAGAGACCAGAGAGGTGGTTATGGAAACCCTTTTGGGTAGGGGCAAAGCATTGGGTCCCAGAAAGATCAGAAGTGAGATCTGGTGACACATGCCTATTATCTGGGTTCCTGGGAGGCGGAAGGATTAAACATTCATGGTCAGATTTTGCCTACAGAATGAATTCAAGATCAACCTGGGCAATTTTGAGACTCTGTATCAAAATCAAAACAGGTCTGGGGGCATGAGTCAATGATGGAGCCCCTGCTTAGAATCCCCCAGTGAGGGGGTGGGGGTGTGGCTCAGTGGTAGAGCTCCTGCCTAGAATCCCCTGGTGAGGGGGTGGGGGAGTGGCTCAGTGGTAGAACACCTTCCTGTACAGGAGACTTTGAATTTAATCTCCTATATGGTTATCAAAAGGAAAATCAGAAGTCTCATAATTCTTAGCAGCAGCGGCATGGCTGAATCCAGCATCTTAATGTCCCTACTCCTTGTCCCAGGTGAATGGCAGTGAGCAAACGGTTGTTGCATTCTTCATCATGCCGGCTCGCACCAACAATTTCAACGTGGAAACCTTGAAGGGCCAAGCCGTGCGCAAACAGCTATGGTTAGCAGTCCTTGGCCAAGACCCTGTGGGCCCCATACCTGCTGCGTCCATGGGCTTATCTCTCTGTGGTTATCTCAGTCAAGATCAGGATTCCTAGTGAACTCATCACGTAAAGCATGTGGCTAGACAAGTGTGAGCACATGACCAGGGCAGATGTCACTCAGTAAGCTTTCTGCCACCGCTGTGGCCTTCCTGGTTGTTTAGCTGACACTGTGCAGCCACACTGAGCCTGTTTCCTCTAAGAAAATATTTGTAAATGCCACATGCACTCAACAGATCTGGTAAGAAGAGATTTATAGCACAGAAGTGGAGAGAGAGCCAGAGACAGTGGGAGAGTGAAGGAAAAGAAAAAGGGGGGATGGTGGGGACGCCCTAAGAGAGAAAGGTCCGAGAGAGCAGGGAAGGGGAGAGAAAGCGAGGCGAGAGCGGGTAGGAGTACAGATGGGTTAGAACTGGAGCCCGGGTGGTGCGCGACTAGAACGACGTCAGGACTCTGAAGGCCCCTGAGGGCAGGCCAGTTGAATTGCTTACACAACAGCATAATGTTTCCTACGCTCTGAAACCCATCTACTCATTGTCCGCGGGTCCCTGAATGTCTCCTAGGAGGCAGGCACGTTGCTGAGCCCTGGGAACAGCAGATGCACGGTTCAGTGGGGCAGAGCTGGGAAGGCAGCTCAGCATTCCCAGTCCCCACACAGCGCAAACCAGGTGTGGGATGGGGAGGCAGGGGTCAGAAGTTCAAGGTCATGCTGGACAGCATCCTGAGGCCAGGTTTACAGGGCCTACAGGGTAGGTAGAGGGGGAGAGAGGAAAAGGAGGAGAGGAGCACAGTGTGGCTAGATCAGCACGTCCCAGGGAGGATTTTAAGTCATGGGACTGTAGGGTGATAGTCTTTCCGAACCTGTGTGCCAAGATGTTCCTCTCTCGGAATATTAATTCCTCTTGTTTATAAAACAGGGCCTAGCATCGCCCTGTCCAGGACTCATCCTACCCCTAATAATAGCTGACATTTCTGGAAGGCTTGGTGTGCTGGGCTTCCTTCTGACCTCAGGCTCCTCTGAAAACTCCTGAGCATGATTCTATTTTTACACTCCTCTTACAGATGACTCACTGAAGTCAGAGAGGCCACCTGTTCCTGGCCAAGGAACCCCAGCGTTCCCTATCCTCCTGCTTGAAGTCCACCCAGGGCATAGCTTCGCTGCCCAGACCTCAGTTTCTCGGTTGCCCCCAAAGCCTGACAGTAAATAGTAGTTGGTACATATGTGATATTTTTCTCTCTCCCTTCCAGGGACACAGCCAATACGGTTAAGGAGAAATTCGGGAGGAAGCTTTACGAGTCCTTGCTAGTGTGAGTGCCCAGGCTCTGCTCCCACTATTGGTAACTTGATGTGTCCCAACACTTCATTCCCAAATGTCTACCCCTCCCCTTGCAGGGGCAGCCTCCCGGACATGAACAAGATGCTGGACAAGGAGGACTTCACAATGATGAAGAGAGCAATCTTTGCCACTCAGGTACGGTCTGCGCTCCTGAGCACAGTGCTGGCTATTCTCAGGTGGCTAAGGCCTCATGCCCCAAAGGTTTCTGGGAGTTCTAGTCTTAGTGGTGGTCCTGAGGGCCCAACTCTGACATGCACATAAATGTCAATGTGAAAACACAACTTCCACATCAAAGAGGGTAAGGAAATTTATTCTGATGGACCAGAAACACAGATTCAGGTTACCATGTTCCAACAATTTTGTGACTTTTTATGATAACAGAATGAAGAAAGTAATAAATCAAGGTACTTTTAAAATACATTCATGGGGCTGGAGAGAGAGAGGTCCTGGTTCAATTCCCAACAACCACATGGTAGCTCACAACCATCTATAATGTGATCTGATGCCCCTTTCTGTCGTGTCCGTGTACATGCAGGAAGAACACTCAACATACATAAAATAAATAAATTTAAAAAAAAAAAGCATTAGTAGCGACATTAGGTTAAGAAGGGGTATAGCAGCTGGATGTGGTGGCACACTCCTGTAATCTCAGCTCTCAGGGAGGCCGAGGCAGGCAGATCTACCAAAGCGAGACCAGGGCAGCCAAGGCTACACCAAGAAACCCTGTCTAGGCGGGGGTGGTGGGGTGGTGGGGGGAACCAAAACATGACAAAAGGGCGGTAGGGGAAAAAAGGGGGGTGAGTGGAAATTTTAGCAATGGCTCTAAAATGCTATTGATTGGCAGTTCTAGTCTTGATTGGTGAAAACTAGGGTTAAGTTAATGCATCCCAAAAGATTTTACGCTATGACTCTTAGATCATAGACAGGTGGCAAGGAGTGCCTATTTAGGGGGCTGAAATAAGCCCAGATAAGTTTTTGTTGGTGGTGGTGTTGTTTTTGTTTTATTTTTGAAGACAAGGTTTCTCTGCTTAGCCTTAGGCTATCCTGGAACTCTGTAGAGCAGGTTAGCCTTCAACAGAGACCTGCCTGTTTTTGCCTTTGTAGTGCTGGGATTAAAAGTGTGGGCCACCAGGCCCAGCTTTATTTTTACAAGTTAATGTCTAACTCCAGACCTGCCACATTCCGTCTTCTCTACAATCAGCCAGCCTCAACAAGGCTGTTCACTGTTCAGTTACATTTCTTTCCAGGATCTTAGTTCACTGAAGGGTCAGAGGCCTGCTGGGTGACAATTTTAGTTTCTGGAACATCTGCCGCAGGGGATGCTGGGAGTTATGGTTTCTTGGGTCTGTAGACAAAGAATCAGGATGTTGAGAATCAAGATAAGTGCAAAAGAATTGCAACTGCCAGATCTCCCTGATCGTTGCCATCCACAAGCTTTTCTGCTGCCCACGGGGGCTCCTGAGAAGGGCAGTTTTAGGAGCTGTTAGGGCGTGGGAGACAGGTAACCCGCTATCCCTGGTGTTTCCTGGAGAACATTGAATGCTCAAGGGCCACCATTCCTTGTCCTGCAGCTGCGTTGTTTTGTTTTTTGTTTGTTTGGTTGGGGTTTTTTGGTTTGTTTTATTTTGAGGCAGGGTTTCTTTATGTAGTCATGGCTGTCCTGGAACTTTTCTCGGTGCAGCAGGCTGGCCTCGAACTTAAGAGATCCTCCTACCTCTGCCTTCCTATGCTGGGATTAAAAATGTGCATCACCAGGCCCTGATTTGTGGCTGGGTCTTATTTCCCACAGAACCCTCTGGGATTGAATGAAATAGGTGGAATAGATGGAATGAAATAGATGGGAAACATTGAAAAGATGGGGCTCACAAAATGGGAACTACAATTCCCATCAGCCCCTGGGACTCTTTGTAGTACGTTGACTTCTTTTGCCCCTGAGGCTTTTGGGAGTTAGAGTTCTTTAATTTCCTGTGGATCGAGGGACTTTGGTGCCAATGGCAGGCATTGGTGAGGCTGGGTTTTGGAATCTAGACAGCTAACATGCACTAATGAGGTAAATTGTGCTCTTGGACAAAATATTTTTGAAGTGAGGCAATCCACCTTCATTAATGAAGACTCCTAAGATGGTGCTGCTGGGAGTTGTAGTTTTTGGCTTTCATACACCACCAATGAATAGGCCCTTTAATGAGATGCTGAACTGGTTGTAAAGAATGCCACATGAGGGGCTTGAGAGATGGGAACACTGTCTGCTCTACCAGAGGCCCTGAGTTCAATTCCCAGCAACCACATGGTGGCTCACAACTACACTGGGCTCTGATGCCGCCTTCTGGCACACAGGTGTGTACATGCAGATAGAGCACTCATACAGAAAACAAATAAATCTAAAAACAAACAAAAAACCCCTTCACGATAGAAAGGGTTTCCTGGCATGACTCCTGGAATTATGCTTTGCTTTCCAGGATGGTGGTGATGAGGTATGAATTTTCATAAGGAAATTACAACTTCCCAGCTGTCAAATGACATAACTGTCTACTTGGCATGTAAAATCCCTTGGAACAGCTGGGCGAAGTGGCATACGCCTTCAATCCCAGCAGGGAGGTAGAGGCAAGCAGATCTTTGTGAGTTCGAGGCCAGCTTGGTCTCGAAGAGGTCTATAACAGCCAAATCTACACAGAGAACCCCGGTCTCTACAAACCAACCAAACAAAAAGTTCCTTGGACCCCCTTTTTTTTTAATGGCGTTTAGGGGGGGATGTTCACCATTCTGCTGTCATTCTGGATTATATTAAATGGTTACGTCAGCCAAGATAGTTGCTTTCATCTTGTTGAGATCCTTTGAGGTTTCTTTAGGGACCAACAAGTGTATATGGCTAAGTACAGACACTTCCTCATAATTGGTGGGGTGCCTTAACGGCACTCTGCCTCAATTTAGCTGGCGTTTTTGTTGCTTTGATTTGGTTTTGCTCATGATAATGAAAAGGAAAAGGGGGGCTCCAGTCTTGAATGTGTTGACCTCTCTTGGTGGCTTCTTCAGATCCTGGGACCATTATGGCCCACGAGCAAGTAGCAAATCACCTGTCCCCCCTTGACCCCCATCTCACTTGTGATTTCTTTTTTTTTTATATTTGTTTTTTTTAAGATTTGTTTATTTTATTATGTATACAATGTTCTGTCTGCATGTACACTTGACCACCAGAAGAGGGCACCAGATCTCATTATAGATGGCTGTGAGCCACCATGTGGTTGCTGGGAATTGAACTACAGGACCTCTGGAAGAGCAGACAGTGCTCTTAACCTCTGAGCCATCTCTCCAGCCCTCACTTGTGATTTCTACAGAGGCAGTCTTTCCCCCCTGTGTGCACCCACAACATGCTAGATGACTCCTCAGACCCCATCCTGACCACCATCCGCCGAATTGGCCTTTTCAACAGTAGTGCGGACCGCGTGAAGGTGAGGGCTGGCAGGGCGGTTGGTTGGGTGTGGTGAGGGAAAGGGTTGTTCCTTGAACATCACACATCCCTCTGAGGCCGACCGGATGAGGTCTGTGGTTTACTGTACCTGCTGTGGAGTACCTGCTCTGGGCTACTCCAGGTAGCCTGGAAGTAGCTGAGTCCCTCCCTTCTGTTGACAGGTGATTTTTCACCCTGAGTTTCTCTCCTCCACAAGCCCTCTACTCCCAGTGGACTATGAAGAGTTTGTCCGTGGCTGTCACCTTGGGGTCTTCCCCTCCTACTATGAGCCCTGGGGCTATACACCAGGTGAGTGCAGGAGCTGAGGAGTGGCAGAGGGCCGGGTCCTCAGGGCTGGGTCCTGAGGGGAGGCAGAGGGCTGGGTCCTCAGGGCTGGGTCCTGAGGGGAGGCAGAGGGCTGGGTCCTGAGGGGAGGCAGAGGGCTGGGTCCTGAGGGCTGGGTCCTGTTCAGTTCTGTCGTGGATCTGCAACATGGCTTCTCGGTGTGTTTCTGTGACACCGAAGTCTTCAGGACTCTGGTCTTCTAAAGACTGGTGTTCATTTCCAGTGTTTGTCGCTGACAACCTCATCTCCAGTTTGCTGATGTTTGATCCCCAAAACACATGAGCTGCTGCTGAGCCTCTCAGACTTGTTACGAAGCTGAGACTGGTCTTGAACTCCTGATCTTGCTTCCACTTCCAGAGTGCTAGGATTACCAGCCTGCTACTTTGGGCATCGTGCTTGCCAGGCAAGCCCTCTACCAGCTGAACTTCCTCTCCTGGTCCCCGATGACTTACAGCTCAACGTCCTCTCCACACCTCTCTTCAGCCCTGCGCTCTGAGTTGGAATTGCTTGTGTATAATTCTCCTTCGTTGAGGGGAGATTGTGGAGTTTTCCTGGTTATTTTTGTTTTTCAGGCCTTCTTTGTAAAACCCAAGCTGGCCTCAAGCTCACATGTATCTGAGGGTCACCTTGAACTCTCGCCTTCCTACGTCCAGCTCTGAGTGCTTATATTATAGGCATGTTCATCAAACCTGGCACACACACAGTGCATTTGTTGGGCTTCCTCCCGAGCTTGGGTGAGAGGTTAATCTGTGAGTCTGATGAGGAAGGAATGGCCAGACTCTCTGGAGAGGTTTTAACGTCCACCACTCCTCTGTGAGGGGCATCAACAGGTCCTGCTCTTGATAGTCACTTGCAAATCATCACTCTGTTCTGGTTACGATGATAATGGAGCCAGGCTTCAGTGGCTCACATTTGTAATCCCAGCACTCAGGAGTCAGAGGCTGGTGGGCCACTGAGTCGCAGAGTTCAAGGCCAGCCTGGTCTCCAGAGAAACCCTGTCGGGAAGAACGAGAGAGAGAAAGAGAGAGGGGGGAGGGAGAGAGAGGGAGAGAGAGAGAGAGAGAAAGAATGGCTGTTCTGCTTGGAGAACAGTGTTTGCCATGGGGCCTTTGCTGCCCAGGCTTGAACTCATGGCCGTCCTCGCCTTAGTTGGTGAGGTATGTATGACCCTGAACCTTGGAATCACAGACTGCTGTTATAGCTCATCCTGAGATCTCTTCCTACCTCTAGTGGAAACAGACTGTGAGCTGGGTGTGGTTTCACCCTGGGGAAGCTGAGGCAGGAGAGCCATTATTTCACAGCCTGCCTGGGCTACACAGCAAGGCCCTGTCACAAAAGCAGACCAACTAACCAGCATCTGGCATGTGTACCTGTAATGCTAACTAATAGTGTGCAGAAGGACATGGGATCCTGTCTCAAAAAATAGGGACTGAGATGGATGCTGGTGGCCTTTAATCTCAGCCCTTGGGAGACAGAGGCAGGTGGATCTTTGTGAGTTCGAGGCCAGCCTGGTCTACAAAGTGATTACAGAAAAGCCAGGGCTATTACACAGAGAAACCCTGTCTCAAAAAAAACAACAAAAACAAGGACTGGAGAGATGGCTTAGCAACTGAGAACACAGACTGCTCTCTAGAGGACCCAGATTCACTGGGCATCGTGATGTTCATCTTTGATCCCAGCACTCAGGAGGCAGAGGCAGGTAGATCTTTGAGTTCAAGGCCAGCCTGGTCTCTAGAGTAAGTCTGGAGCAGCCAGGACTACACAGAGAAACCCTGCCTTGAAAAACATCAAAAAACAAAACTACAACCCCAAACTATGACCATGTCATAATCCAGAGTACACCCTGGCACACATACAAAAACTGTATTTTAATGTCGTGGGGGTTACATAAAGTTATGCGAGCCTAGAGTTAGTAAATAAGTGTTCTCTTCATCACAGACTTTTTTGCAGATTCACTTTTCTCAGTCTCTTAGCTTAACTGCTTAGAAATGGGGGAGTCCCTCAAGCTCCCTTGCAGGTACAGCGAGGGCGCACTTGGCTCAGTTGCCAGCAGGTGGCGATGTAGAGCCATCCCTTACGGGGCATGCTACCGACTTCTCTGTTCTCGCTCTTGGCCCACAGCCGAGTGCACTGTCATGGGCATCCCCAGCATCTCCACCAACCTCTCCGGCTTTGGCTGCTTCATGGAGGAACACATCGCAGATCCCTCAGCTTACGGTCAGTGCTCAGGGACGACAGAGCGTGGCGGTCCTGGTCCAGTTCAGACTTTTCTTTTGTTAACCAACCTTGATTGCTGCCTCTGTAGGCATTTACATTCTGGATCGGCGGTTCCGCAGCCTGGACGATTCGTGCTCGCAGCTCACCTCCTTCCTCTACAGCTTCTGCCAGCAGAGCCGACGACAGCGCATCATCCAGCGGAATCGCACAGAGCGTCTCTCAGACTTGTTGGATTGGAAGTACCTAGGCCGGGTATGACTGACTTCCTTTCCTTCCCTCCCCTGGTTCTTAAGAGGAGCGAGGGAGCCTGGCGTGGTGGCACATGCCTTTAATGCCGCCACTCGGGAGGCAGAGGCAGCCTGGACCACACAGTGATTTCTATACCAGCCAAAGCTACACAGAGAAACCCTGTCTTAAAAAGAAAGAAAGAAAAAAAAGAGGGTACCTGGGGCTCACTGGATAGCCAGCCTCCTCTTCATGGCACGCCTCTATCTCAAAAACAAGAGGAAGGCCGGGTATGGGGTTGTATGCCTTTAATTCTGGCGCCTCACTGCCAGAGACAGTGGATCTCACTGGTCTTGGATCGCTGTGAGTTCAAAGCCAGCCTAGTCTAAGTAGCAAGACCTTGTCTTCCCCCTTCCCACCCCCAAAAATGGGACTGGAGAGATGGTTGGGTGTGGTTGCTATTTAATTATGAAGGTCAGGGTTCACACAACACTCACATAACCTGGCATCCAGGAAACACTTGTAATTCCAGCTCCAAGAGATTTAATGCCCTCTTCTGATCTCTGTACACAGGCATGTGCACAGCATCTGTACACAAGTACATATACCCAAACATAAATACATGCATCTTAGGAAACAAAGCTCATCATGAATAGCACCTGAAGAACGACACCTGAGTGTGTCCCCTGGCCTGCATATATAGACACACATACACACAATCACATACATATACATGCCTCCATATAGACACACACACACAATCACATACATATACATGCCTCCATATAGACACACACACACAATCATATACATATACATGCCTCCATATAGACACACACACACACACAATCACATACATACATATGCCCCAAAAGGGAAGAAAAAAAATAGAGAGCCAGATGGGCAGTGCACATCTTTAATCCAAGTACTTGGAGGCAGAGGCAGGTGGGTCTCTGAGTTCAAAGCCAGCCTGGTCTATATAGCTAGTTCCAGGACAGCCAGGGCTCCATAGAGAGATCCAGTCCCCACCCCACCCCAAAAAACAAAAACAAACTAACAAAAAAAAATCTAGAAATAGCACTTGGTTAGAGTTCTCATTTGCATATAGGGTGTGGCCAAGACTGCACTAGATTTGAGAATTTACCTGCCCTCTAGTAAGGTGTATGATCAGAGGATTGTCCTTTCCTAGCCCAGAAGGACATTTACACAGTGACGTTTACACTGGAGAGATGAGAAGTTTGCCCAGTGTGCTCATTTGCATAAAGGTGTAACAGATGGAATCTGGCTGAAAGTTCAAAGCCAGTGGGGGTACATAGTAATACTCCTAGCTCAAAAGAGAAAATATGGTGAGGTGAGGCCAGCTGAACCTGTTGGCTCAGGCCTGCCATCCAGTTACTTGGAAGGGTTGTGAGGCAGGAGAACCAAACTATCTATAGGCCAGTCTAGGCTAATTATCAAGTGAAAATTTGCTGGGCATGTAAGCAGTTGTAGGGCCCTTGCCCGGACTCTGCCACTGACAGGGCTGGAGCAGGGGGTGCTGGGACCTACCATCTGCCAGAGGGGCTCAGTGGCAGACCCTGCCCAGTGCCCCCAAGTGACGATGGTGGGGTGTGGCCCTTGTTTAAAACAATGTGGCTGGGCAGTGGTGGCGCTTGCCTTAAATCCCAAACACTGGGGAGGCTGAGGCAGGCGGATCTTTGAGTTTGAGGCCAGTCTGGTCTACAGAAGGAGTTCCAGGACAGCCAGGGCCCTATCTCAAAATAAATAAACAAACAAAGGTGGCTGGGGTTTATCTGCTAGTAGCCGGGAGTGTAGGCTCTCTCCATGACACATTCTGCCCTCCTTTCTGCCTAGTACTACATGTCTGCGCGACACATGGCCCTGGCCAAGGCCTTTCCAGATCACTTCACCTATGAGCCCCATGAGGTAGATGCGGTAAGTGGAGCGAGGACCAGCGCTGGGCCTGGAGTGAAGGGCCGGGCAGGCTGGCTTGGGGTTGGTGGTCAGGGGATGCCTCTAGGGACTTAGGTTGGCTTGCATTCACTCTGGTCTGTGCCTGTCCTGGGGTATGCAGACCCAGGGGTACCGCTACCCACGGCCAGCCTCTGTGCCGCCCTCGCCCTCGCTGTCTCGGCACTCCAGCCCACACCAGAGTGAGGATGAGGAAGAGCCCCGGGAGGAACCCCTGGGAGAAGAGAGCGAGCGTTATGACGAGGAGGAAGAAGCTGCCAAGGACCGCCGCAACATCCGGGCACCTGAGTGGCCTCGCAGGGCCGTCTCTTCCTCTTCCACAGGCGGGAGCAAGAGAAGCAACTCGGTGGACACTGGGCCCTCCAGCTCACTCAGCACGCCCACTGAGCCCCTGAGTCCTACCAGTTCCCTGGGCGAGGAACGCAACTAAGCCCCTCCCACCCCACTCCACTCTCCGCCTGTCCTGGGTCCCTCTTGCAGAGGGCCTATGCAGATGGAAGCGTGCCTGAACCTCACTCCAGACCCTGACGGGACCCCTGCCCAGTGTGGTCCATAGCCCAGCCTCCGTTTCAGACACTCCAGCCCTGGGACTCCGGTCCTGGAGTCCCACACTCCACACCGCTGTGCCTTTCTTGGATTGCAGAATGCATTCTTTATGCCCTGGGGTCTCCAGGCTTAGACTGGGGCTCAGAGGCTGGGAATCTGCCATTGCTCTTCAATGCCAGAGGTTTTAGGACACCTGGTTCATTGGTTTCCAGGCTGTAGCTTCTTCATGATACTATAACCATACAAGAGTATGCTGCGCTCAGGCCTGCCCCTAGGGACCACCTCATGTTAGAATCTGTGGCCTCCCTGCAGCTGGGACAGCCAAGTTCAGAGTTAGGATACTTCAGGGATTAACAGTTCAGTGTGGGCTGGAGGTAGCTCAGGTGGCAGATGGCTTACCTAGCTTAAAGCCCTGGAGTCTAGCTCTGACACCTCATAAACCCCGTGTGGTGAGTGCACATCTGTAATCCCAGCACTTGGTAGGGTCAAGAGTTTAAGGTCATCCTCCACAAATATATAGGGAGTTCAAGGCCAGGCTGGGCAACATGAGACACTGTCTCAAAATCAAAGTAAATACAGAAGAATGCTTATGGTCCTCCATTTCAACCACAACTGGGATGCCAGGACAGGCTGCAAGGTTGGCCTCCCTAGGGATGTCCTGTTCATTTCTTCAAGGGAGCATGCGGAGTTGGACCAGACCTTATTCTTTCCCCGGGTCCAGTGTCCCCTCTAGGGAATGCTGCCGTTGGGGACAGAATGGCTGTCAACTCCACAGCTGCTCATCCCACTGTGAAACCACTGGGCTCTGCGTCCCGGTGGCTGAATCAGGAGTCACTGTGCTGCCCCGGTCGCCTCTCCTGATCTAGAGCCGAGCCCACTGGCTTCTTGAAGCCCCACATGTACCTCAAGGCTTTGCCTGCAAGCTCCGTCCTGTCCCCAGCTTCGGTGAATGGGCAGGCCCCTCACGTGTGCTGTGTCTGGCCTGGCACCCTTGATTTGCATTTGGGAGGGGAAGGGCAGAAGGTGTGTGATTGGAGTGTGTCCAGAGATGAAAAAAATATATATGTACCTGTATTTAAGAGTTCCAACCGTAGCTGGACATGAGCTCTTGTGTGAGTCTCTCCCCTCGCTTCCCTAATCCTTTGAGTTTAGTTTTCACAGGCTCCTGCAGAGGCCCAGCCTCCTCCTGGCTTTAGTTCTGACCTACTCCATGGTCTTCTATCCCATGCTTCTGTGCAAACTTAGACTACTGTTCGATTCCTGTGCTGTTAGGAAAAGGGCATCTGCCTGCTTATATTTGAGCTGCCAAGTGACAAAACCTGGCTCCAGTGGCCTTGGGTAGGAAGCGGCTGACATGGAAGGGGCACAGGGAAGTCCAAGGGCACATAGCAAAGCATCCGAAGTTCACAGCCTAGCTGGACTATACTTTCCAGGGCCAGCTTGTGTATCTTGGTTAGACTAGACCCATCCTCAAAAAGTTCAAAACAACCTGGTAATACAGCCAAGCAGAATGTCAGCCCAAAGGTGAGAACCTGGATTCCAACCCTAAGACGGATCAAAAATTTAAATCCTGTTTCTCAGTAGTACTGGCTGCTTCCCTTGGGGATGTCACCATCTGATTCCTGCTGGCAGAACCCCATGGCCTCCGTCCAGTCCCAGTTACTGCATGGCTGAGTTCTTCCTCTAATTCCCAAATCCTTTTGTATGACTCAGGACTGTTAGGAATGGAGTGACCTGACTAGAAAGCCGTACTTGTAGCGGGTCATCTTCCTGTCCACATGACAGTTTCACCATAGAATCACGAGTCTACCACAGTGCAATGGCATAGGGCTGAGCAGAGTCCATTGAGGTTTCCTAGCTTCCTCTTGTATGTGCCGACACAGCAATGCTGTCCAGGGTCCCCTTCCCACTCCCCATGCTTCTAACCCCTTGGCAGGGTTTTAGTGCCCGTTTGGACAATGGTCTAGGCCTTGCACTGGCCCTTAACGGAAGCCAGGCTTCTACTTGCAAGCTTCTTCACCCAGCATTCCTGTTTAGCCAAATCCAGTGCTATGGGCATGACTCATTTCTGAGCTGAGGTGTTGAGGCCTCTTTACTCCCTGCACAACAAAATATAACAAGCTGCTGTGAGGACCTGGACTTGCTCCCCGAGAAGGCAGGTACTACCTTGTAGGCAGAAATCCTGGCAGGTTCTTCACAGAAAACAAGAGTAGGGCTCGGCTCTTCTTTCTCACACGATACCCTCACATATATAGAAAAATCACCAGTTGCTGTTTCAAAAAGCTTTATTTTTGCTTGGTCCAAAACTTGGGAGGGGCTTCAGGGCGGTTACAAAGTTGCCTAGTGGCATCTGAGGTTCACTCTGGGAGGTCCTAAGGCTGGCTGGCTGGTGCAGAGCAGAGAAGGAGCCCCTTGGAAGGTGAGGCGGCCTCCTAGTCATGCTTGAGAGTGAGCCGCTCAAAGAGATACTCGCCCAGAGAAGGCTGTGGTCCAGCCAGCCTTCGGATGTTGGTCAGGTGGTCGCCCATCTTCTTGATGAGCTTCACCTCCTCATTCAGGAAGTGGTTTTCCAAGAAGTCACAGAGCTGCAAAGGAAGGGGAGGTATCAGAGACCCAGTTCTCAGCTGGTTGGTGAGCACAGGAGGCTCAGTAAAAAATCTGTCCCCAAGGGCAGACCAGTGCTGGGTGTGGCCCTTCTGTACTGACAACACTCAGGAGGAGGCAGAAGCAAACACAGCCTAGGTCTTATAGAGAAGAAAAGATGAGCAAGACACTTACATGAGGGTCTGTGCGGGCGGAACCCAAGGAATGAAGATCCAAGAGGGCCTGGTTCAAGTTCTTCTCCAGGGCCAAGGCAGCTTCCATGGCCTCCTGGGTTTTACCCCACTCATCTTGAGATGGCTTCTACACACAGAAACATCAAGTCTCAGAACCTGCCTTACATCCTTCCCCCAGCCAAGGGTAAGTGACCAGGGGAGTGGGCACAGTGGGGAAACATAACGTATCCTAATCTCAGCCCTGAGGGGTCGGGAGAGAAGGCTCCTGAGTCTCATGGCAGCTAGGGCTACAGAGGGGACTCTGCCTCTCCAAAACCGGAGCAGCCCTGTGGTCTGAACCTTGACTGCCTGTCCCGATTTCGAGATACTTGTCCCTTTGACTGCTCTACCAACATGTTCCAGGAGCCGACGCTTGGAATTGACATCCTGTCACGTCTCCCCCAAGGCTGCCGCTCAACTTCCCAGCAGCCCCCAAACCCGGCCAAAGCAAATCGCTCGCAGGCGCGCAGCACACTCGGTCCAAAGTGCGATTCTCACCTGCACATCCTGGAAGAGCGCGCGGCCCCCGCGCTCGTTCTGCATCTTGAGGAGACGCTCGGCGCCCTCGCGCTTCTCTTCAGCCAATTCGCGAAAGAAGTGGCTTACGCCCTCCAGAGCCACGTCATCCCGATCAAAATAGTAGCCCTGCGGGGAGAAATTTTCCAAGTTAACGGAACTCGGTGGCGCGCTCAGAAGGCAGAGGCGGTGTGTCTCTGACTTCCAGGCCAGCCAGGTCTGCACAGCGAGTTCCAGTGAGACATAGCTACACAGGGAGGCCTTTATCTCAAGATAAACAAGAGCTGGGAGGGGGCGAGGCCGGAGCGCGGTCTCCTCCCTCGATGGAACAAAGAAGGTCCGCGCATGCGCAGGAGGGTGGTGGGGGGACGCGGCCCGGACGCCACCCCGTGCAACTCACCAGAGAGAGGTAGGTGTAGGATGCCCGCAGGTGCAAGTTGACCAGGCGGTTCACGGCAGCTTCCACCTCGGTGGAGTAATTCTGACGAACCTGGGAGCTCATGGCTGGTCCTGGGAGCCGAGGGCGGCGAGGAGATGGTCCCGGAGGCTGCGGCTGGACAGACAGGAGGAGGGCGGCTGGAAGCTGGAGAGGGAGTCCCCGGGTCTGCTCCGTCCAAACACTGTTGAAGCAAGACGCAGATCCACGGGACCTCCAAGGCGCTGCTCCCGCTCGCGGCGAGGATGGCCCCTTTTGTAGCCTGCTGACCCCCAGGGGGCGGGATGCCCCGGGCCAGGGATCAACCAATCGGCGGCGGTGCGAGGCGGAGCCGGAAGATTGTAGTTGGCCAATCCCGAGCGGAGGGGAGCCTCGGCCGGGGTGGCCCCCTCCCGTGATAGGAAGTCACGCGCCCACAGCTCGAGGCCCTTGTGAAATGGAGGTTTGGGGGAGGGGCAGGAGACGGGGGTCCCGCGCGGATTCTGGGAGCGGGGTCACCGCGACCCCGGGGAAGCGATGGCTTTGAGGCCCTTTGCGGGTGTCTCACATTGGGGACGGGCCGTCCTTAGTGCAGAGAGCCTCCATGTGCCAGAGAATTGCTCCGCAAGATGAGAGGATACCCCTTCATGGGGAAGCTTCGAAGGGCCCTGAGATCTTAAAGGATGGAAGGGGTGCCCAGAATTACAGGGTTTTAGGTTCACAGCGGGAACTTCGTCTTGTTTTCCCTGGAACCTCCTGAGGGAGGTCTTGAGGGCCTCAGGTGGTCTGCGGGATGGAAGGTGTCTCCGGTGCTCTGGAAGGCGACACGTGGACTCCCAGACAGTACTTTGGAGCCCTGGTCAGCCTGTCTGTCTCGTGGTGCTCTATCAGGGGACCTGTTTTTTCTAGAAGAGATTCGTTCAGAACTGGCGCTTTGGGGAAATTTCTGAGCTGCTTTTCCAGAGGGTTTCTTGCAGCTTGCTTGTTGGAATCACTTAGCAAAGTGATTAGTCATGGAGAACTCAGGACCCAGGAAGAGCCTGTCTTCAGCCACCAACACTTGATGCATGCAAGGTCCAAAGGTGACTTCTGAGGACAGGACAGGCTTTACCAGGGCTCCAACCTCAGGACTCAGTAGCTTGAGGAGGGCAAAGGGGGACCTGCCTTATTGTGGAAGGGGACCTAATGGAAGAACCTGGAAAGATTGGTCAAAGGAGCCCTGCCCTGAGGGCCTTTGTGGAAGGGGTAGCAGGGCCAGCAATGCTGAGTCACGCTGAGCTCAGCTTGGCGGTAGTTGTGGGGTGGGGCGCTTGCCTCACCCTGGCTGACAGCCTGTTGTCCCCCTTCTCTGAGCCTTGGCGTGGCTGTGGTCTGTTTTTCCCTCCTGCCTTCCTTCCCCGAGTGTGGTCTCTCTCTAGGGTGGCTGTCCTACACATATCTTTCTCCTGACTCCACGTCTGCGGTGCCCTCTTGATTTGGGCACAAAGTTACTCATTAACCACAGCGCTTCAGAGTCTGACCTTTGGCTTCCAACGCCTGACAGCCTTGGACAAGGCCTTAAAAGACAAAAGCCAGGAACCCATAGAGAACAAGGACCCAAAGAGAGCAGGGACACACAAATGCAAGTGGCAGGGTCAGGGTGGGGAGAGACTGAGTCCCCCTAAAATGTACTCCCCTCTTCATTTTTGGTGCCTCTCTGGCAATCCGGCACCTAGAAGTTTGCTCTAATTCCTCTGGCCCTCTCCCTCCCTCCATTCTGTTCTTCCAGAACCAGCAGGGAATCTCTGGACTCCCAGGCTCCTGTGGCCATGGTAAAGGACAGCACTATGTGCCTGTGTATGGAGTGGTAGGTCACAAGCCCCTGCCTGGCTGCCCCAGGTGGACGGTGGGCGCAGTGCCTGTGCGTCAACAGGGGACCATACAATCCAAAGTGGACCTGAGGTTTATTGTCCCCGCCCCAGGCCACCATTCCCTCCCGATAATTACAAAAGTAAGAAAAATGCCCGTCCCATCCCCGTTCGTCCCAGAAAAATGCCATAATTTATGAAGAAAAGACACAGTCCAAGGCAGTGGGCAGCCTCAGCTCATCTTCCAGATGGTGAGGGAGGCAGTGAGAACTCCAGCCACAAAGATGGTCACTGTCTGCCACGTGGGGGTCCCAAAGTATGAGAGGAGGCCATCCTGCGAACAGACACATCAGTGTTACTTTAACACCAGACTGCAGGGGGAAGGGTGAAAGGGGCAGATATTTCACATGAGGGGATGCTAAGGGGACCCCCAGGCCTATAATCCCAGCACCCAGGAACCTGAGGAAGGAGGGGCTCCAGTTTACCATCAACCTAGGAAATTTACTGAGACCCTCACTCTAAAAACAAAACATAGAGCATCTTGGCTCATAGAGGGAAAGTGCTTCTGGCCAGGCCTTTATTAATGTAAACTCCATCTCCATCTCCAGAATCAACAGGGTAGGCGAGAACAGACTACTACTGCAAATTATCCTCTGACTTCCACACAAATACATACATGCAAAATAAATAAAAAGTACCCACCCGACTCATAAGCCCAGAATGGGAGAGAAAACCCCAAAACCATGATTATAATCGATGTGGTGGCTCACACATGTAATCCTTGCACTTGAAGGTGACTGGAAGAACACATGTTTGGACTAGTGTGGGCTACACAGTATCTACCAGACTGGCCTTGGACTACACAGGAGGACCGAGGCTATAGCTCAGTTTCTACAGTGCTTGGCTGGAGTGCACAAGGCCTGAGTTTTCCCCTAACACCTAATAGTCAAGGGCATCTTCAGCTACAGAGTAAGTTTGAGGACAGCCTAAGATACATGCATGAGGCCATCTCAATAAATGAATGAACTAACAAAGCAAGCTGGGGTCAAAGGGTCACCAGGGCACTTGAGAGATTCCGGAAGGGAAGGCATTTTATCTGATGGCACCAATCAAATCAGGCCACAGAAAAGTCAGCTGATACCAGATGCACCAGGCTGGTAGATGTAAGGACACACATCTTAGATAATGTCTGAATGCCTGGGGCACTTGTAACCTCTGTATCTAAAGAAGTGTCTGTACTGGGTGCAATGGTGCACGCCTGTAATCCCAGCCCTTGGGGAGGCAGAGGCAGGCAGATCTCTGTGAGTTCATGGCTAGCCTGGTCTATAAATTGAGTCGAGACTGCCAAGACTATACAGAGAAACCCTGTCTTGAAAAACAAAACAAACAAATTTAAAAAAACAAAAAAGTATATCTCAAACTGTAGTCCATGACTCCCACAAGGGTCACATATCAGATTTTTTCCCAGTAGCAAAATTAGTTCTGAAGCAGCAATGAAATAATTTTATGGTTTGGGGTCACCACAACATGAGAACATAAGCTGTATTAAAGGGTGGCGGCTCAGGAAGGCTGAGAACCAGGATCTAAACTGTAACAAGGACTGAGGGCCTCACCCAGCCACCCTGGTCTTGGATCCAGACGAGCAGCCGTTCTCGTAGGAAGTCCAGCGTCCAGTCCATGATGGTTTTGATTAGCTCCGGCACTTTGGTGCACAGGGCCTGTGGGGAACGGGAAGGTTACACTTGGCAATTGAATTCTGCTCCCACTGCCCCAGGAAGGTGCCCTCAAGCCTCTGCTTTCAGCCCTCTGCCTTCACTGAGCAGTCTCTCCCTCATTGTTTGAGTCAGCTCCTTAATTATAAACCAGCTCAGGAGCTGTGACTCCTCAGTGCCTGCTAGCTTAACAACTGAAAGGCAGGCTGGAGAGATGGCTCAGAGGTTAAGAGCACTGGCTGCTCTTCCAGAGGTCCTGAGTTCAATTCCCAGCAATCACATAAGCATCTGTAAATGAGATCTGGTGACCTCTTCTGGTGTGCAGGCAAACATGCAGACAGAATGTTGTATAAAAAAATAATAAATCTTAAAGAAAGAAAAGTTCAGCAGGGTATGGTGGCACATACTCAGAGAGGTAGGCAGGTCATTGTGAGTTCAGGACCAGCCTGGTCTACAGCGTGAGCCCAGTGAGGGCTACACAGAGAAACCCTGTCTTGAAAAACAACAACAAAATAAAACAAAACTGAAAGTCTCAAAGGTAAGGCTCAACAGTAGAGCACTGGCATGTGTTTGCCCCTGGCTTCCATCCCAGCACCAAAAACAAACACTGGGAAGAAGAGAACTAGGAGTCCAGAATGTTGTAGTTGGCCAGGAGGGCCCAGATACCTAGGTTTTGTTTTTAACCTACCTAACTACCTCTTTGTGAAGCTAGCCTTTCTCCCAGGAATGCTGGCTGTCCAGGACCTCTCTGTAGACCAGGCTCAGATACAACTGCCTTTGCCCGCTGAGTGCTGGGGTTAAAGGTATGAACTACTGCCCTAGACACCTCCTTCTCTTCGAAGGACAACAGTATGGAGCTTTAGGGCTCCACAGGGTCCTACATGGACTTCTGGGTCCCTGGGAACAACACTCTGGCAATCTGGAAAAGCCTGAATGCCCACAAGGCCCACACTCCCAGTTTGGTTGGGGCTTGAGTGTCCCGACACTGCCCAGGCCTGAACTTCTGGACTAAAGTGATTCTCATGCTTTGGTCGTCAACGTAGCTGGGACTGTATACATATGCTGCCAGGGCAGACAGCGGACCTCTTCAATATTCCCACTCTGGTGCAGGCTGACTCTGACTGGCTCAAAGCTCGGGTCTAAGCCACCTTCTAGAAAGGTTTTATAGACCAGGGAAGACCACCTCCTGGCAGACTCAGAACTTGCTCTCCTGACTGGAACAATGCTCTCTTCCTGACCTGCATTTTGGATTCCAAGGGGACTATTGTATGGACCGCTATCCTTCTGCCTCCAATACTGGAGTGCCATCAGCCCGAGCATGAAACCACATCAGGAGATAGGTGATGGCACGGAGGATGATCAGAGGAGTGTGCTGACCGTGTGATGGCACCACTGAGGGCAACAAGTAAAATATGCCAAGAGATGGACCTGCTGCAGTCTCCCTGCTCCTGCCCACACACCCCACCACACCCTGGTCTTGATCTTGTTCCACATTTAAAGATGATCTTGAGCTCCTGATCTGACCTCCAACTTCCCACGTGCTGGAGCTCCAGGCATGCACCAGCCACACCTGGCTTCCGTGGCACTGAACCAGGGCTAGGCATACATGCTAGGCAAGCACCCTATCATCTGAGTCCTAGCATGGTGGGCCCGGTGATGGCAGACGGAACCTAAAGCTTCACACACCATCTAGTGTCATGCTCATTTCAAGGGTTTGTTTTGTTTTTTAAAACTAGGTCTCAGGTAGCCCAGGATATCCCAAAGCTCAGCATTCAGCTGCAGTTAGCTTTCATCTCCTCACACTCCTGCCGCAGCCTCAGGAGTCCTAGAATTACAGATACGCACCACCATAACAGTTTTAAGGCCACCTGCTCTGCTCTTTTTAGACTTCTCTGACCCATCTCAACACTCTATCTTGCCTTGATTTCACACCTATCCAGCAACCAAAGCTGACTCAAGGATGGGATAGCCTGCTTTGTTCAGGGCTGAGGCCAGGGGGCAGGCCATCATATGTAACGGCCAATACAGTTTTTTGAATGACTAATTGAAGGTTCAGGCATTCAATACACAGCCACCTCTCTCCATTCCCTGGGCCTCACAGACCTGAGGGGGGGGCACCTCTGGGGCCATGATGCCGTAGCTACCCACCTTGAGCACCAGTTTGCTGGCAAAGTAGAAGAGGGCAACAACCCGGCCCCAGTTGAAGTTGCCATCAGCAAACATTTCAGCTGCCACACGGAAGAAGACCTCTCGGGGAGAGTCCGTATCAACATCGGCAATCATCCTACAGGAGAGAGGAGAACAGAGGCTGGGCAAGGTGGTCAGACCCAGGCTGCGGGTTCCCACACCTTCCCCTGACAAGAAAACAAAGTCTATAACCTAGCTGAAGTGAAGGAAGGGTCTGGGAAGGAGACAACACACACCTAAGAAAGCAAAGAAAATGAATGGCACCTCGAGTTAGAGTTTCAAGGTCCTGGGGAGTAATGGAAGTAGAGGCTCCCTCAGCAGAAACCTGTTTCCTTTATATGTGGAAGGCAGGGGTAGGGCTCATCAACAGAGCAGCTACCTTGAGGGGTGGCTTGAGGTATGACTCCCTGGTCACCCCTGCCTGTAATTCATCAGTGAGGGGCCAGAGCATGGCTCAGTGGAAGAGCACCTACAAGCATCTGCCAGCAAGGGGCTGGAGACCTGGCTTTTCGGTAGAGCATTTGCACAGCACCCGCTAGTGAGACACTCCAAAGTACAGCTCTGCCTACCATTCATGCTCACATTCTAGGGGCTGTGAGCATGGCTGGAACCCACCAGTGACCAGCACCTGCCAAGCATCCACCAAGCAAGGGGCTGGGGTACAGCTCAAGGGTAAAGAGGCCATGTAGAAAGACCCTGGATTCTATCCCCAGCACAGAATATCTGAGCCCAGTGGAGGAACACCTGGTCCCAAGAGTGCCCAGTGCCTGAGTTTTTGAGGTGGCAAGAAATGGCTGGATCCCAGGAGCCACACCTCTGCAGCTCCATGTTGCTGTCCAACTCATCGCCGATTCGCCTGAGACACTCGCTCAGCTTCTTGGTGGATGCATCCTGGGGTGGCGGCTGCAAGGTCAGCTCCGGTGTCTCCCCTGCTATCCTCCCCGCACGATCGTGGATGAAACTAGGAGCGAACGGAACGGGAGGAGGGCCTCAGCCTGAGAACCGAGTGTCGCTCTAGAAGCCCAGCCCACCTCAACAGGGCCTCACTCACCCCTGCAGCAAAAAGGCCCCTGTCTTCATGATCTGCTCAGAGCTGGTGGGCCCTGGTGGAGAGAGGAGGAAAGGGGTGCCTGGACTCCTGGGTCCCTGGGAAAGTCAGGGGGCTGGATAGGCGCATAACCCTGAGGGGAGACAGAGCTGGGGAGCCTAGTATCGAGAGGTAGCTTGGGAAGGCCGGCTGCGGCTCCTGATAGACAGGGGGCGGGACCCGGCCTGCAGCTCAGCTCCTCCGCACACCCAGAAAGCAACACATCAAAAGCAAACAGACCCCCGGCCCGAGGGGCGGCGCTGGGACCAGGCCCATCCCAGGCCACCAGCAGGAAGTGGCCCAGCGACAAGCCCGGGCCTGCCCGGGGGCGCGCACGCGGATGTCCGCTTTCGGGGTACTGATGCGCCTGTCGGGATGGATCCGCGCGCCCCAGCCTGCTCCCGCCCGAGCCCTGAGCCGAAGGGGTCCCCAGGCCCCTCGACCGGGCCTCGTCCTCCGCCTCCCGCCTCACCGCCGCCTCCGAGCTGCTCCCCGGACCCGTCCATCACCGCCGCTGCCTCTCGCCGGGTGCGCCCCGGGCGGCTGCGGCGCGCCCCGGTCACGTGACCGCTCACGGACGTGCGCCCCTCACGTGGGCGCCCCGCAACATGGCCCCCGCCCCGCAGGAGGAGTCACGTGACCGTCCGCGCTGCCGCTGGACTGCGCACGCGCGACTCCACCCGAAGCCGGACTGGTTCCGTCCTTCCGTAGGTTTGTGCTAAGAGAGCTCTGAGGAGGCTGAAGCAGAGGGGAAGCTGAGGCAGGAGGGAGTATTGCCTCGGTGACGGCCCATTCCTGTGAAGTCAGCCCTGCAGACAGTGAAGTAGGAAGCTTGCAAGGGAGTTTGAGCAAGGCTGGACTCCCGCGCTATTAAGACCTTACCTCAAAAAACAAAACCAGGCAGTGCCTGTTGTGTATTACATTTTAATATTTTAATATCAGCTAGAGAGAGGCAGGCAGATCTCTCCGTTTGGGATCAGCCTGCTCTACATAGCGAGGGACAGCTCAGTTGAGCTACACGGTGAGACCCTCACTCAAAACAGAGAGGAGAGGACAGAGACGCTGGTATAGTGGTCCATCCCTGTAATCCCAGAACATGGAAACCCGGTGCAGAATTCCTGTGAATCTAGGATACTGAGAGAGACTATAGTCTCAAAAGAAAAAAGCGGCTGGTGGCACATGCTTTCATCCCAGATCTCTGAGTTCGAGGCCAGCCTGGACAAACAAAACAAAAACAATGAATGAATGAGAGAAAGACAAGAAAGAACAGATTCAGAATGTGAAGCAGCAACAGGACAGGACGGACTGGAGTATTCTACTAGGAATTTATCAGTCTTCTGAGAGTGGCTGGGACCCAGGAGGAGTTTTGAGCAGGGTAAGGAGAGAGCTATTTGCATGTCAGAAAGCCTTGAAGTTCTCTCCTGAAAAAGCGCTCAGCACCCGGGCTTTTGTTTTTCGAGACAGATTTTCTGTGTAGCCCTGGCTGTCCTGGACTCGCTCTGTAGACCAGACTGACCTCAAACTCACAGAGATCCGCCTGGCTCTGCCTCCTTGAGTGCTGGGATTTCAGGCACACCGCTTGACACATGGCTGCCTCCAGATGGATCGGTTAATGCCTGGCTAAATGTCAATACAGGAGCCCCTGGCTGCCTCTGAGACTCAAGATTTCCCAGAGGCTGTATCTCCCCCTGAGCCTTGAAAGATGAGTTGTACGTGAAAATTGAACTAAAAAAAAAAAGTTATGGACTACTAGCTCATGCTGGCCGCAGGGGTTGGAGGTCAGGGCGAGCATCTGCTGGCTGAAGGAGGAAGATGGTGGGGGAGTCACGCGTTACCCAGAAGGAAATTAAGAAGTCGCCAGAGAAACCGATTGACCGCCGGAAGACCTGCCCGCTCCTGCTGCGGGTCTTCACCACCGAATGGACGAGTTCTCCCAAGGGAACGAGCCCTCCAGTGAGAGTCAGATCCACTTGTATGGATGCAATGAAGGAACTGACTAGCTTAGTAACGGAAGTCTACCCAAAAGCCAGAAAGAAGGGCACACACTTCAATTTTGCAGTTGTTTTTATGGATCTAAAAAGACCTGGATGTCGAGCTAAAGAGATTGGCAGCACCGTGTCTGACAGGAAGGGCACCCACGACGACCTGCAGTCACAGAAGCTCCTAACAGGAGATTATCTGGACATGGCCATCACTCCTCCAACGGGGGTGCCGCCTTCGTCAGGGCGGATGAGACCGTACTCAATTCTATTGACTTTCTTGAAGTTATTTTTCAGCCAGTTCGTAAAATAAATTTACTTAATCTTTCCCTCCCCTGAACTGTGCCATTAAGCCTGTAACTTTTCAACAAACTATAACACATATTTTAGCAATTAGAGTTGGATGCACTTTGCTATGTTAAAGAAAGTCCATATGTTTTAAGCCCTTCTTTCAAAATACGAAGAAAAGTGCTCTTAGCAGTTTGCATTCTGAAATACATGTGTGCAATCAAAAAAAAAAAAAAAAAAGGAAAGAAAGTAATTTTCCCCATGAGCTCATATACTGGAGAAGACAGGCAGGTCCCTATATTATGTGAGGTTACAGGACCTTTAAGAGGAGTTGCCTAGTACAGCGCTGAGATTAAAGCCTGTACCACTGAGTCTGAGATGACACTTCTCGATTTTATTTCTACTTATTTTTATTTTTAAGAGAGCAGGGCTTTTTTTTTAAGATTTTTATTTTTTATTATGTATACAATATTTTGTCTGTATGTAGCCTGCACAGCAGAAGAGGGCACCAGATCTCATTATAGATGGTTGTGAGCCACCATGTGGTTGCTGGGAATTGAACTCAGGACCTTTGGAAGAGCAAACAGTGCTCTTAACCTCTGAGCCATCTCTCCAGCCCCAGGGCTTTCTTTTGTTGTTACTGTTTTTTCAATATTGGGTTTCTCTGTGTAGCCTTGGCTGTCCTAGGCTCACTTTGTAGACCAGGCTGGCCTGGAACTCACAGAGTTCCGTCCGCCTCTGCCTCCGTGAGTGCTGGGATCAGGTGTGTGCCACCAGCTCTGCGCCTGGCTGAGTAGGCTTTCTATTTGGGCTATGGCAACCCTTGGCAGAGTGGCTGCCATGCATGAGATGGGTGATTTGATCTGTCGCACTGCATAATCCACACACGGAGATACACCTGTACATGCCATGGTGAAAGGTTGTGGAGGCAAGAAAATAAAATAATTCAGCTACACAGAAGGAGTCTGAAATCAGCCTGGACTACATGACACTCAGACTAAACAAACAAACAAGCAACAACAAAAAGTAAAGAGATGGCCCATCTGTTACAAGCGCTTGTTCTTCTTAGAGCGGTCCAGGCTCCCTGGCCAGCATTCACACCAGGCAGCATTCAACTGCCTGTAGCTCCAGCTACAAGGGACCAAACTCCCTCTTTTGTCCTCTCCGGGCACTGCATACACCTTTACATATGCACATACGCACACATGCCCACATAAACACACGTGATTAAAAATGAAGTGTAGCTGGGCGTGGCGGTGCACTCTGTGAGTTCAAGGCCCCCTGTTCTGTAGAGTGAGTTCTGGGACAGCCAGAGCAGGAAAGTCACACAGAAGCAGCCCTAGAGTCACAAGAGCAAAGAGTGGTGAACAAAAGTGTACATGTCTATGATCGACTCATTTTCTCCACTCCTACACAGTCCAGAATCCCCTGCCTAGGCACAGTGCCACCCACAGGGAACTGAGCCTAGGCACTTCAATTATCCAGATAATCCCCACAAACATGGCCAGTGGTCAACTGAATGTAGACTATCCCTTCTTAAGACTCTCTTCCTAGGCAGTCTACATTACATCTCGTAGACAATGCTAAAAATCACAGCACATGAGGCTCTGGTTTGTGTGCATGCATTATTGGGATCCAACTTGGCTCCCAAACTGGTGTGGCATGTACTTTACCAAGTAAGCCTTCTCCCCATCCATGCTTTCTGTGGTGTGTGTGTGTGCGTGTGCATACACACGGATCTGCACTCAGGAAAATCAGAACAACTGTGGGAGTCAGTCACCATGTGAGGCCCAGGGTGTTAGGACCAATGAAATGAAAGTGTGCACAGCAGACTTTATATGAAAGAGGTTTATTGGATGGAGATAAAGAGAGAGAGAGGGAGAGAGTGAGACATGATAGGAGGAAGGGAAGGGGGCACCCCAACAGAGAAGGGGGAGAAGGCAAGAGGGTAAGAGGGCAAGAGGTGAGAGGGTACGAAAAGAGACAAAGTGGCGGCCTGAACCTTTTAAGGAGAAACTTAACCACGCCTGCCAGGTGTGGCTACCTAGCAGATGACACATGATGACATCATTGGTTTCTAGGCAACCCAGAAGCAGGCTGCCTAAATACTAACACGGGGACTGAGCTCAAGTCATCAAGTTTGTCTCTAAGCATCTTTATCTGCCAGGCATGGTGGCGCACACCTTTAGTCCCAGCACTCCAGAGGCAGAGGCAGGCAGATCGATGTGTTCAAGGCCAATCTGGTCTACAAAGTGAGTCCAGGACAGCCAGGGCTACACCAGTCCAAAAAAAAAAAATCATCATTATCTAATGATTCATTTCTCTCACTTTTTTAAAAAGTAGCTTGAGGAAGATAAACCTGAGTTGCTAATCCTGTCTCAACTTCCCAAGGGCCAGGCTTTTAAGCATGCACCATTATGCATACGGTATTTAAAGTTCTGGGGATTGAACCCTGGGTTCAGTGCATGCTAGGCAGGCACTCTACCAACTGAACTGCATCTCAGCCCCAAGTTTCTCACTTTGATACCTTGACTGAGGCAGCATTGCAGCTCATTGCCATGTTCAACTCACCTGGAAAAAAAAAAAGATACAAACCCACAGAACAGCTTTCATCAAGACATACCGGTTATTCGCCATCATAATATTAGAAATTCAAAACACAAGGCACCAAATTGGGAAGGTCTGCTTTTATTTAAAGTTTGTTTTATTTTCAGTTAATGGATGTGTGCACATGAGTGCAGTGCCCATGAAAACCAGAAGAGGGCACCAGATCCTGTTGGGATTACCTTCCCTCACATTGAAAAGGTGTGTGTTTTCAATTGCTAATTCCAAACTGGCAGAGAGCTAAACGCAGGCAGGATTTTGGTGCTGTAATTTCTATGGCTCACCACAGGCTTTCTATTTGTAAACACTTGTTCTTCCTCACCTCCCCAAGGGCAACCCATAGAGATGAATCAGGTCTTGTCTTGATGATAATTGATTCAGACTGGAATGTACCTAGCCAGCCTGGTAGTGCATGCCTGTAATCCCAAATCCCAGCACTCAGGGAGGCCGAGGCAGGCAGATCTCTGTGAGTTTGAAATCAGCCTGGTCTACAGAGAGAGTTCAGGACAGCCAGGGCTACACAGAGAAACACTGTCTTGAAAAACAAAACAAAAAACAAAAAAACAACAAAAGAGCTGATGGCCCAAAGCTAGAGCAGAAAGTCCAGGGGCAGGGCTCCTGGACAGACAGAGACACAGACAGAGTTGCAGGAAACATGGGTAGACTTGAAAAGATTCTGGTGTTATGCCCAATTCTCGAGACCCGCAAAAGACCACCAGGTGTCCATTGCAAAACAGGAGAGGATCTTTATTCGCAGCTCAAGCTGGGACTCTCACAGACACCACAGCACTGGTGGTGATCTCCGAGCTCCGGATTGTGGGTGATTCATAGATCCCTGGCCCCCAGCACCCAAAGCAGGGGATTCCAGCCTGGCCAGCTTCTAGTGGTTAAAACAGAAAAGGGGAGGCTACATTTCAGAAATGATTTGCTGTGGTAGGCTGTGCTATTTTCAGGAGCAAAGCTACAGAGCTGGAAGGAGTTGGGATACTGTTTCCTGGCAATGATATCCCTAATGAGCAGCAAGGTCAGCTCCTGCCTGCAGTTGGCTGGATCTGCCTAGAAACAGCAAGGTCAACTGGCCTGATATGTTTAAAACTTTTTAGCTCAGTAACCCAAGAAATCTAATTTTAACTCTCCGGCCTCTCACTGGGAGGAGAGCGGAAGACGGCGGGGTAGGAAGAGGCAAGGAGAGTCACGTGGACTGTGCAGCAGTCTGTGTCTCAGTTCAGCCAGAGGTGAGATTTACCAAAGTCTCGCAATATCGGGTGCACCAACGTGGGGCCCAAGATCCAGGTTTAGGCCACGAGTTCTGGGCTCCTGGAAGAGAGAATCCAGACACAAAAGTGGCATCAGTGCCGGTTTCCTGGCAGCTGCGCACTGAGTGGTCGGTGGAGCGGGCCCTCACCAATCACCTTCCCCTGAGCAGTGACGTGACCCCTGGCCACTACGAGACCACAGCCAAAGACTGAGAAGCTGAAGTTTCCAAAAGTCAGTGATGTATGCTTGGAGCAGGCAATCCCCAAAGAACAGAGTTTAGGGAAACTTATATACAGAAATAAATATTTAAGTTTGGAAGCGGTAAAAGAGAAATAGATAAAAATGTTTCGTAAGCATGCATAGACACTGAAAAAAGGAAAGAAACTGAATATAGACTGTCATTAAAAAATACTGAATTTGGATATAATAAAGTGAAGTCTCCAAAGGAGGGAAAGAGTTAGTGAAATTTAAGAAAAAGGTAATTTCTGTGTTAAAATATGGAAAACACTATAGCAGAGGACATTTGGCCCCTCGTATAGTTCTAATTATCAGCATAAAATTAATTATAATATGTTCAGTAATGATTACAGTTCTCTATGTTCTAAGAAAGGTTAGAATAAAACAGACTTAGATAAGGAGAGGACTGTGGGCTTAGTGTTCATGTGCAATGTATACAATTTACCCTTGTTCATTCAAATGCTGATTTCTCTCTGCGACTATCGGGTTTCAATCTGGACACTGCATTGTGATACTTATTCTAAGCATCACCTGTGGGAAATGCTAGAAGAGGCCATGATAACGTGTGGAATGCACTCACTCTATGTGAGCCAGATATTAAATTACTGGCCACTCGAAATCATATAATTCCAAAAGATAGGAAAGAGTCAGTGACAACTGTATTGGAAGCTGGCTCTCAGGTACAGTGACATGGTGGAAAGAAGAGGTTTCAACTACAGAACAAAACTGTAGGACTCGTGTTGCCGTCACTTCAATGGCATAGTCTAATAATGTTTATTATTAGCCCTATAATTATTACGGTAGCATATCTAACCTGCCATTACAATCAATAAAAGACACAGACACCTGATAGAGTTTAGAATGGCCTTATTTCACTTGGAGCAGGGCAGATATTAACCCTCTAAACTACATTTACCTTTTAGCCACATCCCAGGCTGCCATCCATAATTCTATAAATACTTGCTTATTCTTCATCTGGGCCAATTTCCTTCATCCATGCCCGCCATCTGCTTCTCTCTCCACCTAACCCATGGTGGCTTCTGCCTCCTGATGTCTTCTCCTCTTCTGCTTTCTCCCTTCTCCCCTCCTCTCTTGAACCCAGGCCCAGGAACCTAAAAATTCTGCCGACCTCTTTACTGCCCAGTTATAGGCTTCAGCATCTTTATTTAGCCAATCAGGGATGATTGAGAAATATTCCTTAGCATCCCATGTTTACGGGGAATAATTCAACATTCTTAACCATGCCCGTGGCAGGGCCGGAAGCCAGATCTCAAGGCACTGAAATCAGCATTTGAAAACATAGTTGAACCTTCCTCCCACAGGCTAGAGGCATTAATATTGCCAAGGACCAGCTGCCAGGTGAGTTACGAATGCAGATAGTGTTTGATGATGCCACCTTAGAGCTTAAATACTTGGGACGAGATTGAAAGACAGGGAAAACTATCTGAATCATTTAGAAAAATAACACAGGGTTCAGATGAACCTTTAACTGATTTTTTTTACAAAGATTAACCTCAGCTGTAAATAGAGCAATATCAGAGTCAGATCTAAGAGAAATATTAATTGAGTTTTTAGCTTTTGAGAATGCTAACACTGAATGCAAAGAGCCTATTAGACCCTTAAAAGTGAGATCAGTGTCTATTTATAAATAGATTAAAACTACTGCTATGATTGGCCAGCTGTTGGAGGTTGGTCTGACGCGTGTTACTGTCTCTCAAAATGTGGTTACACCCATCCTTTGTAAACCTGCCTAACACATACCTGATTGGTTAATTAAATGGCCTATGTCTGTCTAATGGGGTAGGCGTGGCTAAGGTGGCTTGGAGCCACAGGAGAATCACGGGGGACAGACTGGAAGAGAGGAGGAAGGAGGACACCAGCATGGGTTAGTGTGGAGAAAACACCACGTGGACGAAGGACTCCAATAATGGCGTGAAAAGGCCCAGATGAAGAATACAAGCAAGTACCATGGGATTCTGGATGGAAGGTAGACCGGATGAGGATTAAGGTGGATGGCATAGGATGGGGGCTGGGAGATTGATGGTGAGGACATTGAGACAGTGTAGGTGAAATCTGCCTGGCCAAGATAAATAAGGCAATCATAAACTCTAACGGGTGTCTGTGTCTTATTATTTGTGATAGCAGGTTAAATAATACCGTCGTGATCATTATAGGGCAAATAATAACTATAATAAACATTATATAGCCCTACACTTTTTTTTTTAATTTTACAACAACAGACAGGCAATTGCTAAAAAAGCGAGAACTCAAAATGTCCAATTCTTTGGTTGTGGAAGAGCAGGTCATTTCCTAAAGGACTGTAGACACACAGCTCCTAAGGATATGATTTTCTCTTATGATGTCCAGGGAGAAAGCTTCCTGGGCTATGGAAAGGCTGTGGAAAGAGTGGACACAGGGCTGATGAATACAGATCATCCAGAGACATACAAGACAGTTCCCTGCACTCAGCAATCAGCCTAGGGAGTTTTGCTTAGGTCCCACCAAAAAACAAAAAGAGAGAAAGAACCATTTGTTCCCTGTTACCCAAGGAGAGACTGCTCCAGGCAGCAACTAGAAAAATTAATGCCTGATATGGGAGACAGTACTGCTCTAAGCTTAACTGCTCCAACAGACAGAACAAGAGATTCTAGCCCAGGGAGGGTGGTGCACACCTTTAATCCCGCCACTCAGGAGGCAGAGGCAGGCGCATCTCTGAGTTCAAGACCAACCTGGTCTACAGAGTGATTCCAGGGCAGCCAGGACTATACACAGAGAAACCCTGTCTCTAAAAACTGATTTAAAAAACAAAACAAACAAACAAACAAAAAAAGAAAATGAGATTCTAAAAATAGCAGGAAGCAAATATTTTGGCAAACTTCTATAAATGATCAGGGACCAAAGTTGGAATTACAATTAGATGGAGTTGAGACTGAAGACTAGTGGGCACAGGCCAGATGCAGTGACACTTTCCCAAGATTCCTGGAATCCTGCTGGGCCACTTCAAGAGTTATCTATACAGCTCCTTGGAACTGGGACGCTGTCTTAAGCAAAACAAAGTCTAAAATAGATTAAGTATAGGCAATATTGGAAAATTAAGACCATAAGTGGAAGATATAGCCATGAGTTTATGGGGAAGAGATCTATTACAACAGTAGGAAACCCAGATTAGCATTCCTTCACCTTCAGGGACAAGCCAGAAAATGGGGATGTTCCTGGTAAAGGTACTGAAAAACATTATCAAAACCAGTTACAGACTGTCCAGGCTGACCGGCAGGACACAGCTGAGGTTGGCTCTCCAAATTTATGAGGAGGGCTGCTGCTGACAGACCAATTGCCCGGCTATTAAAACGGTTAACTAGCAAACCTGCTTGTGTAGGTCAGTGGCCCATAAGTGAGGAAAAATTATAGGCATTAGAGCAGCTGGAGGCTCAACATATAGAAGGGTCCACCAGCCCTCGGATTCTCCTGTATTTGTCATTAAAAAGATATCTGGAAAATTGAGGATGCTGCCAGATCTGAGAGCAATTAAAAAAGTAACTCAGCCTTACAACCTGGAATCCCTTCCTGTTACAATCCTATAGGTCAAGCAATAATGGAAAGATCTATCTGCACTTTAAAGGAGACACTCATTAAACAGAAGGAGGGTATGAGATCTCCCAAGATATATTACATAAGGCGTTATTAACTTTAATTTTTGTTTTTATTTTTATTTTATTTATTTTAATTTTTTGTTGTTGTTGTTCTTCCGAGACATAGTTTCTCTGTGTAGCCTTAGCTGTCCTGGACTTTTCTTTGTAGCCCAGGATAGCCTCCAAACTCACAGAGATCTGCCTGCCTCTGCCTCCCGTGTGTCACCATGCCCAGCTTAATTTAAAATTTTTAAAATGTCAATGAGACACATGGCACAGCTGCTGGAGAACACTGGGTTTTAGAAAGGCCCGATGAATTAAATAAACCCGTAGACTTTAGGGATGTGTGAACCTCAGAATGGAAGTTGGAGAATGTATTGTGTTGGGAAAGAGGCTACACATTTGTCTCCACAGGAAACAAAAAGCTCTGGATTCCTTCAAGGTTGGTAAAGATTAGGTTTGACCATGGAAGACCACATAAAAATCTTGGCTGCAGACATGAACAAGAGACCCAGAAGAACAACAAAGACAAGTGACACAGTTGCTGGTCCCCTTGCACGGGCGGAGCTCCGGAGACTGGCTGAAACATGGTCCTCTCTGTTAGCCATGATTCTTGTTAGCTACCCATCCTCATGACTTTTTACCTGCCATCCTTTCAGGTGGCCCAGATGGGATGAAAACACCCTACTACAACTTGATTATGCAGTCCAAATGGACTTACCAAGTTGACAGATCCCTTTCAGTTGCTCAGACATAGAGCAGAGAATCATCTTGAACTGATTTGTGCGCACAGCACATTCCACTACATGTGTTAATGCAGAAATGTCCCTAAAGTGTTACTTTTAGGTTTTATGTTTTCTGAGCAAAAGGATGAGACACCAATGGAGACAAAGTGTCTAGCCCCAGATGGTCCAGCCGCACAGACTGCTTCAGCCAGGACTCCATTTAAGTCTTGTACTTTCCTAGCCCAACATGAATCCCACAGAGCCTGACAGGAAGTGAAACAGATAACTCTCTCAAGACTTGGCCAATATCACAGTTCTCTGAGGGTCCCCAAAAGATGCCATCACCCCTCTATAGCAGGAAGCAATCTAAGAAAACAACCCCTCATCCTGGAGGGTGGCTGGGTGGTTTTTTATTGTTTAGTGGGTTATGGAATTTGTTGTCATTTAAGGGGGGTTGGTCACAAGTTGTTGTTGTTGTTATTGGTCTTGGTCAGGGAAGAAACGAAAGGAGGTTAGATTCAGGGATTTCTCTCTCTTCTCTATCCTTTCTCTCCTCTCTAGTGTTAGGGGGTGAAATGGAGAAAAAGAGGGAAAGGAGAAGGGTGGGTTACTGTATCTTCTTTTTGAATAAGAAAGCAACAAGTCTCAAATATTTTAGATTGGCATAGATTTTTGTATGATGATAGAAATTTAAGGTTATATTTGCTACAATGTACTCTACATATGGTTCAACTCTTTTCTAACTCTTTTATATGTACATATGCAACATTAAATTTAAAAATTCAATGTATAGTCCTAGGTTTATGAAAGCTACTATTGTAAACTGTTAAGGAGAACTAAGAAACGCAAGTTAGTAGTCAGTCAGTCACCTATAATCAAACTCAAAGTCATGTTAGGCTCTAGTGTAGTTAACTACAGAAATAGGGTTTTTCAAATAACTTATTTATTTTTATTTTACTATATGTGTGAGGGTGTCAGATCTTGGAGTTAGAGACAGTTGTGAGCTGCCATGTATGTGCTGAGAATTGAACCCTGGTCCTTTGGAAAAGCACCCAGTGTTCTTAACCGCTGAGCCATCTCTCCAGCCCCCAGAAATAAGTTTTATTTAACCTCCTGTATATTGTTTTTCAGAGTTAAGCAGAAAGTAAGTAACTAGGAACAAAATATTTGTCTAATTAGATATACTTTAAATAGATAAAAGTGGTCCACAAACACTTCAGAGATCTGCAGAATATGGAATTTATGCTGTTTTAATAATAAAAGGCTTTTCATGACAGAAAGACACAGCAGCTCTTGATAGCACCCCCATTTTCCTTGAAAGAAGATGGGCACCAAAGAACCTCTTCCTCGAGCTTTCTGCAAATGTGGTGGAGCTGGCCACTGGGCTATAAACTGCCCTTTCCCCCAGCTGCTGGCAGCACACTGTCCACACTGTGGAGAAGCAGGAAGCCGGGAGTCCATTGCTCCACTTTGCCTAGATGAGGTAGGACAGTCCTTCAAAATTCGTGCTTCATAGGAAAGTCGATCAGGTCTTCTGGGCCTAGTGGCCAAGGATGGATCCCCACTGACACAGAGGAAATCAGGTAGCCAGGAATTCTCTGTCTTTTTTTTTTTTTTTAAGATTCAGAAACAGCTTGCTCTGCACTTCCTATTTACTCAGGTAAAATTATCCTTCTCAAGTCTCTGATGGGGTTGAAGACTAGAGAGTAATAGTTTTACAGTTTTCCTTGTTACCAGATTCATGAAAAAACACATACACACAAATGAGATCTAAAATTTGTAAAGATTAAAGATATATTGTTTTAGGATGAAAGATGTTTTGAGTTTGATAGATGTGGATTATGAAGCATAGGAATATGAAAGCTTAAATGGTGATAAAGTATTTGGGTACAGAACGGTGGGCTCGCCAATACAGGACAGATAGAATACTTTCTCCAAGAGTGCAAAATACAAATGGACTAAACATTGTGAATATAATTCTTACCCTGATGTTTCTTACAATTGTTCTAATTGTTTATAGTTTATTGATGTTAGAGATAAAGCAATTTCTTGTGTCCCTGTATTTTCAATTGTTAATTCTGTGTTGGCAGAGAGCTAAGTTTTGACAGGACTTGGGTATTGTAATTTCTATGGCTCATCACCGGTTTTCTTCCTCACCTGCCCCAGAGCAACCCAAAAGAGATGGATCAGACCTTGCATTGCTTCTGATTGGTTCAGACTGGAATGTGGCTCTTTGTAAAAATAAAGAGCTGACAGCCCAAAGCTGGGGCAGGAAGTACAGGGGTGAGACTTCTGGGCAGGCAGAGACTCGGGCAGAGTCATAGGAGACACAGACTGAAAAAGATGCAGAAGAAAGCAGAAAGAAGATGGATGGAGCGGGAAGAGGCAGAGAGCCACGTGGAGAGAGTGTAACGAGGTTCTGGTTTCTTTAAAAACTCGGTTACGCTACATAAACGTTTCTGTTTCAATCCTAAGTGTGGGATTTTAGCTTGGGCTTTAGTTTGTCCGCAGCTGGTAATTGTCTCATGGGGGGTGTGGCCTTTGACAGCTGGTAGCAGCCTCTGGTGCGGCACAAAGAGGGGTGTAGCCAAGGGCTCTGAGGCTATAAATAAATGAGAGCCAGAGAGAGAAGGGGTGCAGTGGTGGCGAGCGGCAGACTGGACAGATCAGAGACAGATGGTGTGGTGGTTTGGAGCAGACGGCCAGAGACACTTTGGGGTGCAGCAGCTTGGAGGAGACTTCTGTTGACAGAGATTGGTATAGCCCCAAGAAAAACCCATCGGCCCTAAACAGAGGTAAAGGGGTCTGTGCCCCTCTCCCACTGTCTCTCTCCTACTTAGGGTGGGAGTTTGAAAGGCGGAGGCTTTAAGGAACCCCAAATAAAACAGAGTTTAAAAACGAGCGCTACAGTTGGTGCTCAATGTGCTTGGTGAGAGACGAATCAAAAGAGATAAAAGGGCTAACAAGTGACAGCCAGACCTGGTTTAGGAACAACGGGGAACTTGGTTCTAATGCTGAGCAGGGATCACGAAGGACGGAATGAACTGCTTCAAGACATCAGCACAAAGCTTACAGTAGCAGCTACTGCTAGGTTTTCTCCCGGCTGCTCCCAGAGAGAATTTGTATTTTTGCGTTGTCTTCTTCCTATATTCCATTTTTCAAAAAGATTGGAAGAATAACTGAAAAGTTATGAATGGATATGAAGGGGTTTGAGAAAAAAGTGAAATACAAAAACCGGAAGTGTTACTCAATTCTGTTGTTTTGGAAAGGATTGCAGAGTTGTCCGCACGAGAGGGTCTGCCGGTGGAGACTGAGGCACTGAGGAAGGAAACAGCGCCACTGATAACGGGAGGAGAAAGTGTTCAGACCTGGTAACTGCAAACGGGAGTTTCCCTGATCTCCACATCCCTGGCCTCCACAGGGTCAGAGCACCTGCGGGCAGGCGGCCGGAGGCTGCGAAGTACCAGAAGCCAAACAGGCCAAAGGGGCTCTGGAACCACGCGTGCTGCTGGAGGAGCTGCCCGGGGCTACCCAGGCAGCAGCTTCCCCAGCCTTTGTGTAACACATGCCTGCTAACGATGGTGATGAGGCTGACGAGATGACGGGTCTAGCAGAAATGCCAGATCTAACACATTTTAGAGTCTGTCGTACAGTATGGAGCGCATTCACCTTTCGTTAAACAAATGTTGAGTAACTGGGCTGTGCAAAATAGATTTCTCCCCCGAGATTGGAAGGGATTGGTATCAACTGTGCTAGAAGCCGGTCAACAGTTACCGTGGTTATCATGGTAGAGGAATGAAGCCTCAAAAATACAACAACATAGAGCAAGTGGGATAAATGTTGTTAAAAGATCAGTTGCCTGGTAAAGGGCGTTATGCTGACCTGTGCGAACAAACCTGATCTGACGTTGTAGTAATTGAACAATGTCACGCTGCAGACGTAAGAACTTGGGATATGGTTGAAGAGCCCAGTACGGGTTCAGCTGTAAATAGCGCTGTGTCAGACCCCGAGACCAGACAGGTGCTGATACAGATCCTGGCGTGTGAGAACGCAAATGCTGAGAGTACTTGCTTAAAAGCCTGGACAGCCCCAATAGACAAATAGATAAGAGAGACAACTGAGATTGGCTCTCAGGACATCACGCCATCATCGTAGGACGAGCCGTAGCTAGAAGTCTCCAAAATCAAAATGCCGGCACTTTAATTGTGGTGAATTTGGCCATTTCCAAAGACATTATAAGACTAGAAACTTCAGAGCTCAAAATGGTAGATGCACTAACTCTGAGAAATATGGTAATTTCACTTGTAGCCACAAACAAGCAGCTCCTGGCTGAAGTGTTCTAATGCCTGGATTCCCCAAAATGTGTAGAAATTGTAAGAAGGAGAATTACTGGAGGGGAGTGAGCGTGCATTTAAACAAGGTAATCTCTTGCCACTGTTAAACGATTGGAGGGGCCTGTCAGCTCGAGGCCGCACAGCAAAATATGGAAGCTATCTTCCCTTGGACAGCCAGGAGGTGACAAGCAGGGATGAAGATCAAAACTAAAAATTGCTGATCTCACCCGTTCCGCTTAAGGCAGCTGGCTTTGGGATCTGGATCTCTCATACTATTCCCAAAAGTTCAGTATTACAAAATAACCACTAGTGTTTATGGCCCTCTGCCTTCATGGACAGTAGGGACAGTCCTGGGAAGAAGTGGATTAACTTCTCAAGGATTGATTGTGCATACTGGAATTATAGATGGCGATTTTGAGGAAGAAATTAAAAGCACGGCCTATGTACAGAAGAAGATGCAAATCTAGGCAAGGGATAGAATTGCTCAGCTGTTCCTGTTTCCTTACATCAAGGACAAAGCCCTTGGCCAATATCTAATTTTTTAGGGGTACCCAAAACATGTTTTTACGCCCCCCCTGCCCCAGACAGCAAGAAGTAATTTTAAGAACACGACAACCCCATTCCCAAGAGGTGGGGTGGGTGTGCTTTGGTCTTTTAGTGGGTTATGGATTGGTCATGCTAAGGAAGGGAACACAGTAAAGGTTAGAATCAGGGACCTCTTCCCTCTATCCTTTTTCTCTTAGCCAGTGTTAGGGGAAAGGAGGAAAACAGGGAATGGTCAAAGAAGAAATCCTATAGCTTTTATCCTATAGAATATTGAATCTACTACTCTGAAATATTATTTATTGGTATGGATTATTGTTTATTGATAGAAATTTAAGATTGCTTTGTTCAATTTTTGCTTAATGTATTGTACATATGCAACTTATTTGAAAATGTGATGTAAAGTTCTAGTCTTCTGAGGACTAACTATTGCAAACTGTTCAGGATGGTTGGAGATGCAAACTAGATGCAAATAATCTTAATTGCAGCCTTGTTAGATAGTTGTTCTTCATTCCGGGAGGGCCTGGATTCTGGCTGGGGTCCTGGAACTGGGCAGATGGAAAATGAGGGATTCCGTTTCTCTCTCAAGGGCAGCCAGAGCACATTAGGGTGAGGCCCGGATGCACTAAGCCAGGGTGTTGAAAAGGTTTTCCACAGAGTGTTACAATTTAGCTCTTTTAACATGAGGTCGCCAGTGTCAACGTAAGCTGGAGGCGCCTTTGGTAAGGTGGAAGTGTTACAGCTCTGGTCAATCTGCTGTGCTAAGCAGGCAGAGGTGCGGGCCAACACCATGCCTGGTCGGCTTGTGGCCAAGACACAGGACTGTTGAGACTCAGGCCCAGCAGGCTAAAGGGCAGGCCCAGTGAGACACGGCCTGGCAGGTGATAAATGACCACTCTCAGATGTCTTGAAATGAGAAAGCTCAAACCTTTATTTATGGGAAATCAAAGGCAATATAAATGCTTTTAAAGTCTCTGATGGGGATGAAGACTAGATAGTCATAGTGTTACTACAATTTTTAAGAAAGATTTATTTATTATGTATAGTGTCCTGCCTGCATGTGTGCCTACACACCAGAAGAGGGCATCAGATTCCATTATGGATGGTTGTGAGCCACTATGTGGTTGCTGGGTATTGAACTCTGGACCTCTGGAACAGTAGCCAGTGCTCTTAACTGCTGAGCCATCTCTCCAGCCAGTCTTACTGCAATTAAGTTTAGTTCTTTAGGAACCAAGACAATGTTTTAGGTCTAAAAGAATGTTTTAAGGTCTAGAGAGATGTTTTTAGGTTGATATAAGAAAGTGATTTAGGTATAGAACTTGGACTCACCAGGGTAAGATAAATAATGGAATACTTTTTCCTTTTTTTTTTTTTTTTTTGAGACAGTGTTTCTCTGTGTAGCCTTTGCCTTCCTGGCCTTGGTTTGTAGACCAGGCTGGCCTCAAACTCACAGAGCTCCTCTTGCCTCTGCCTCCCTGACTGCTGGGATCACAGGCCTGTACATTGGATACCAAATACAAATGGACTGTACATTGTAAATATACATTATAAATATTACCTGATAATTCTCACAACGTTTTTAGTGTATATAGTCTATTAATATTAAAACAAAGTCATTTTTAAACAAAAAGGGGAATATGTAACCGAAGTTTTGGTTTCTTTAAAAACTCATGTTATTGTAAATATGTTTTTGTTTTAATCCCAAATGTGGGATTTTAGTTTGGGCTTTAGAATGTCCACAACTGATAATTGTCTCGTGCGGGGCGTGGCCTTTGACAGCTGGTAATGGCCTGCCTCGTGCTGCACAGAGAGGGGTGTGGTCTAGGGCTCCGAGGATATAAAGAGGAGAGCCCAGAGAGAGAAGGGATGGAACGGGCCGCGGGGTGTGTAGTGAGTGGCCATGAGAGACCAGGGACCAAGGATGTGGCATGGCAGTCTGGAGCAGAGAGACTGAAGGAGACACTTCTGGGGCACAGCTTGGAAGAGACTTCTGGCTGCCTTTGCTGTTGATGGAGATTGGTATAACTCTAAAAGAACTCATCGATCCTAAACAGCCGGGAGAAGTAAAGGGGTCTGTGCCCCCTCTCCTCACTAACCTCTCTCCTCCTTAGGGTTGGGGGGTTGAAAGGAGAGGCTTCAAGGACCCCCAAATAAAATAGCGTTTAAAAACATGAACTACAAGACAGTATGGTGAAGTGAGGATAAGTTTAGAAAGTCGAGTGACTGCCCCAGCCAAAGGCCAACAGCTTTAAACTATATAGAAGTCTCTGTGTCTTAATTAATCTGCAAGCAGAATTCTGGAAAGCTCTGCAGTAAGATCCTCTGGACTGGAGTTACAGTCTGATGGCGTTCTCTGTGAGAACTGCAAGTGCTCTTAACTGCTGAGACACCTTTCCAGCCCAGAGCTCTGTGTTTTGTTAAAGGCCCCGCTAAGCGGATGCATTACACTGGAGAGCTGGTGGAGAGTGTAGACCACATACTTTCCCTGCCTGTGGGAGGTCACACAGCCCGGATCTCCAGCAGTCACATTTACATGTTGTTGTTTGTTTGACAAGAGACAGAGTTTCTCTGTGTAGCCCTGGTTGTCCACAAACTTGCTCGAGGCTGGCCTCGAACTCACAGAGACCCGCTTTCCTCTGGCCTTAAAGGTGTGCGACACCTTCGCCCGGCGTCACATCCACTCTTAATCAGTTCCTGTTGAATTAATTTATTAGTAGGGGCCTTTTCTAATCCCACCCTACGCCCCAAATAATTGTCAACAAGCTTAAGCATGATAAGTGGGCAGATATCATCTCTTCTAACCCAGTTGTGCTAGTCAGGGTACTTCCCAGCCACGAGCCCATTACTTGCTGTCTCAGTCTTGCCATGGTTTTGTGCAGTGTCCCTCTGTCCTCATGGCAAACTCCTTGCCTCTCTCTCTCCTCCTCTCCCTTGCTGTGATTGGAAGTCCAGCTTTATTATCTCCTCTGCCCAGGCATTGGCTGTTCAGCTTTTTGTTAACCAATCAAACTGGAGAGCATTCTTTACGCAACACCGATACAGCAGATTCTTCAACAGTTGTGACAATGCCCATGTCTGGACCACAACCTGATCTTGGGGCACAGAAATCAGCATCTGAACACAGAGTACACAAGACCATCCCCAACAGTCCCAAACAAGGAAAGGGAGAGAAAGGGAGACTATCAGAGCAAGCACGACACCCTGGTGATATCCCAGATCTTTCAAGACTTTAGGTTTCTCACTGTAAGGTAACAGACCAGTGGAAAATCACCCTACCCCTGTCCTGTCCCTGAACCAGGGACTTGGAAACCTCCCCCTCCTAAACCCACCCCGACTCAGGGTTAATGGCCAAGCAATACTCCTGGCTACTTTGTACTCTTCCACCAGTATGCTGTGCATGATACAAAGTGCTGGGATCCATAAGCAGGAATCTCTATGGCCAGCCCCAAGGGACCTGACAAACATGATATCAGGCATCTGTGAGGCCACCTGTGGGCCACCCACGAACTACCTGAAACCACCTGTGCATGCTCTGGGTCACCTTATAAGAGAACTCGTACCTCCTCTCTCTCCTGCCCTGCCCAGAGGTCTCTGTGACTGCCCCTCTTCCCTTAATAAAACCTCTGTGACTGCGCCCCCTTCCCTTAATAAAACCTCCCATGTGGAACCAGTCACATGGTGTGATCTGTAAACCTGCCTTGTAACTTCTCTGCACAATCCTAACATTGGTGTATTGGCTGGGAATCGTGCTTTCAGTGGCCATGCCATATGGTGGTTGCTTTCAGTGCCATCACTGCCACCAGATTACTGTCAGCAATCTGGTAAATGTAAGGAGGTATCTTATGTTCAAGCTTTCTCTCTGCTCTAAATCTTCTCTCTGTTCTTCCTGTTCTCCTTCCTGTCCTTCTCTACTTTATAGCTTCTTCTAGCCATAAAGTTTCAACCTCAAAAGTTTTCTATTTTTGACCCTGTAAATGATCCTCCACCTCGCTCTTCTTAGCCTCCAGCTTCTTCTCAACCTTTGACTTTTCCTCCTCTTCTGCTTCCTCCTCTTCCTCTTTGGCTTCTCCAGAACCTTCATCCCTCTCACCAGCAATAGGCTCTCCTAGTCATCCTACTTTGGCACCCACTTTCACCCCATCAATAGCTATTAGCCCCCCTGCTACTCACTCTCGCTCTGTAGCGAAGTCCCTTCTTCTACTCAGCATAAACCAGCCTCAATTCTTCCCTTGCGGGAGGTAGCCAGTGTGGATGGCTTAGTTAGAGTGCATTAACTGAACTTTCTCAAGTAGAAAAGAGTCTAGCATCCTACACCTCTAATCCTACTTTCATTAAGGAATTTCAATATCTCACTCAATCTTATAGTCTTACCTTCCATGATGTATATATATGATTCTCACCAACAACCTATTACCTGAGGAGCGCAGGTGAGTTTGGGAACATGCTAGAATGCATACAGATGAGGTTCATCAAACAAATGCTTCACCACCCAGTTGGGGCTGAGGTGGTGCCTGACCAGGATCCACAATGGGATTATAAAACCTTGGAAGGCATTTTAGCTCGAGATCAGTTCACGACCTGCCTCCTGGCCAGACTCCACAAGGCTGCCCTTAAGTCAGTTAATTATGAAGAGCTCGAGGGTTGTTCAGGACAAGAATGAAAACCCGTCTCAATTCCTAAAGCAACTTATAAAGGCCTGCTTACAACACGCTAATCTAGACCTCTAAAGTTCAGAGGGTAGGAAACTCCTGATGACCTATTTTTTCTCCCAGAGTTACCCTGACATCAGGGCTAAGCTTAAATGCTTCGAGAGAGGACCTCTGACTCCACAGGCAGAAGTCTTAGCACTGGCCTTTAAGGTGTACCATGGGGAGAGACTAGAAGGCCCACAAGCAAAAAAAGAAAAAAATGCTGGCCAAGGCCATCCGATTGGCCTCAGCCACTACCCAGGCTCCCTTGCCTCCTAAGGCATGAGGACCACAGGGTCCCTCTTTCAAGTGTGGTCAAGAAAGTCACTGGGCCCAGTTTTGTCTTAACCACCCGCAAGCCACCGGGGCCATGTCCAAAATACCAGCAAGAGGGACACTGGGTGTTGACTGCCACCGTTTCTCCCATGATATGGGGGCATCACTCCTAGATCGCCCTCTGGCTGATATCCTAGGCCTGGCTGTGGACGACCGAAAGTGCCTGGGTTCCCTTGACCTGACTACTGCCATCACTAGCAGGGAGCCACGGGCAATTATTATGTTATCGGGGCAGCCAATCTCCTTTCTTGTGGACATTGGAGCCACTTACTCAGTCCTGATGGAGTATTGGGGCCCAACCTCTTCTTCTAGTTCCCCTGTTGTCAGGGTAGGGGGCAGCCTTGCCAGCTCTGCTGGACTCCACCACCCAATTGTATTTTCTGGGGTGTTCATTCCTTTTTCGTGATGCCAGTTCAGTTTCCTTACTGGGAAGGGACTTTTTAGCCAAAGTGGGAGCCTCTATCTCCTTTACTCCACCTATTTGCCTGACCCCAAGCTCACCATCATCCTCTCTCCTCCTCCTAGCTACCCTACCTACCAGTTGTGACTCGTCACTTCCTTTCCCAGCCTCTCACGTGGATCTCCAAGTCTGGAATGTCCAAAACCCATCTGTCAAAGGCACCATTCCCCTGTGGTCATTCAGTTACAGGACCCCACCCAATCCCTGGGGATGGGAGAAGTAGAGAAGGTAATTAAATACTCCTCTAAGGCCATTGCTTCTCTGACATTCCCCCTCCTAAATAATACAAACCTGTCATTACGTCTCCTACTTCAGACTCTGACCTTGGCCTACAAGCTCCTTAATGTGACCCAACCAGGCCGTTTTAAAGCTTGCTGGCTGTGTGTCCCACCTGGGACCAACTCAGAACTACCACTGACAGCTCTGGTGACTCTGTCAAGTAACCTTACTTCACCATTCACTAACTGCCCTGACTCTGATGTTGCCACAATCCCCTACCTTTTTCATATCACCCTCTTTGGTGTGGCAAGATGTTGCAAGGAGTTGCAAGGCATCCCAGGACACACACTGTAGGAATACTAAATTCCTTAGACTGCAATAAAACTATAATCCTTGATACCTCATCTCAACCCCAATGCCCTACTGCTAATAATACCTCAATTCTTTTTGTGGTACTCAGGTCTACCATCGTCTGCCTGCTGGTTGGTCAGGAGCTTGCACACTGGTGCTCCTCTTCCCTGAGCTGGGGGTGATAAATGAAAAGGAGCCCCAACCAATCCCAGTCGTGGACTCAATAGCCACTGAGCAGGATAAGAGAGCAATTAAATCTTGCCCCCCTTGGCTGTTGCAGGAATCATAGCAGCTGTCGGGACCAGGATAGGACTAGACACTTCACTAACTTTGTATTATCAGCTTTCTTCCCAGTTCATCCAGGACCTCCAGCAAGTGGCTCAGACAATAGTAACCCTCCAAGGACAGATTGACTCACTGGCAGCAACACTTCAAAACTGACATGGATTGGATCTCCTCACAGCTAAAGAAGGTGGCCTATGCATCTTCCTCCAGGAGGAATGCTGTTTTTATGTCAACCAGTCGGGTATAGTAAAAGACAAAATCCAACAACTCCAGACAAATCTACAAAAGCGAAGGGAAGAGCTAGAGCTCTTGGGCCTTCGAGAACCCCAAATGGAAATGGATTTGTCACACCTCTTCTTCTTCTTGTCTTTCTGCTTTTGCTTTTTGCACCCTGCTTTATTAACTTCTGTACATTCCTCCAACAACAAAGGCAAAAATTCTCTAACCAAACCATTAATCAGTTACTCTTACAGGATTATCGACCTCTGCAGAACCGGATGGCAATGACCTTCCAATGAACCCTGGTGGTGGGGATCAGCTATACCCTGAGAATGACAACATCCCTAATCAGCAGGAAGTAGCTTGAAAAGCAAAGGTTGCCCCTAAGCCCTGCCCACCATCACCCCCTTCCTAGCGCCTCACTTTTAATAAAACAAAGAGAAAGGAATGTTGGGATTTGTAAGTGGGCATCTCTACAGCCAGCTTCAAGGCACCAGGCGTCTGTGAGGCCACCTGCAGACCACCCATAGACCACCTGAAACCACCTGCACATGTTCTGGGTCACCTTATAGGAGAATTCGCACACAGACCCTCTCTCCTACCCTGCCCAGAGAAGGTCTCTGTGACACTCCCTCCCTCTTCCCTTAATAAAACGGTGTGATTTGTGAACCCGCCGTGTTCACAGTCCTAACACAAAGACCCTAGAAAAGCCTGCCCCTCTGCCCAGCCTGATGCTGTCTCTGTCCCGGTCAAAGTTGGCTGCCATTCTGGGTTTTCCCCCGATAAATCTTGTTCGAGGTTTGTTGTGTGGTGTGGCTGGGGTACCAGAAAACTCTTTCTTTCTGTTCTGTTTTGTTTTCAGGATATTTTTATTTATTATAGTGTTCTGCCTGCATGCATCCCAGCAGGCCAGAAGAGGGCACCAGATCTCATTAAAGATGGTTTACTGGGAACTGAACTCAGGACCTCCGGAAGAGCAACCAGTGCTCTTAAACTCTGAGTCATCTCTCCAGCCCCATGTGTATTTCCCAGAGCAGCACCCAGTGAGTCTGAGGATGGACAATGACAGACTGGTTGTACAGTAAGAACAAAAGCAAAAGGACTTTTAGAAACCCAGAAAGGGAGTGGTTTTCCGCATGAGAACATGGGCTGTTTTGCAAAAATAACTCCAAAGCAATGAGGCCGAAGCAGAAAAAGGACCATTTGCCATGTCTACTCCAGGAGTGTGTCAGCATTTATCCTGGGGGAAGGTGACTCCAATGATCTTCCTCACCTCCTCAAGGATTTCAGCAAAGAGCTCACTCTCTGCCAGAGGAACTACAGGACTTTCCTTAAGACCTGGGAAGAGAGAACAGGAAGGTTGTCTAAAGCCCACACCCCAGCCACCAAGGAGACTACAATTCCCTTGGCATAGGTGGGGTGCTTTGAGAAGATGGATGCCCCTCAGTACCCTGGGAGATGTAGTTCTAAATAGCTGCTTGTGCTTCAGGGTAGAACTGACCCAACCCGCAACATTCCCCTCAGCCCTTGCCCAGGTTGCGGTCCTCCACGACTCACCTTTCCGCAGACACTCGCGGACGTGGTTGGCTTCATAACTCATGCACGACCCCTTTAAATAATTGTACCCTTCCCCAAGGACAGGTGGAGGAAACTCTTTACGCTCGCCATTCACCACCAGCTCTGTTGGGCACCACATTTGGAGAATCTAGGGGAAGATAACAAGTGATGACTCAGCCCTTAACACCAAGGCCTGGAGGGCTGTACTCGGGACACACGCCTGTTGGTGTGTCAGGACCAGCTCTGCACCTCAGAGCCAAGCCTCTCCTCCCACTCAGCTGTGAGGCTCAGGCCTGCCTCCTGCCTGAATTGGGGTTGAAGAGTTTGCTCCTTAACAATGGTCCTGTTATACTAAGACGTGTCTGTTGTCTACCCAGAATCAAAACAGCCTTAGACCCGAGGGTGAGGTGCTCCTTTAGCCAAGTGATGAGGGCTGACTCCCAGCCCCCGGGTAGCGGGACTGCAGGCTGGGGGCATCACTCTTGGCTCCTACACTTTTTTTTTTTGAGATGGGCTCTCATGTAGCCCTCTCTCTGAGGCTGAGGTTGACCTTGGACTTCGAATTCATCTGCCTGTAATTACAAATACCTAGTTTCCATACAACACCTTCCTTCTTATCTGTTAGAAGACCTGGAAGCTAAACTGGCTGGCGGCTCACTTGTAGGACAGAATGGAAAGACAGAGATGAGAGCTAGGACAAGAGGGCAGGATGGTTGAAGCCCCTCGAAATGTAGGGAAAGGTAGGCACAACGTTATTGTGCACTGCATAAAGATTCAAATGGTGATTTCTGTGCCCGCCCCCAATCTGGCTGCAGTCCTTGTTCTGAGAATCTCCTGTCTCAGTGTTGTGTAAACACTGCTTTCCAATTGTCCTCTGGTATGCCAAAAAAGCAGCTTAGAATAGGGCTGAACTTTCTGCCAGCCAGGGGAGGAGGACAGAGATGGAAATAGAGGATTCAACCATGGGCAGATGTCCAGGAGCCTTCAGGAGAGAGCAGCTGAACAGAGAAAGCCAGAAAGTGCAAATGTCTCAGGGATTTTGGCAAAGAAAACGTCACACTAGCCCAGGGGATTAAAATGGAATAGTAACTGCAGTTGTGCCGTAAGGCATATAAAAAACCTAGTGCAGTCTCAATTATTTGGATTTTAGCTGGGTTAACAGAGAAACTGCAACACGCACAATTTTAAAACTACAACTGACAGGGAAAGGCTCAAATTATTCTATATTTGGACTTGCTATAAATATTTTAAGATTATTTATTATGTATACAGTGTTCTGCCTGCCTGTACACCTACATGCCAGAAGAGGGCACCAGATCTCATTATGTGGTGGCTGGGAATTGAACTCAGAACCTTTGGAAGAGCAGCCTGAATTGTTCAGAGGCTCAGGAGTTTGTACACCTGGCTCCCAGCAGGTGCTGCTATTTTGGAAGGTTGTGAAACTTCTGGGACCTAGGCACCAGAGAGCGGAAGTGGGTGGCTGGCCTGCAGGGCCTGGCAGGTTACGTCCACACTCGGCACCCACTTGAGCTCTCTGCTTCCACTGTTGTAGACCAAACTGGCTCAGCCTCCATGCCGGACTGACAGGTCTGGAACCCCGAGCTGAAATAAACCTTTCCTTCAGTTAACCTGCTTCTGTCGGGTATCTGGTCACAGGGACAGGAAAAGCAGCAAACACAGCTGGAAAGAACTTGGAGCTCGAGAACTGCGGTGGCAGAGACGTGTTCAGAGGACAGAAGGCCAGCCTTCCATTCCTAGCACCAAAATCCGAACATCAAACAGAACTAGCTTGTCCTCGGGCCTGAGGATGTCCTCTGAGGCCCAAGCCCCATCGCTGGTGCGGTTGTTACGGAGGAGCGCAAGCGTCTCGGCAGCAGGGTAAGGAATCGGCTGCTTCAGTCACTCGGATCACGTGACTCTCACCTGCGCCACGCCCTTCGTGCCGTTCACGTAGGCAGTGTTGGGGAGGTTGGAGGAGATGCTACAGGTGAAGCTCCCGTGGACCCCTCCTGGGTACTGGAGTAGCACGCTGACCGTGTCGTCCACACCTGTACGGAAAGCGCAGGGCGGGGCTGAGTCCCGCTTAGACCCAACACACCCTCAGCCTTAGCCCGGACACAGGGCCTGTGTGTTTTGTTTTGGTTTTGTCGGGTTTTTGCTGGGTTTTATTTGTTCGAGACGGACTCTCTTAGGTGAGCAGGCTCATCTCAGACTTCCTATGTTTTAGACAATTGTCTCCTGAACCTCTTGCCTCCGCTTCCCCAGGGCTGGTGTCGCAGGCAGACACCACCATTCATGGCTGAGCAGCTTAGGTTTCTAAGTCCTTATTCCAACTAGTGATTAATTAAATCACTTTATTTAATTAGTAAAAACTCAATTGGTAGGTAAGTTTTTAAATTTTTTTCCTTATTTATTTATTGTTTTTTAAAAACATTCTTATTTATTTTTATGTACGTGAATGCTCTGTTTTCATGCACACCAGGCACCAGATACCATTACAGAGAGAGTTGTGAGCCACCATGTGGTTGCTGGGAATTGAACTCAGGACTTCTGGAAGAGCAGTCAGTGCTCTTAACCACTGAGCCATCTCTCCAGCCCTATTTATTGTTTTTTTTTTTTTTTTTTTTTTTTTTGAGACAAGGTTTCTCCGGGTAGCCTTGACTGTCCTAGACTCGCTTTGTAGGCCAGGCTGGCCTCAAACTTACCAAGATCCGCCTGCCTCTGCCTCCCCGAGTGCTGGGATCACAGGTGTGCACCAGTGGAATGGCTTAGTTTTTAATTAGTATGTATGTGTGTATGTCGTACACGCAGAGAACACATACCACAGCACTTGTCAGAAGAATCCAGAAAATTCTCTTTCCCTGAGTTCTGTGGATCAAACTCTGGCCTATCTCACCTGCCCCCACCTGTTCCGTTTAGTTTTTATCAAACAGGGCCTCATTGTGTAATCCACACTGACTTTGAACTCATTGATTCTTCCGGCCTCCGTCTCCCAAGGGCTGGGGCAGCAGTCACAGCCACGGTGCCCTGAATCAGTGACACACTTTGGATGAGTGATTACATGGTATCTACATTAGACCTCAGGGCCGGAGAGATGGCTCCGCGGGAAGAAAGGCCTTCTCTGGCAGGGTATTTGGGTTCAGTTCCCAGCACCCACATGGCAGCTCACAACTGTCTATAGCTGCAACCTCAGGGGTTTCAATCCCTCTTCTTCCCTCTGCATGCAAATTCGAGGCCAGCCTGGTCTACAAGGGGAGTCCAGGACAGCCAGAGCTGCACAGAAACCCTGTCTCAAAACCTTCCAAAACAAACAAATAAAGCCAACCCACAGTGCCAAGCATGATGACACAGACCTTTGATTCCAGTACTCAGGAGGCAGAGCTGTGTCTGTTTGAGGCTAGTAAGGTTTGTTAAGAAAGAAAGAAAGAAAGAAAGAAAGAAAGAAAGAAAGAAAGAAAGAAAGAAAGAAAGAAAGAAAGAAACAAATCAACCAATGAGTGCTATAAAGAAACAGGTTGGACATCTTCAATAGAATGTTCAGGCCTTGAGTTCTATTTACTGTTTCAAAAGAAAAAGAGGCTGGGGGGTTGGCTCAGCAGTTAAGAGCCCCGGCTGCTCCGCAGGCTCAGTTCCCAGCACCCACGTGGCAGCTCACAGCTGTCTGCAACTCCAGGTCCAGGGACCCGATGCACTCTTCTGGAAGCACCCAGCATGCAAACAAAACAACTAAACAGAGAAAATAAAAACTCTTTTTCCTTGTTTTATTCAAGACAAGGTTTTTCTGTATCCTCCTGGCTGTCCTAGAACTTACTTTGTAGATCAGGCTGGCCTGGAATTCAGCGTTCTTCCTGCCTCTGCTTCCCAAGTGCTGGGATTAAAGTGTGTGCCACCACCTCAGGGCACAATTTGTTTAAATTTCTTACCTGCTGACATTTGCCTTAACAGTTACTTAAGTCACTCCCACAATACCCCCATTATCAAGATTTGACTATGCAAATAATTAAGATTCAGTCTGGGCCTAGCATGGTGTGCAAGCCTTTAATCCTAGCAGAGGCAGGCAGATCTACAAAGAGAATCCAGGACAACCATCACCAAGTTACACAGAGAAACCCTGTCTTGAAAAACCAACCAACCAAATAAAAGTGTTGGGGTTGGGAGCAGGCTCTGTCTGCCAGAGACATTGGCCGCCCCCCCCCCATCTTCCCATGGATGAAGTAGTTCTTGGACTACATTTCCCAGAAGGCAGCCACATGCTTAAACCATGTATATACATACACAGTTCTGGGAATGGTAGCTCCTTATGTGTCTAGGTGTGGAAGTCCCTCCAGCTTCCTAACTTGATTTCTCTGGGGGAACAGGAGAATCCAGAGAGAATGCCTCCTACTGCCATCCAGCCGAGGGTACCTGTTTCATGGATCCTGCCCACGGCTGAAATCTTCTCTGGCTTCTGCGCACCAAAGACCAAGGAGAGGAACTGGACGCAGTAAATGCCCACGTCCAGCAGGCTGCCGCCGGCCTGGCTCCGGTCTATGGCCCGGGGTAAATGGCGGATTAAATCAAACCCAAGTTCTGCCCGGGCCACTCGAAGGTCCCCGACAGTTCCTTGGCCCAAAACTTCTCGCAAAGCCTCCACAGCAGGAAAAAACCGGCTCCAGATGGCCTGCAGACCAGGTGAGCACAAGGAAATGGGGACATCAGGAGGTACTCAGTCACACCTCCCTCGTGACCCTAATCTTGAGGGGTATTCACTGCTTCCCCCGAAAAACACTCCTTTATCCAGCCCCCAACATATGGTCCTTTCTTGACCTTCCCCACTGTCTCCCGAGTTTTCCCATTCCAACTATCTAAGTCCCATGTTCTTCTTCTTCTTCTTCTTCTTCTTCTTCTTCTTCTTCTTCTTCTTCTTCTTCTTCTTCTTCTTCTTCTTCTTCTTTTTGAGACAGGGTTTTTCTGTGTAGCCCTTGCTGTCCTGCACTTGCTTTGTAGACCAGGCTGGCCTAGAATTCACAACGATCTGCCTGCCTCTGCCTTCCACATGCTGGGATTGCAAGCCTGTGCCATCATGCCCGGCTCAATGTTTTTGTTTTTAATTTTTAGACAGGGTATTATGTAGCCAGACTGGCTTCAAACTATGTGCAGAAGTGTGTCTCAATGGAGGAAGTGCCTAGATCAGATTGGCCTGTGGGGTCGTGTCTTGATTTTAAGTGCTATGGGCAGGTGGGCCTGAACTCGGAGTCTTGGGTTAGGGAAGCACAGAAACCACTGAGGTAAGAACTCTCCGGTAAACCCAGCCTTTCCTTCCTTCCTCCCCACCTCCCTCCCTCTGTTTTCTTCTTCTTTCTTTCCCCCTCCCTCTTTCTTTCTTTGAGACAGGAGCTTGTAACCCTGGCAGGCTTGGAACTCACAAAGATCCAAGAGCTAAGATTAAAAGTGTCAAAGCCAGGCGGGGTAGTGCACACCTTTAATCCCAGCATTCAGGGAGGCAGAGGCAGATGGATTGCCATGAATCGGGGGCCAGCCTGGTCTACAAATGGAGTCTAGTAGGCCAAGGCCTCCTTCCCAGTGCTGAGATGACAGTGAACTGCCTCATGTGGTACTGGAAACGGAACCCTGTGCTTTCTGTGTGCCAGGGAAGCTCTGTCCACTGAACGACACCCCAGCATCTCCATGGCATCTCCTGGTTGTCTGTCTCCCTCCCTCCCTCCTTCCTTTCTTTTTTCCTTTCTGAGACAAGGTCTCACTGTGTGGCTGTAGCTGGCGGGAAATTTGCTATCTAGACAAGTGTGGACTTGAACTCAAGAGTCCCACTTGCCTCTGTCTCCTGAGTGCTGGGATTAAAAACCAGATCTTGGTTGACTTTAGAAACAGTCACTGTGGGGGCTAGAGAGATGGCTCAGAGGTTAAGAGCACTGGCTACTATTCCAGAGGTCCTGAGTTCAATTCCCAGCAACCACATGGTGGCTCATAATTATCTGTAATGAGATCTGGTACCCTCTTCTGGAATACAAGCAGAATATTGTATATATAATAAATAAATAACTCTTTAAAAGAAAGAAACAGTCACTGACTTGGGGGGGGGGGGAGGCTGGAGGCTGGCTCAGAGATTAAGAGCTCTGCTCTTGCAGGGGACCCATGCTTGCTTCCTATCTGCTACATGGTGCTCAAAGCCCCTTCAGCTCCAGATCTGACCTCATCTTCTAACCTCTGTGGGCACCAAGTACACACATGGCATATTAAAGAAAATGAATAACTAAAGGGTTTTTTAAAAAGCACTAACTTTGGAAGTGTGGTGGTAGATTCTCAGCCTCCCACTAGCGTTGCCTGAGATGGCATCTCTGAGTCAAGCCATGGAATGGGTTAAAAACTGCTCTGCCTTGAATGTTTCCTCCCCAAGGAGTTGGGGGTGGATCTGGGGAAGTAGCTTCCTTTCATTATCGCCTATTCTCCAGCAGAAAGAAGCTTTTTGTGTGCCAGTATTTTAACTTTTCCTGGAACCCTTTAGCATTTCCTGGGAGAAGAAGCTACAAAGGCTGAGTCACTGTTCCTATCCGTGGTTCCCTTAGCTTCACAGAGCAGAGAACAGAAAGCTGAGCTCCTGCGTGCTCTTGGGGACCGGGACAGGACTCTTCTGACACACCTCTCCGCGACTCCCTGGTAAGTCATGCACCAGCAACCCCTAAGCAAAATGGCCTCTGTCTTCTTTGGTTTTCTTGCTTCCCAAATAAATACTTTTCCTTCAAGTGTGGAGAAATGAACTTGAGTTTGTGGCTTCAATAGATGCTAGATTCAGTCACATCCTGGCCAACACAGGATGTGTTGTGTGTATGGGGGTACATTTTGTCTGTGGGCAACCATGTTTAGTAATGGCAGGTGGCACTATGTGGATGTCAGAGGGGCCTTTCCAGGCTTACCTCCATAAGGAAGCGGCCCTGAGAACGGGCTTCTGCAACCATCTCCCGAACTTCTGCTGCGTTGACGCCCATGGGTTTCTCACAGAGGACAGCCTTGCCTGCTGCCAGGCACAGGAGCACGGCCGACTTATGCTGGGGGTGCTGGGTGGCGATGTAGGCCACCTCTAGGGTAGAGGAAAGGAGATAGAGCAGCAGCACTGCCCACAGGAAGAGGTCTGGCCCATAATGTCCAAGGACAAGTTGGTGGACAGGAAGAGATAACCAAGCTTTTGAGAGGCTAAGACCAGCCTGGGCTACACAGTGAGGTCTGTATCAAAAGCCCCACAAGGCCAGGCCACACCTTGGACACGGGAAACCAAGGCAGGTAGATCTCTGTGAGTTTGAGGACAGCCTGGTCTACACAGTGAGACCCTCTCTCAAAAAAAACAAACAAACCAGAAAATAAAAACAAAAAAGCAAGAAATGTTGAGACAGCTGCGTGGAACCTTTGCCTAAAGTGTGAGGTGCCCTGGCTTCCCTCTGCAGCACCTGCAGAGTAAACCAGTCCACAAACCCTTCTCAGACTCCCTAGCCTGTGAGAAGCTTCAAGCCCAGCCTTGGCTGCAGAGGCCTGACCTCCAAGCACTTTAACATTGTTCAGCCAGCCTCTGGCCAACTGCATTCCCATTACCTCTGCCTCCTACCCCAGCTGAACCCGAGCCTTTCCAAAGCCACTGTGGAGTCAGGGGAGCCCGTCAGTACACACTTCCAGGTAAGAGGCTGTGCTGGCTCTGCCCAGCCTCCGTCCTTCAGGCCACTCACCCACGTTCGGGTCCTTGGCCAGCTCCTCGTAGGAGCCATAGGCCTTGGGGATGTTGTATTTCTGTGCAAACTCCTTCGCCCGGTTCAGGTCCCTCGCAGCCACCGCTACCACCTAGAGTCCGATTCAAAGGGTCAAGGTGGGACCTTGTGGAAGATAAGGTAGATGGGAAGGAAGCAGTGGAGGAGGCTGCAATGGGGGGTGAGAGCCTCCTCCAAGATGGCTAGGGAAGAGATTCCTGTGGCAGAGGGGAAGGAGATGGAGGGTGGATTTATTTTATGCCAGATTTATTTTAGGCTGTGCCTGGGGTCCAGGCCAGCCTAGGCTACATAACAAGTTTACAACCATCCTGGGTACATGGCCAAACTCTGAAAACAAAGGAAAAGGAGCTGGGTGTGGTAGCACACGTTTGTGATCCCGGCACTCAGAAGGCAGAGGCAGGCAGATCTTGCTGAGTTTGAAGCCAGCCTGGTCTACAGAGAAAGTCCAGGACAGCCAGGGCTACACAAAGAAACTGTCTTGAAAAAG